>CAUYUJ010020017.1:0-105000 GCA_963575745.1 Prorocentrum cordatum
AAGAATAGGGCGACACCTCTAGGGTTAAGTCGGGCCTGTCCCCCTACATGGGGATTTTCGGCGAAAAATCAAAGATACCCCAACACAAGTCCAAAAATAATCCAAAAATAGTCTGGGGACTATTGTTTGAATATTTTTTACCTTTTTGGGGTATTTTTAATTTTTCGTCGAAAATGCCCCTGTATGGGGGACAGGCCCGACCTGACTCTAGGGGTCCACGTCGTGAACAACTCACGACGTCGGGGGCTTTGGGCCTGGCCAGCGCTCGGGGGCCGGCCGATCCCCTCCAGACGATGGCCAGGAGCGGCCCCACCCGGCTCCCTGCGGCCCTGCTGCGGCAGCTCAACCTCGGATTGCTAAGGCCTCCTCCTCCTCCTTGTTTTTCCTCATCTCCTCCCCTTCCTTCATCCACCTTCCTCCTTCCTTTTCCTCTATCCTCTGCTCCTCCTCCTCTCCTCCGTCCTCCCTTTTTTTTTCTTTTCCCCTCCGCCTCCTCCTTTCCTACCTTCACCTCCTCCTCCTAATCCTCCTCTCTAGCCTCCTTCCCTCTCTCTTCCTGCTCCTCCCTTCTCTCCTCCTTCGCCTCCTCCTTCCGCCTCCCTCCTCCTTTCCGACTCTCCTCCTCCCCGCCTCCTCCTCGCTCCTCCTCCTCCTTACGCTCTCCTCCTCCTCCCCTCCTTTCCTCCTCCTCGCCACCGCCTCCTCCTCCTCCTCCGCCTCCTCCTCCTCCTCCTCCACCGAGCGACTCCCCGGGAGCCCAGCCCTGACCTCACGCTGTGTCCGTCCCCTGGCGCTCTTCCGCCCCCGCTGAGCTCGTTCTCCTCTGCGCCTCCTCTTCCGTGCAGGCAGAACTCGGGGCGTCGGAGCGAGGGCTCCTGCGCCGTTGGGGTTCCGTCCTCTGCCACCCCCAGCCTCCGGACCCCTCCCCCGCCCTCTCGTTTCGCCCCCCTCCTTGTTGCACTCCCTCTTCCCTCCCACCCCTGCCGTCCCAGCCGCTGCCCTGCCCCGGCGCCCGACCTGGTTGGGCCCTGGGTTTGTCGAAGAGGAAAAAACACATCCTAAACCTCAGCTATCGGAGGTCCGCGCGGATTTCTGGGAGGTGGGTCCAGCGCCGATCCAACAAATCCGCACGGACATGCAAAAGTGCATGTTGATGCAGTGTGTCTTGTTCTAGTCTGGGTCCCATCCCCCATCCCCTCCCCGTTTCCCGCTGGCCTTGGGGCCCAGACGGGCACCGATCGAATCCCTTCCCATCCCCATCCTCTTCATCCTTCCCCCTCTGCGGTTACTCCCCCCCTCTTCTTCCCCACCGCCCCCCCTTCTCTCCTCCACAACTCAACATGAATACGACTCGTCTCCCACCCCATCCGAGCGAGGTCCGTATTCTCCCGCATTAGCTGACCAACGTATGGGACTTCAGAAGGTGATGTGTTGCATTGTCTGTTTCAGTCGGGACGTCTCCGATGTTTCAAAGTGGTGTTCCCACTGCAGCGCTGGCCTTGTGTAGGATCGGCGCATTGCTCCCGTCGTTCAGAATGACGTTCTCGCCCCAGCCCGGGCCACAACTATGGATGCTGTTACTCTTCGCCCCCCTCCGTTATCATCCTCTTCCCCTTGCTCATCCGCCACCCCCTCTTTCAATGTACACAACTCCCCTTTTCGGATTGCGCATTACGATGGAGTCCTTTGGGTGGTCCCGTCGGCTGATCTGGAAACATCAGCGCAATGGGAAGGGATGGGTAGGTGGGGTAGGATGTCAGGTATGGCGCGAGTGCACCTAGCATGCCCTCCTATCCTCCCTCTCCCCTTCCCCCTCCTCTCCCCCGCTTCCCCTCCCCCCCATTCCCCCTCCTCGACCTCCGGCCCCGCCCCCCTCTCTCACCCCGATGCCCCGCAAGTCGGTGGGAGCCCAACCGAGAGACATCCGACGAATTCCAAAGCAGGCCAGGGGGACCTAGGAGAGGGAGGAGGAGGAGCAGGGGGAGGAGGAGGAGGAGAAGGAGGAGGGGGAGGAGGAGGAGGAGGGGGGGAGGAGGAGGGGAAGGAGGAGGAGGAGGAGGCGGAGGAGGAGGAGAAGGAGGAGGAGTAGTAGTAGTAGGAGGAGGAGGGAGGTAGAACAGGAGGGAGGAACAGGAGGGAGAGGAGGAGGTAGGAGGAGGCGGAGGAGGCGGAGGAGAAGGAGGTAGGAGTAGGAGGAGGGGAGGAGGAGGGGAGTAGGAGGACAAGGAGGTAGGACACAGGAGTGCCAGGAGAGGATGATGATGATGATGATGATGATGATGATGATTGATGATATGATGAGAGGAGGAGGAGGAGGAGGAGGAGGAGGAGGGGAGGAGGAGGAGGAGGAGGTAGGAGGAGGAGGAGGAGGAGGAGGAGGAGGAGAAGGAGGAGGAGGGAGGAGGAGGAGGAGGAGGAGGAGGGGAACGCCGGAGGGCCTCCTCACGCCTCACATCGCCCTCGTCGCGGGCCGCCGCAGACGGAGTCCGACGACCTGGGTGCAGTTCTCGCGGCAGGCTCTCGCGGCCCTGACGCGCCACCCGTCGGCACACCCCTACGAGGCCTGCCAGGGGTCGACGGTGCCCGTGCCGACCGCACCAAGGGCAACAGAAGAGGCAGAGGAGGAATGGGTGGGGGGGGGAGGAGGTAGGGAGAAGGGGGAGGAGGAGGAAACGGAGGAGGAGGAGGAGGAGGAGGAGGAGGAGGGGGAGGAGGAGGAGGAGGAGGAGGTGGGATAGGAGGAGGAGGAGGAGGAGGAGGAGGAGGAGGAGGAGGAGGAGGAGGAGGAGGAGGAGGACGGGCTTTCCTCCCGCGCCTCTTCATGCAGGCCTTCTTGGGGCCCAGGCGGGCTGGCGGGCCTGTGAGCCCCCTCCCGCGCGCGGCGCCTCTCCGGGAGCGCAGCCCGCCGCCGGCGAGCCCAAGATGGCGGCCGCCGCCCGCGTCGGCGGCGCCGCCGCGCTCGCGCTCTGCCTCTGGCGGCTCGCCTCCTCCCTGGGCTTCCTCGCGGGCAGCGCGCCGGGCAGCTCCCCCCTCACAGGGGGGAGCAGGGGACTCAGGGACGCCTCGCGATCGGGGGAGGAGGATCGAGGCTCGAGATTTGAAGCTTTTTGGCGCGCTCGCTGGTTCCAGGCGGCTTTTCGGCCTCAGGAGGCGTTCCAGCAGCGGCGCCTCGCCGAGGGCCTTCCTGGGATGCCCAGATCGCTCCAAGCGGCCGCCGGAGAACCGAGCAATGACCCGAAAGTTCGGGTTAAGGCGGGCGTGTCCCCCTACAGGGGGATTTTCGACGAAAAATCAGAAATACTCCAAAAATATTTCAACACTCCCAAAAAATGCCCCAACAAATAGTCCACAGACTACTTTTGGACTATGTTTGGATTATTTTTGGGGTACTTTTTTTGTCGAAAATCCCCCTGTAGGGGGACAGGCCCGACATAAAGCTAGGGAGGTCAGGAGCAACTTTGGGGGGTGACTGGCTCAAGGGAGGGACGTCCGGTTTATATCTGCATGTTTGCGAAGCAGAGTTTGAGCTCTGGGTTGGTTTCATCGGCTGCGCCTCGTCGAGAGCGTTCCAGGGATATCTGGACCGTCACGAAAGGCCGCTGGAAAGCCAATTTCTGACCCTAGGGGTGCCAACAGGGAGGGCCAGAGCGAGGAGGAGGAGGGGGGGAAGAGGAGAAGGGCAGAGTAGCGGGGAGGGTGAGGATCGGTACGATCGAAGTTGGTACGGAAACAGAGGGCACGAAGACCAACAACAGTTTTTGTCCATGTTGAACCGTATTCGCTGTCGGGGTCGCCACGGACATTGTCCATGTCATAGGTACACAAGACCGCATGCGCAACAGCGGCCGCCGTCGGTTTTAAACAACATGTGCTGTGGGGCATCGGACACGTTCTTCCCGTACCCATGTAGGGCGTTTCTGAGGGGAGGATGAGGAGCATGCTTTGGGACGTGAGCCAAAGTGTCTGGATGAGCGTAGCACAGCAGCAGCGCTGGAGACGCTGCATAGCCAGCACGTATATTGCATGCTTGGTTCAAGCACCACAGCATTAGCATTAAGTCGGGCGTGTCCCTCCACAGGGAGAATATCCAAAAATAGTCAAATATAATCCAGGGACGATTGTTCGACTATGTTTGGTTATTTTTTGATTTTCTATTTTTCCTCCAAAATCCGCCTGTACGAGGACATGCCCGACCTTACATTAGCAATTCATGTCTGGTGGGGGGGGGGGTCTCGGGGGGCGGAGACCGTCAGGGGAGCTGTCTCGGGGGGGCACACATCGACCCAGGATCGCCCATTCACCGCCGACAGGGCCCGATGGGCCGCCGCCGCCCAGGAACGTGCGGCTTCGCTGTCGTCGCAGACCTCTCCCCGATCTATCGGCGACGTATCGCCCAGTCGGTTTCCCCCCCTTGAGCCGGTCCCCCCCCTTGTCGTCCCCCCTCGGGGCAACACGGAGGCGGAGGGGCAGCGACGGGCGAGGAAGCGCAAACCTGGACGAAGGCGCGCGGGTCAGCGGCGGGTCCCGCTGCCGATGCGAGGTCTCTGCGCGCGCCGCGCCGTGGCCAGATGGGGCGGCACGGGCCTCACGATTCGGGGGGACCCCCTCCCTGAAATCGGGCCTGTCCCTCTACGGGAGGAATATTTATTCAAAAATGGTAAAAAAAAAAAAAAAAATAGTCAGGGGACGATTTTTTGAATTTTGTTTGACCATCCTGGGGTATGTTTCGACTATTCTTAATCTTTCGTCAACAATCCTCCTCTAGGAGGACCGGCCCGACTTAACCCTTCCCCGATCCGTGGGTCTGGCGCCCACGCGCCAGATCCACGGGTCCAGAAGCCATGCCAGTCTTCCCCCGGGGGGCGAGGGGCATGGATCCCCGGTCGCCCGGCCCTCGCCGATCGTGTCCTGGCTGCCGCACCCCGCCGAGGAGCTGCCTTCCCATAGGGATTCCATGGCCGAGCTGTCCGCGACGCATCGTTGCTGCCGGGTCGCGGGTTCCCTTCCTGGGCCAGTCCCCTCCAATCGTTCTCCCCGGACCCCCTCGGGCAAGGAACGAAACATGACGGGAGGTTCTTCCAAATTTTCGCTCTCTGGAGGCCCTCACCGGCCCTCGGGACCGTCAAACAACGGCTCAGGATGAGGAACCCGTCCCAGGGAATGGGTCGAGAATTCTGGGGGTCGACATAACGAAAAAATCTTGACGTCGTGGGCCTGGGTCCCGCAAAGGGAGGAGTGAGAGGGCCAGTTGAGATAGCGGCGGCCGGCCGTTTTTGGCGACCATGCTGCCCACCCGATCAGCTGCCAGTCTTGCACATTGTGTATTTTCTGTCCGGCATGCTCTGGCACGAGGGAGTCCTCTCCCAAGCAGTTGGGAAGCAAAAAAAAAAACATTGATGATGCAAAAAACACAAAAAAACGATTCGGGGGAAACATGAACGAGACATCGGCGGCTTCCATGATCCTCTTTCCCCCTCCCCATTGCTCTCCCCGCTCTGGAGGGCCCCCACTACGTCTCAGCCGGTCCTCCTCCGAGAGGATGGCAGGGGATGGCGGAGGGAGGACTGCGTTGGGAGGGGAAAGCAGGAAGAGGGAGGAGAGGCGGAGGAGGGGGAGAGGCGGGGGGAGGGAGGAGGCAAGTGAGATGGGGGGGAGGAGGCAGGAATGTGGAAGAGCACGAGAATGAGGAGGACCAGCGTAAACACAAGCAACGATGTTACAATTCAACCCTCCCTCCAAGTTCCCTCGTCATAGGGCCTTGAACGGAGTCGTAGTCCCTCGTCATAGATCTCCCGTCGTCGAGGGTTTCGAAGGGCCTCCAGACGCTTCCAGAGGTCTTTGGAGACCTCCTGAGGTCTCCAGAGACCTCCGGATACCTTCAGAGGCGGCCGTCGTCGTCCTCGTCGTCGTCGTGTTCGTCCTCGTCCTCGTCCTCGTTGTCGTCCTCGTCGTGGCCAGGGTCCTCGAAGGGCCCCCAGACGCGTCCAGAGGCCTCCAGAGACCTCCAGAGATTTCCAAAGGCGTCCATCGTCCTCGTTGTCGTCGTCGCCGTCGTCGTGGTCGTGGTCGTCGTCGTCGTCGTCGTCGTCTTCCCCGTCGTCGCGCAATACTTCGGCGATGTGGTGCACGTTGCCGCGGCGGTGCATACTGTGCTGCGCAGTGTGGTGCTTGATGTCATGCGCACAGGCGGTGTGGTGCTGGAGCGACACGGCGAATGTGGCATTACGTTCTGCCCCCCTTCCCCACCTCCCCACCCCATAACGCTCGTTATGTCCACGAATGCAAAAAATACGCTCGAGGAGCACCCCCCAAAGAGAGCGGCCCGTTCGGCGGAGGTCAGCAAGGTTCTCCATGACTACGATCTCCTCAGCCCGGGTCTGGCGCCTTAGGCAGACGAGCCCGCGTTCGAAGGAACGCTCACGCAGGTGGCGACGGCCGCGGACATCAGCGCGGAAGAAGCGCCGCCGAGGGAGCTCGTTGACCAGACGGCGGACGAGGAACAGGCGCAGAAGCGGCTGATGGCGCTCCACGGTTGCCCTGGACGGGCCGTGCTGCACGACGTCGCGGCAAGACTCGGGGCGGTGTTTTGTTCAGGGGGCGCACGAAGCCCCCCTGCCGCCAGGGGCCAGCGCCACGGCGGGGACCAGCTTCGCGCGGAGGTGCCGCGCGGCGACGGGGCAGGGCCGCCAAGGGTTGAAGGCACGAGAGGGGGCCCGATAGAAACCTCGAGGATCAACCTACGGGATGAGTGGGGAGCCCCCTCCCTGGAGACGGCGCCATCCTGCTGGGAACCCGAGCGGGCAAAGGGCAACATCACGGGCTGCACGCGCATCAACGCGGAGCGGGCGCACGTACGCGCAGCGGAGACGATGTGCGGATCTGTTTCGCGCGCACACTGCGTCCCGGGGCCCGACGCGATCGCGCGCTTCATCGACCACGCGCACGCCAGGGCTGCCGAGCCGCGGGGCCGACAGTGCCCAGCCGAATGCGGCGCGCGGTGGTGGGGACGGAGCACGTGGCGGGCATGGACCTGAACATTCGGCTCCCTGCTCCGCCTGAAGCCCTCCAGGTCGTCGCGAACGTGAAGACGCTCCTCGGCGCTGCTGGCGCACGCAAGGGCCAGCCGTGGGACCCCCCCCATCAGGGAGGTGGGTGCGAGCGCGAGCAGCGGCGGGGCTCCACGAGACCCTTCGGGACGGGGGCCCAGCCCGCGCGCTGGCGCGCCACCCCCAACCCCCACCCACCCCGCCCCCCGCCCCACCCCAACCCACAGCCGCAAACGCAGCGCAGCGGCTCGCCAGGAATCGCGAATACAGGTGGGGCCTGCTGGCCCGCGAGCTCGCCGGCGAGATCCACGGCAACGCCGTCGGCACCTTCCTGGCAGATCCACAGTCTCAGACTGAGGGGCCAGGCTGTTCGGAGCCAGACTACGGATGGTCTCCCGCCTGGTGGGCAACGGGTGGCCCGCGGAGCAGCTCGCCGATGCCAGCGGCCTGGAGGCGCTCGGGACGAAGCGGCGCGGGGGATTGGCAACATTCTGTATTACCGTTTTTCTCGGCGCTTTCGGTTTCCCAGTGCAGAGGGCCAGGGCGCGGGGCGGTCTCGAGGTGGGCGGGATCGGCCTCAGCTTCGACCGCACCACTCATGCCATGGGCCTCTCGGGGGCGCGGGCAGCTCGGGTAGCAGCATGGCGCGGGGGGGCGGTCGAACGCGGCGCTATCCACAGGAGCGGGGGGGCGGCAGGCTGGAGCGCCTGGGCCTCGCGGCGATGGCCCTTGTCTGGGAGAGGCCACTCCCGGAGCCGTCGCGCGCCTGGCCCGCCAGCGGCGTGAGAGCACAAGAAGGAGGCCCGCCCTACCGCGGGTAGCAAGGCCCACGCTGACGCGAATCAGAAAGCGACGATTACAGCGCGAAGACTGGAGGCGCCCAGCAAGTTCAAAACCGAGGGCGCCAGGCACTTCCACTCGGATGCGAAGGCGGAGGGAGGGCGCTGCTGGGCAGGCAGGCGAGTGGGAAGCACCGCCAGACGGCGGCGCGCAAGGAGGTCGTCGGCGCGCGCTGGCAGTAGAGAAGGAATGGTTCCCTTCGGAGTGTGCAAGTCAGACGACCCGAACAGGGCCATCGTGGCGCTGGAGCTCCTCATCGCCATCCTCCGCGCGATGCTGCTCCCCAGGCCCAGGGGGCCCCGCCAGAGGGCGATCCGCAAGATGGCGGGGCCGACGGACGACATGGGGAACGCCTGCGCAGGTCCACGGCAAGGTCGAACGAGCGGCCGGCGACGGCCCTCCTGGTTGAGTTCCTGCAGGGGCGGGGGTCACGCAAGATGGCGCTGAGCCTGGACCAGCTACCGCGCGAGGGGAAGCAGGAGGCAGACGACCCTTGCAACTTGAAGACGACGGACCTCGACGAGCCCCTCAGGACCCACGCGGCGGCGGCGGACCTGAGGGGCGCGTGCTCGACGAGACGACGCTGGCCGCCCAAGAGCTCCACGCGTCCGTCGTCGAGGGGGGCGCGGCCGCCTTCGGGGGGCACCTGCAGCTGGGCACAGCCGCGGGAGCAACGAACGACGCTCGCCTCGAGCAACGGCGACAGCCCCGCTCAGTGCACCTCGTGCGACGTCGAGCGGGCGGGGTTAGAGCGCTTGCAGCAAGGCCCTGGCATGAGGGCACTGGCGAGGAGGCGGCAGCCCGCGCGCGGGCCAGGAAGCCGCGCCCGCCGCGGCACCGCGGGGTCAGTTGCAGCGCAGGACAGCTCGGAATACACCCCCGCTCAGGGGCCACCGGCCGTTCGCCCTGGGCTGCGCCCCGGGCGTGGCTTGTCGGTGCCCCCCGCGCAGAGAGGGCCCCCGAGCGGTGGCATGGCGTGCTTACGGGATAATCTCGAACCCCGCCCTCCAGTGGGCCCCTTCGCGGCGGGGGGCCCCCTCCTTCCTTCGGGGCCCCCCTTCCGCCGCGGGCGGGGTGCGGGGGTCCTGGCAGGTGGGGGGCCTCAACTGCGGAAGGCCCTATGAAGGTTGGGTCGGGCTTCGAGACCGCGCCTCTCGGCCACTGCGCGCGTGCGAGCGGCAACCAATGGTGACGACGTCGTAAAATGAGGCAGACTGAAGGAGCGAGGTGAGAACGCGGTCGGGCCCTCGCCGCTCGCAGCGTCCGGGGAGGGCCCCTGGCATCCCCCTCTCACCTCCGGATCTCCTCCCGCCCCCCGCGTTTTTACAATTCAACAGAAGGTGGCATCAAGTTTCTGGGAGTGGCAGGCGCCCCGCGAACAGGGCCCCGGGCACCGCCGCTCACAACGGGGGCAGCGCCGTCAACTCATTCACCTTGTTCTACCGCTGTCGCACGGCTCCGACGGCTCTGCGAGGGCACGCCCCCGCGTGTGCCAACACGAAAGCGCATCCTTTTCCTTGCCCGACGCTTGTGGCCATTTGGGCTCAGGCGCTCGGCCGTTTCAGAGTAACCCACCCACAACCACCCCGGGGCAACACATTCCCGGGAGTGACAGGTGGTTTGCGCACAAAAAACCCGGACCCAGCACCACCACCCATAAAAGAGGCATCACCGTCACTTTTGTTCGCCCCTTTTTTCTACCGCTATCGCACTGCTATTACGTAGTTGCCTCTTTGTCACGAGGATACTGCATCGTGTCAAAACGCCTTTCCGGGGAATTGGCCATGCGGATCCTTGAACATGACCGCGACGTCAATGCGACATCCACATGTTGGAAAAGAGCCGCTCGCCGTGAAGCGGCAGCTGCAAACTGTTACGGCGAATGTACACGACGGTAACGCGATATCCAACATTTTGAAAGCGCCCCACCCTCCATCTGTGAAGGTGTTGCGAACGTTCAAGACGAATACGCGCGGCTCCAAGGCGAGAGCATCATTTCGAAAACCTGCCGCCCTCCATCCGTGAAGCGGTTGCAATTTCAATCGCCAGGTTCACACATGGTGGGGAATTATCCGGCGGAGCGGCTGGCCCGCCCTACCGACACGTCTGGGGGTGCGGCATGGAGGAATTATGTATTACGAAAAACAGTTGACGGGATGAGGAGGAGGGATGGTGATCAGGACAAAGATGATGACCGTATGACCAGAAAGACGAGAGGGAGGAGAACGAGGCGGAAGCGGAGGAAGAGGCGGAGGGAGAGAAGGATCCGACGAAAGGGAAGGCGGAGGAGGAGGAGGAGGAGGAGGAGGAGGAGTCGGAAGTGAAAAAGGACGAAGCCCGGGCCGAGGACGAGGGCGATGACGAAGTGCAGGCGCAGAGCAATGAGGCCGATGGAGATGAGGAAGGGCAGAGGGGGGACACTCTCTTTTTTTTCCGAGGCGGGATGCTCCCCATGCTTCACATCGATCCCACCCCTCCTTCCTCAACCTGCCGTCCTTCCACCTACCCCTCCGCACAGACTGTTCCACCCTTGGGCTCTCACCGTTCCTCTTCTGTTTCGTTCCCTTCTCTCCTGCCCGAGCGGAGTCCTCTTCCTTCTCCCCTCTCCCGCCTCCTCTGCTCCTGCATGCCCCGCTTCGCCAATCCCCCCACGCATAAACACTTGCTCGCAGACCTATCGCCCCAGTGGCAGTTCCTCGTCTCTCCCAGGACTCACCCGAGGAACTCTTCAGTGGCGGCCGGCTTCGTCGTCGTCGTCGGCGGCTTCCCCGAGGTCCAAGGAAGGCGATTTTGCCGACAGAACCTCCGTGGGCCGAGGAGGCCGAGTCGCCCAGCACCCGTGTTCGTTCCCGTCCGATTGGCGGAGATGTCACAGCTCAGTCCTTGCAAGCACCGTCGGAGCCTCTGGGCCACCTTCTGCCCACGCGGTGGTGGAAGCGGTGCGCGGCGCGCTGAGATCCCACCGGTTGGCTCCCCCGCAGGCGCGCCGTGCCTGCTGTACTCCGCCTCGACGCGCGGCAGCAGGACCCTGAGGCGGCAGCGGGGCACCGAGCTCGCCGTGAGGGTGTCGTGCAGGAACGTCGCTGCCCTCGCCGGGCGGCACTTCCCAGGAGCGGTCCAGAGCAGTTGGCGCGAGGTGATCGCGAGAGGAGGAGGAGGAGGAGGAGGAGGAGGAGGAGGAGGAGGAGGAGGAGGAGGAGGAGAAGGAGGAGGTTGGTCGAGGATGAGGAGGAGGAGGAGGAGGAGGAGGAGAAGGTTGGAGGAAATGGGCGGGACAGATAGGATGGAGAAGAAGATGAAGAAAACAAATAATAGGAAGAGGATGGAGGAGGAGGAGGAGGAGGAGGAGGAGGAGGAAGAGGAGGATGAGAATGACGGAGAAGGAGGGATGATCATGGAGGAATTGATGGGAGAAGGTATGGCGAGGAGGAGCGGGCGCGCGAGGTGATCAAGCAGAACTTCAGGCCAACGTACGAGAGTCTGGCCAGCGTCGACCGCAGGCTCCTCACGCCCGAGGTCAGGGGACCACAGAGCCTACCCACACTTGACTGGTCGTCCTCATATTTCATATTCCGCCTTCATCCGCCCCATATGCGTCGTCCTCCCCCTCCTCATACCCGACCTCCACTTGTTCCCCATCGTCTCTGCCCTCCTCTCGTTCCTTCTCCTGCTCGTGATCCTCCTCATGCTCCCCGTTCTCCCCCACCTTGTATTCATCCTGCCTCGCCCCGTTCTATCATGACCTGTCCTGCGGGGAGCAGGTGACTGGCCAATCCCAGTGATCCCAGACAGCCGACGTCGTTTTTTTACAACGTGTCTCCCCAGAGTTCTGGATCCCTTCCCTGGGACTGGCTTTTCATCCTGAGTCGGTTCTTGACGGTCCCGGGGCGCAGTGAGGGCCCCCTGAAGGCCGAGAACGAGTGAGAATCACCTTCCGTCTCAACCTCTCACAGCGAAAGGAAATCGGACGTGGCTAGGACAAAGATACATCCGCTCCCGAGTGTTCCGGAACGTTCTCAGAGTTTTCTGGAATGCTTTGAGAAGGCCGCGGCGCCAAAGACATCCCCCAGAGCCGCCTGATCCCACAGATGTTCGATTCATTTTCACCCGGATGTATCTTTGTCCTGGCTTCGTCTTGTGTCAGGGATCCCTTGACCTTGGCTCCCCTTCCTCCCGCGCCCCCCTACCCCCCGCCACTACCCCCATTCCCCCCCTCTCCCTCCCCCCCTTCCACTACCCCCTCCCACTACCCCCATCCCTTTCCATTCCTTTCCCTCCCCCGCCCCCTCCGATCCCCCGAGCTACTACGAAGGCCCCTGTCGCTACTTTGCTCAGAGCCTCCGACTGCCACTCGCGGGAGGCATCTCGAGAAGTCTCGTGCCGCGCAGAGGCCCGAGGATCTGACGATGCGATCGGGGCCCTCGCAGTTTGGGTTGTCACCGCTCTTTGGTTCGCCTCGCGAAGTGGCCCATCGAATCGCCTCCTCCTCCTCCTCCTCCTCCTCGTCCTACTCAGCCTCGTCTGGGCCTCCTCCGGGCCCCCTCTGCGCTCCGCTGCTGTTTCCGCATGGCCTTGTCTTCGTTGTCGTCGTCCTCCTCCTCCTCCTCCTCCTCCTCCTCCTCCTCCTCCTCCTCCTCTTCCTCCACCTCCTCCTCGCCTCCTTCTCGCCCTTCTCCTCCATCCTCCTCCTCCTCCTCCTCCTCCTCCTCCGCCTCCTTCTCCCCCTACTTCAACCTCCTCCTCCTCCTCCTCCTCCTCCTCCTCCTCCGCCTCCGCCCTCCGCCTCCGCCTCCTCCTCCTCCTCCTCCTCCTCCTCCTCCTCCTCCAACCTCCTCCTCTCCTCCTCCTCCGCCTCCTTCCTCGCCCTCCTCCTCCAACCTCCTCCTCCGCCTCCTCCTCATCCTCCTCCTCCTCCTCCAACCTCATCCTTCTCCTCATCATCCTCCTCCTCCGCCTCCTCCTTCTCCTCCTCCTCCTCCTCCTCCGCCTCCGCCTCCGCCTCCGCCTTCTCCTCCTCCTCCTCCTCCTCCTCCTCCTCCTCCTCCTCCTCCTCACGTGGGCCACAGAGTACTACCATCGCGTACCTCCTCGACGCAGGGTGGAAGCCCGATTCGCCATCAGCGTGGACAACTCCCGACGGCAGTTCAGAGTGGCAGTTCAACACCATCAGCATGACAGGACATCCAGTAATAGACATACCCGAGGCCTTCTTCAACGAGTTTCGGAGCACCATCGAGACAAACATGTGGTCGGCCGCGGCGCAGCACTTCGGCGGAGCGGGCCTGGAGGCAGGAGTGTGCAATCACTCCTACCGACGCCTGCTCAAGGAGCTGGAGCAGGCGCCCGGCGGCCGACGCCTCGCGGGACCCCTCTTGGCGGCGGCAGCGGGCGCCGCTTGGCCCCGTCGTCGTCGCCGGACTCGTTGTCGGCAAGCGTTGGATGTTTAAAGTGTCCGAGGCGTAAGATTGCCCCAGAGACTAGTTTTCATCGTGTCTGGGGGTGCAGCTGCAGATCCCAGCACCCCGCGTATAAAGTTAGCGAAGATCCAGTAGCAAAGGCGTACACTCAGGCTGAGGCCGAGGAATGTGTTTGGACTCGAGGTTTGATCCCCAGGGCCTGGATGCAAGTTTCTGCTCCCCCCGAGGCCGAGCAGTGGGTATCGTCCAACAACCTCGACTTTGAAATCGTTGCCCAGAGTTCCCCAGGCAAGCCTGTTTTCGTTTTCGGTGACGCGAGCGGGGGGAAGGATACTCATCAGCCCCTCCTCCGCCGCGTTGGCCTAGGAATAGCAGTGTTCCAGGATGTTTCCAGTATGGATTTAAACCTCGGCTTGTGGAGCCCCCTCCCTGGCAGCAGGCAAACTCTGGTGAGAGGTGAGCTCTACTGTCTCATGTTTTGTATCCGTCAAGCGTCAGGCTCGGTCGTTTATGTCACGGACAACGATACCGTGAATGCAGGCTGGCACTTGAGACGCTGGTTGCACCCCACTGGGCCTGACGCAGACCTCTGGTGGCAGATAGGTCAGATGTTGCAGCAGCGAGGGGAAGCGATATCCTGCACCGTGCTTTTCGTTCACTCCCATTTGGAGGGTGAGCACATAGTCCAAGGAGTCGCCCCCCGTAATCTCGTGCTAGGTAGTATTTATGCAGCTAACTTTGCAGCGGCAGGAGCCGCTAAAGGCAGACTGCCAGAGGCAGAACGTGCACGCATACATTTAGTCGAACAGCAAGCTTTCGCAGTCCGCATGCGTATTCTCCAGAACACCCTTGAGGCCATCCTTGCTGAGGAAAACCTCGAGGCCGCCGAAGGGGGCCAGCGTAGGCGCAGGCGTCAGCAACATGTTTCTTCTGTTGTAAGGCCGCCAGCGGCCAGTGTTTGTGCCCTGTTCATGACCCAGCATTGCCTCAAGGAAAACTCCAAGAGCTGTTCCAGGTGTCAGGGTTTTACGTCTCATGCTCGCAAAACCGAGTGGATGAATTCACCATGTTTTTCCTTAATTAATGTGGACGGTGTTGTCTGGCGACCTCCCTCTGGCGCGCGGGTGCACATATCGGGGGGCTACGCTCACACATCACACATACTCAGATTCCATTCGGGGTTGGGCATCTGGTTTTGTACTGCATGCGGCTGTTTCGCTTCCGAACAGTTGAGACAGCTCGGAGCAGTGTGTAGTGATGTCGTTAATGGTGATCGTAGAGTGTGTCTTGATAGAATCACCCGCGGTCTCTGGCCTAAAGTTCGTAGTAAAGCCGAACTGGCCAGAAAGAAGCAGCAGGGGTAAGCTGCTACCAAGTAGCCGACACTGTCGCCATACCCAGAACTCCAGAACTCCTTCTCCTCCTCCTCCTCCTCCTCCTCCGCCTCCTTCTCCCCCTCCTCCTTCAACCTCCTCCTCCTCCTTCTCTTCCTCCTCCTCCGCCTCCGCCTCCGCCTCCGCCTCCGCCTCCTCCTCCTCCTCCAACCTCCTCCTCCTCCGCCTCCTTCTCGCCCTTCTCCTCCAACCTCCGCCTCCTCCTCCTCATCCTCCTCCTCCTCCTCCAACCTCCTCCTCCTCCTCCTCCTCCCTCCTCCTCCTCCTTCTCCTCCTCCTCCTTCTCCTCCTCCTCCTCCTCCCTCCTCCCGCCTCCGCCTCCGCCCGCCTCCGCCTCCTCCTCCTCCTCCTCCTCCTCCTCCTCCTCCTCCTCCTCCTCCTCCTCCTCCTCCTCCTCCTCCTCCTCCTCACCTTCGCCCTCCTCTGCATCCGCCCCTCCTGCCTCTCGGCCCCATCGAGCCTTCCTCCGCTCTTCCCCCCCCCTCGCCAGGACTCCCTGCGCGCAGAGATGGAGGCGCTGGACCCTGCAGAGCGGGAGGCGCTGCGTTCGATGCAGGCCGAGGCCGTCGCCTCCGCGGGGGCGCCCCTGGAGTGCAGTCCCAGCGAGGTGGCCCCCCCGGCCTGTCGAGGGCCGGCACGGCGCCTCGGGGGCCCCCAGACGGCGTGGTGCCCACACCGCTTGGTGAGTCGGTGGGCACCCAGGGCCGCCGCACCGTTTTGACGCGGGCCGCCGCACGGTTTTGAGGCCCAGGTCGTGCGCATCGGACGCCTCGGGCGACTGGGGCCTCCGAGGTCCCAAGGCCGCGCGGTGACGGGGCCGCCGCACGGTTTTGAGGCCCAGTTCGTGCGCCGAGGACGCCGCGGGCGACCGGGGCCTCGGAGGTCCCAAGGCCGCGCGGTGACGGGCCGCGCTGCGAGGTCGCTGGGGGAGTGCCGACGTCGCCACGCGGTCCGTCACCGAGCGGCGTTGGGCCGCTCCCCCACCCCCCAAAGGTGGCCCCCAGCCTGTCGAGGGCCGGAGCGGATTCGGTGCTGAGGGAGATCAGACTCCAGCGCGGCATAGATGCAGAGGACCAGGGGACAGAACGACAAGCGCGCGTGCAGACCGCGAATGGTGCCCTCCCTCCCTCCTCTCCTCTCCTCCCCCGAGGGGGGAGGGGGAATCGCGGACGTGTCGTGCAGGAGTTCCTTCCTGGGTGCAGTGTGCCCCCCCTCCGGAGGAGCTCGGCCTCGGCACCGCGCAGGAGGCGGAGAGGCAGAGCGCCGCGGGCGTGCAGAGCAGGATCGCGAGACTGGAGCGGAGCCTGCGGGAGGAGGAGGAGAGGCCTGTGCAGAGCGTCGTCGACGAGGTGGGGCACGCCAGAAAGGCCCTCGCCTTCGGCGCATCTCGCCTTCGGCGGAAGCCTGCGGAGGGCCGTCGGAAGCAAGACATGGGCGGGCGCGTTGGCGGAGGGCCGGCGGGAGGCGGCAGAAGCAGAAGTGATCGGGAGCCTGGAGACGGGGGTCAGTGCAAACGGGGGTCAGCCAGAGCGCCCGATCTTGCAGGATCCTGCAGGACCAGGGTCGCACTGACCCGGGTTTGGATCCTGCAGGATCTTGCAGGATCCTTCGCATTGACCCGGGCTTGGGCGCAGGATCTTGCAGGATCTGCAGGATTCTGCAAGGCCTGACTGACCCGGGTCTGGATTGACCCGGGTCAGAAGATCCCCGCCAGAAGTGAGACGTCCGCGTTTTCGCAGTTGGGGTTCCTGGAGTCGGCCAGGTGGCCAGAAAGCGCACGCAGGAGCAGCTGCGGGCCGAGATCGAGTCGCTGAGGAAGGAGAGGTCCCTGCTCTTGGCCGAGTTCCTCCCCGGCGGCGGGGGCTCCGAGATCTCGAAGCCGTTCATCTCGGGGCGGGCGGCGGGGGGGGGAGAGGAGGGGAGAAGGACGAAGCCTGCTGCAGCGGCCGATTTCGGACCCGCCGCCCCAGGCGCCCTCCTCGATACTCTTGTGGCCGCCTCCAGCGCCAGGAGGCGCCGGGACAACTTCACAGAGCCCGTTCCCCCTCCTCCCCGTGGGTACACCCTGAGGTCCGGCCCCGAAGAGGAATTGCAACATCGTAGAATTCGGGGGTCCCCGAACGGGGTGATGACCACACTGTGCGGTGAGTCGGTGGGGATTCGGGGTCACCGCACGGTTTTGGACTGGGACCGTTGGGTGAGGTCTTGGGGGATTTCGAGGTCACCGCACGGTCTGTCACCGCACCGTTTCGGGACTCCAAAAATTCACGACGGGAGCACTGTGGGCCTCACCGTCCTGCCTCTTCTTTTTTCTTTTTGCGCCAGATCAATCCGTGAGGGTCCCGGGGCCCGAAAGTGGGCGAAAGCGCTGGTCGTGAAAAACATGCTACGCCAGCCAGGATGTCAGGGCTTGGCCACACCCCATTTTGCGCCCACCCTGGTCGTCCCTGAGAACGGCGGCGTCTTCGAGTCGATCGTCGCGCCCAACGTCGCCCTGAGAGGCAAGATCGACGCGATGAGGGCTGCCGAGGGCGAGCTTCACATCATCGAGCACAAGGCGCGCGTGCACAAGCTCTTCAACAAGGTGCGCGAGTACGAGAAGGTCCAGTGCCTGGGCTACATCCTGAAGAGCAAACACGGGCATAAACTGGGGTGGAAGAGGTGCCGACAGTTACCGCGCTGCTCGTCCTGGAGAGCTCTCGCCGCCACAGCTGCACCCTCCTCAAGGGTATGTTCAGAACGCTCCCCGAGGGAGGCCCCGGGAGCAGCGGTATCGGCACCCCCTCGTTCTCCCAATGGTGGGCACGACGTCTCGGAGGTCCGCGCGCCCTTCCGGGGTCAGCCCCTGGGCACCCACACAGCGCCCAGTGAGCGGCGCCTCCTGCGCCATCCCCGGCGCACCAGGGAAGGGGCCCGGGGAGTCGCCTGGCGGCGCCTCCAGCACTGGCCCCAGGCATGCGCGCGGACCTCTGGGAGTCTCTGCCCGTGTCGAGCAAGCGCAGGACCGGGGTAGATCGTTCCGGGGCGTTCCGGGACGCTTCTTTCAGAACGTTCTGGACGGCGCCCTATCAGTTCCTCCAGAACCTCCAGTAGGGGGCCACATGCGAACCCTACCCCTACCCCCCACGATCTCTGAGGGGGAGGGTGGGGTTCACTTCGCTCGGGAGCTCCCGGTCGAAGTGAACCCCACCCTCCCCCTCATAAGTCGTGGGGGGTAGGGGCAGGGTTCGCATGTGGCCCCCTACTGGAGGTCTCAGAGAGTCCCGGCGTTGATCCGGTCCGATCTTGGTCCAGCCGGTTTCGTCTTACGCTTGGCGTTGCAAAGATACCGTGCGATGTGGCGCCAGCGACCCGCTCATTAAACGCGATCCCCCACCTCGAGGATAGCGCGCACCAAAGGAGCTCTGGCAGGGCACCAGCGTGCTCAGAAGGGGCCTTCGCGGGGGGGGACTACCTCACGGGGATAGCGTCGGAGGTCGGTGCTGCACGCTACCATGCCAACGCCAACCAGGCGTCGTGTGCCTGTGATTGCTCTTCTGACGTCCACCTGGTCCAGGACCACATGCGGCAGCGGGGGGATACGCCCCCCGTCCGGTGCTTCCTCGTCGAGACGCTTCGGAGCCAGAACTCGCGCCACGAGGTGCGGGCGGACCCGACCTTCTGGCGCGAGGTGCCGGGCCTCCACCTTCTCCTACTATACTCCTCCTCCTCCTCCTCCTCCTCCTCCTCTCCTCCTCCTCCTCCTCCCTCCTCCTCCTCCAACCTCCTCCTCCTCCTCCTCCTCCTCCTCCTCCTCCTCCTCCTCCTCCTCCTCCTCCTCCTCCTCCTCCCCATGATAATCAACGTCGCCGCCCGCTGCTGCGGCGGCGGGAGTGGACTTGGTGGTCCCGCTGGCACCACTCGTTTTTGGGGCCGCTCGCTCTCTGCTTCTCCATCCCCGTGTCTTGCCCTCCCCCCTCCCCCCTTGGTCCTCGGAAGCAGCGCTGCACGGTGGAAGAAGGCGGATGATCGGCTCAGGGGGGGACCCCTCGATTCGCAATCGCCCGTTCATCGCAGGTGAGGGCCCAATAGCCCCTCCCGCCCAGTGACGTGTGGATTGGCGATCGGGGACAGATCGCTGACTTATCGACGATGTATCGCCGATTCCAGGTCGACGTCCCTCCCCCCCTGAATCGGTCCCCCCCCTGCGTTTCCCCTCTTCTTTCCCCTCCTCCATCTGCCTTTTTTTTTGATCTCACGCTCCTCTGCCTCGTCCATCCCCCTTCCTTACAGATAACACACCTTTGTCACGCCACTAGACGCGTCGGCAGGACGGTCCAGGCGTTTCGCCTGAAACCCACCCTTTTATAGACATGAATGTTCACATTCCCTACGAGTTCCAAGACTGGATGGCGGACCCTCGTCAACATAAGGCTCTCTCTCTCATTAGCGCCACGCCATTCGTTTTAAAAAGCGCGCAGTACTTACACAAATGCAGGGCGGAGCCTCTTCAACATTGAGACCTCATCTCAGCGCCACGCACATTCATTTGGAAAGCTTGCAACATTTCCAGGGGTTGCCAGGGGTTTATGTTTCAAGTATGCGATTCATGCTTGCTGCTTGATTGCTTGGCGACCCAAAAGGTAATCTTGCGCAGTAGTTACACGGACGGGAGGCGGTTCCTCTCTCCTTTATGAAACGTGATTATCGTTGGATACTTTGTTGCATTTGATGTTGCTATTTTGGAAGTTCTTCCTGACTCGCAAAAAGTATGCAATTAAGTTCATATTCAAAGCGAGGCTCTGGCAGGCGCATGAGGTCATCGTGATTCAAGCTGGCGCTGTATCTAGTGAGGAGGTAGGCTTGTAGGGACTGTGAGGAGGGGACATGGAAAGGGAGAAGGTGTATTGCCGCATCGCTGATGTATCTTGCGCTTTATCGAGATCGTGATGCGACTGGCACGCGCGCGAGCTAACAGGGCCTTCATCAACACATGTGGAAGTTGTGACGAAAAGCCTAGGCTTACTCTGGACATCCCTCCTTCTCATCCACTCCTGTATCACCTCCCTCCTCATCCCTCTCCCGCTCCTTCTGCTGCTGATGCTGTTCCTGTTCCTCCCCCTCCTCCACCAGTTCCCTCTCCTGCTCCTCCTCCTCCTCCTCCTCCTCCTCCTCCTCTTCCTCCTCCTCCTCCTCCTCCTCCTCCTCCTTATCCTCCTCTTACACATCCCCCTCCTCCCCCTACTCTTCGGTCATCGGCGCTGTTCGGAGCAAGATCGACGAGCTCCAGGCGCTGATGAACGGAGGGCCGAGCGCAGCCAGAGTACTGTCGTGGCTGGAGAGGCTGTGAGCTGGCGCTCGCCCCCCGTGGGAGGAGGGAGACGGTGTGGGCAGGCAGGAGAGAGGGGGGAGGCAGGAGCTCCTCCTCCTTCTCCTCCGTCTCCTCCGTCTCCTCCTCCTCCTCCTCCTCCTCCTCCTCCTCCTCCTCCTGTCCCTCCTCCCTCCTCCCTCCGCCCTCCTCCCTCCTCCCCCCTCCCAGGCCGGGGAGGCGGGAGGTGTGTGGAGGCAGAAGGAGGACACGGCAGCCAGGAGGATAACGCAGGATGATGGATGATGGAGGAGGCAGGAGGAGAAGGGGGGACAGGAGGCAGGAGGAGGGAGGAGGGAAGAGTATGGAGCAAACATGGGGGAACAGGACTGGGAGGAAGAGGAGGACGAGGAGGACGAGGATGAGAAATCCCAGACTCGATGTAGGCTTAAAAGGGTGAACCCATATTTTAGGATGCGGCTACCATCATAAGTACTGAATCGTGAGATGAAGTATCCCCCGCTGTGTCGCGATGCGATGGGATCGATGCCCAGTAACTCCCCCTGCTGTAGGCCACATCCTTACAGTGATAGGCAGGACCAGCGCTTTTTTCTTCCGATGTGAGGATTCCCCTGAGGAGAAGAATTGTCACTCGACAAGGTCAGCCTTTCCACGTGCGGCTGAGACGGCCCACGATTAGGTCTGGCCGTGCCTCGGGAAAACGCTGGGACTGGATAATCTGGCCAGTCTGCTGTCCATGCTCGGTTGCCTGGGCTGCCCCAGCAGCCGTCGCCCTCCCGTGCACGGAGTGAGCGCTGTGCTCAGGCATCAAGGGCACGGTGGCGAAACCCCTCGCCTAGGCCAGGCGACCCCCTCGCCGAGGCCAGGCGTGTGCCGCACCTGGAGGCCCACACCTTGCGTGGCCCCCCCGGCGTCGACGGCACGACCCCGGGGCCGACCCGGGGGCCGCCACTCCGCGAAACCCTGCGCCCGGCCGGCAGAGGGCTCGCCCTATCGGAGTGAGGGTCGGGATCCGCCCCCGGCCCCCGCGCGGACATTTCAAAGGGGGACGACGCGAGTGGCCCAGAATCGGCCGATGCCAGACTCAGGCGATCGCAAGCATGGATCAAGGGGGCGTGGATCAGCGACGGGTCCCGTTTCCATGGAACATCGCGGGTTTCCGCCGCCGAACGGGGCCGCCCCGGCCGCATTTTGGGGAGGGCACCTCCCCCGATCCATGGACTCGGCGACCGCGCGCTATAATCCAGGGATCGCTAGTCCATCTTTGCGCGCCCCCGAGGATCGGCCGATGCCCGACGCACCGCGCAGTCGGAGAGCCGCGACCGCTCAGGGTTGAACGGCCCACGCGGTGTCAGAAGGCAGCGCCGACGTCGTCGCGGCACGGGTCCTGCAGCCCGACGGCGCCCGCAGACCGTGCCCGAGGGCCCTCGAGCCGAAAGCCCACGCGGAGCCCTCCGCACTGGGCGTGGGAGGATGCCACGCTCCGAGGGAAGTGCTCATCGGAGCGTTCCCAGACCCCCTCGAGGAATGAAAGAAACATGACGGGAGGTTTTTCCTAATTTTCGGCCTCCCGGGGCCATCACTGGGCCTCGGGAGCGTCAGAAAACGACTCAGGATGCAAAGCCGGTCCTGGGGAAAGGGTCGGGACCTCTGGGGGTCGACGCAATGAACAAATCATTTCGTCGGGGGTCTGGGTTGGGTGTCTCCCGACGGGCCGCCCGGTGCGTCCTCCCGATGAACTCTGCTGGGAGGCCATGCGCTCCTTCGGCATGGGGAGGAGGAGGTGGAGAATGAGGAGGAGGAGGAGGAGGAGGAGGAAGAGGAGGAGGCACGAGAATGAGGAGAATGAGGAGAATGAGAATGAGGAGGTGGAGAATGAGGAGGAGGAGGAGGAGGAGAAGGAGGAGGAGGAGGCAGGAGAATGAGGAGAATGAGGAGAATGAGAATGAGGAGGTGGAGAATGAGGAGGAGGAGGAGGAGGAGAAGGAGGAGGAGGAGGAGGAGGAGGAGGAGGAGGAGGAGGAGGGGGAGGAGGAGGAGGAGGCAGGAGGAGGGAGGAGGAGAGAGGAGGAGGAGGAGGAGGAGGAGGAGGAGGAGTGCCAAGAGGATGAGAAGGAGGAGGAGTCTCGCGCTGCGCGTCCGGTGCCCGCCAGGGGTTGCGCGGGCCCCGAGCGCAGCGGGGGCGCGGCGGCGGAGTGGCACGGCGCCGGCCGGGCGGGCCTGTGCGCGCACAGGGCACTTCTTTGCGGCCCTGCGCCGGCTGCTCCTGGGAGCGACGGCCGGCGTGCACGTCGGCCGGCGACCGAAGAACGAGCGGCTGCGTCGGTCGGGCCGTCCAGGAGGGGGGTGCTGACGGCGAGTCATCGCCCCCCTCTTGGAGGAGAGGGAGGACGAGGAGGAGGAGGAGAAGAGGGAGGAGGAGGAGGAGGAGGACGACGAGGAGGAGGACGAGGAGGAGGAGGAGGAGGACGACGACGAGGAGGAGGAGGAGGAGGAGGACGAGGAGGAGGAGGTGGAGGACGAGGAGGAGGCGGAGGAGGCGGAGGCGGGAGGGAAGATCATGACCAGGGCCATGCTGTCTCCCAAGATTTTTATGGCGCCCCTTCGTGCCTCAATGCGTGCCCTGGCCCCCCGCCCCCCTGGGGGTCGCGCACATGCCTCGGGCCATATGATTTGCGAAGCCCCCTCCTCAGACGCCCCCGGGGCAGTTGCCGGGGCTTGCCCCCCGGCCCTGGAGGATCCAGGGGGGGGGGAGCTCCCAGGCGCTTTCGGCAGCTCCTGGGCCCCGGGACCCTCCCGAACGCGCCCAGAGGGGTCCGTGGCCCCTCCCGAGCGCCTGGCCCCCCTGGGGGCCTCCGGAGGTCGGCACCCAGCGTGGGGGCGAAGCTTACCACCGCCGGGTGCTCACAGACCGCACCTGCCCGTGCCACGGTGGCAGCGCGCTGTGCCGTGGCCCCGGTCGCCTCCGCAACCGCCGTGCGCTCCCGACGCTCGCTCGCCCTGCCTCCTCCTCCGCCTGTGTTGCCGCATTCCTCCTCCACCGCTCTCGTCCTTCTTCCTCCCTCCGCCTCCTTCCTCGCTGCCTCATTCCTCGTGCCTCCTCCTCCCCCCCATCCTCCCCCTCCTCCTCCTCCTCCTCCTCCTCCTCCTCCTCCTCCTCCTTCCTCCTCCTCCTCCTCCTCCCTCTCCTCCTCCTCCTCCTCCTCCCCTTCCCCTTCCCCCTCCTCCTCCTCCTCCTCCTCCTCCTCCTCCTCCTTCTCCTCATGCTCCTCCTCTTCCTCCTCCTCCATTCCTTTTCCTTGTAGATCACTTGTCCCTGTAGCACCCCGAGGACAGTTTTTAGGGCGGGCTGGGTTTTTCGCCTGAGACTTTCTCACCACTCACGACCCTGATGCTTCAGTCGTGGCAGCAGTTTCACACATGAAGGGCGGGTGATTTTCAACATGTGCTCTTACATTCGCGCCGCGCCCATTTTTTGAGTTTGCATCAGTTTCACCGATTGAGGGCGACCCGTGTTCAAAATGTGGCTCTCGCCTCAGCGCCGCGTACATTAGCCGTACAAATTTGCAAGAGTTTCATTGATTGAGGGCGGTTCCTTTTCAACATGTGCCTCTCGCCTCAGCGTCGCACGCATTTGTTTTTAGCATTTGAAAGAGTTTCACGGGTTCCCATGATCAGCGTACCAAACATGGTGTGCTGGAAGGACGCAGGATTATGAGGGTGCAACAGTTACGTTGATTCGCGGTGTTGAAGTCCTAGGAATGGCTTCCTGGCACGATTCAGGATCGCCACGACGTAACAGTCAGGTTGATCCGTGGCGTTGGAATCGCGAGAACAATGCGTTGGCATGCTTCAGGGTCTTCAAACGGTTGTGTTTCAACGAGGCAGTTCCCTCAGTGGAAATGAACCGTTGTAGGGGCCTCTGAAGAGGGAGCTTGGAGGGAGGGTTCATTCCAACATCGTAGGTGACTCTTGGGTTTACACTAGCTCTCCTCTTCCTCCTCCTCCTCCTCGTCTTCCTCCCCCTCCTAAGCCATTCTGGCTCGGGCACCTGCCCGTCCATGACTTTCGGGGCACGCCTGCGTCCTCCCCTCTCTCTTTGCTCTCCCCCTCCCCCCCCTCCCCGCGCGTGCCATGGTCGTCGCATCGTGCCTGGCTTGTATTTGGCGGCAGGTGCTGCACGGCGTCAGCGTTCACTTCACTGCTGGCTGCGCGGCCATGCAGGGACGCTTCAAGGTGAAGCTAATCATCGACACGAGCATGCAGGCGTCGTCGTTCGCTCAGCTCGCAGCCCGTGGTCTGATCGGCCATCTTCTTCGATAGGTTGGCGCTCACCTGGCCGTGGATCGTGGTCACCGCTATTTGGACGGACCGCATGAAGTGGCTCTGCAGTTATCCGCGCGGCCTAGACCTAAGCTGCCTGGTCCTCCTGATGAGGATGATGACGACGGTGACAAAGCTGGTTGCGGAGATGGGCATAGCCATCGTCGACGTGCCGAGCCTGACGCGCCTGGCCCCTGACATGGACCTGGTGGTACCGACCCTGAGGATTGAGGCGGTGTTGACGCATGGCGGATCTCGGGCACAGCTAAACGACCTCGGCGATGCGAAAGTGGTGGCGGCCCATTCCCTTGTCCTGCTGCTCAGGCCAATGATGGTCTGTCTACCTAGCTAGCCGGACGTTCCTCATGTTCTGGAGTTCTCCCGGAACCGTGATGCGCCCGTGTTCGAGGTGCTGCCTGTTGGTGACGCCGATTCCCTTCTCCAGGAGCCCGTTTCTCATCGTGGGGAGGCCTTCCCTGGAGCTGGTGCTCACGGGGCCGGCGGTGCTCCGGAGCCTCTTCCCTGTGCAAGTGGTCGAGGTTCGGTGGTGTGGCCGTCGCGAGGGGCCGGTTGTCTCTACCCCGAGATTGCCCCGCCCAGAGTGGCAAGATGACATCGTGGACCACATGATGTATGAGCATGATGACAGTGATGATGTTGCTCCTCCTGGCGAAGTACCCCTCTGAGCAGCCACGTGGTGGTGCGGATCTTCTGGATGAGTTAGCTCCAGGAGGTTTGCGGAGCGCGGCCTGGAGGAGCGGATCTTCCTGGCGAAGAGTTCCCTGGCGCGCGGCCTGGTGGTGTGGATCGTCCTGAGGAAATTGCTTGGCGGAGTGGGTGTTCACGGAGTTCTCCCCGGAGGCGCAGACATCCCTAGCGAACCTCGTCTTGTCTTGGTGGGGTGCCCTCTGGAGTGCTACATGATGGTGCGGATCACCCTGGTGGGCCATCTTCTGGGGCAGTGGGTGTCGGCGGGATGTGACCTGGAGATGCAGATCGCCAGGGCGAAGTGCTCCATGAAGGGTTACCTGATGGTGTAGGCCTTCCTGGTCACGTTGCTTCCTGGCGGAGTGGAGGTTCGTCGAGTTCTACCTCGTGGCGCGAATCTTAGAGGCGACGTGCCAGCTGGTGAATTTCGGATGGTTTGCCTCGGGATGGTGATCCTGGCATGAAGATGCTGGAAGGCCTACCGCCACGACGGACATCCCTGGACTGGGCAGGCCACTTGTGTTGTATGGAGCCCACCACAGTGAAGTTGGGAAGGGAGGCGCCCATGATATTGTCGAGCCTGCTGTTGGCACGGCTAGGAAGCGGAAGACGCACAATAAGTCCAAGACTCGGGGCCGCCACGATTTTCCCGATTGTGGTGGCCACGAGCGTACCGATGGTGATCGTAAGAATTTGGAGAGGAATATGTTCCATCAAGACGGTGGCCTTCCTCCTGACGCTCGTGGTGCTAATTACCCCTGGGTCTCCAAGCGGGATGCAGCTCCTGGTCCTGATCGTGTGGCCGCGTGTGTTCCTCGGATTCGCCCTGAGATTCGGCAGTTCCCCGGGACATGACAGAGGCGGAGGCTCGCACCCTTCTGGGCACAGTCGGACTTCGCAGCTTGGAGCGCCCTGTGGAGAATGATGGAAGGTGGGAGGCGGAGTCTGCGGCATCTCGCTGCTGAGCAGGTTCCTGTATGCCGGCTTCGTCCTCATGGCCGGCGTGCCGCTTGTGGCCTGCCTGGTTTTTCTGCTCTTCGCGGGCGCGGTGACCGTCACCGGTGTCCGCTTGCTCTTTGCGGGCATGCACCTGCGATGCTTTGGTCTCCTCCTGCACTTCGGAGTCTCGGTGGGCCCGCCCTCCCTCGGATGCGCCTCTCCTTCCTCCCCTGGGAAAAAGGCTCCTCTTCCTCATCCTCCTCCCCCTCGCCTTGCCTCCTTCCTCACTGCGCCGTCCCTCCTCCCTCTCGCGCCTCTCCACTGCCTCTCGCCTCCCCCCTGCCCCCTCCCCCCGCTCAGGAGCGGCCGCGGCTGCCGCCACGGCCAAGTCGGCCCTCGGCCCAGGAGGCTCCAAGGCCGCTGCGGCTGCGCCCGCGTCCGGAGCCGCCGCGCCGGCCGCACCCCAGACGGCGGCGGAGCGCACCGCCCCCGGCTGCCAGGGCGAAGGAGCGAGCAGAGGGAAGAGGAGGAGGAGGAGGAGAAGGAGGAGGAGGTGGAGGAGGTGGAGGAGGAGGAGGCGAGGAGGAGGAGGACGAGGACACCCCATCATCAAGATCCCGCGGTGATGGGGGGAGGACCAGGAGGAGAGTGGCGCGCAAGGGCTTCAGTCTTCACGCCTGACACGAAAGTCCGCAGCTTCGAGCTTCGAGGGGGAGGAGGGGGAGGAGGAGGAGGAGGAGGAGGGGCAGGGGGAGGAGGAGGAGGAGGAGGAGGAGGAGGAGGAGGAGGAGGAGGAGGAGGAGGAGGAGGATTTTTTTTTTAATTTTTGTTTATCCTCCACGCCCTCCTCTGGGTCCTTTAAAAGGATCTGACACCTGCTGCAACGAGGCGGTGCAGCAGGCCTGTGAATAAAATTAGGCATGCGTGTTGAAGCACTGCATAATATTGCCGACATCAACCGTAACACCCGCTTTCTGTTGCCTGTAATGCGGGTGTTTGCCTTTGCACAGGGCTTCCCAGCCGTACCTCGCTGCGCGCGACGGAGGCGGCTGGCACTTGGCGGCTAACCCGCGGACAGAGGCTCCGCTGGAATGCGCCTTGCACCTAGTGCAAATAAACAAAACCGAGCCATCAGAGCAGTCGAACGCAATCGTACGGTGCTCGAGGGCGTCCTGACTGGACGCGTGAAGCCGAGAAACCTGAGAACAGACACCTGGCAAGGGCCTACTCTGAGATCGCTTGCCTCTGAGGCAAACAGCACAGCGCCACACTCCAGACCACATTTCCCAGCGATGCCCTGCGGTCGCAGCGGCAGCGGCATGCGGGGCAGGAATTCGTCCTACCTCGGAGAGGTCCAAGGCAGGCCACACATGCAAAACATGGGCCGCCAGCCTGATAGTCTGGCGCGCCTGCGAGACATGCTTATCAGCAGCCGCTAGCTTGTCTGGACACGAAGGATGAAGATGCACTGCGTGCTTGGCTGCCGCGTCCGCATGATGGTTGCCGAGGCGCCTCCAGCGCTCAGCAGCGTACAGGCTAGATTGGCCACATTGCTGCAATCAGAGAACACATCTATGCAGGCCGACGCGAGCACATTGGCCCAAGTCCAGCAGCTGAACTCGGCCGACTGAGGAGTCTGAGGATATGGGGCCCAAACTGGGGCCCGAAACTCGGCGACGGCCGACCCTTGATCGTCGACCATCACCACGCTGCAGCCAGCCCTGGAGAGCTCCCGAACAGAGTGACGGCTGCTAGACCCGTCGATGAAAACGCTACCCCAAACTTCAATGCCAGGCTTAGCCCCAGAGGGCGGCGAGATATCTTGGTGGCGCCACACAAGAAGCGGGCCATCGTCCGTCTCAGTGAGGGGCCTGGGGTACCCATCGGCGGGGTGGCGGAAAGCCCCAGATATAAAAACGAACACAGCTTCCTCGTCGTCCTTAGCTGCTAAGGCTTCGGCTACAGTACTAGATTCAACTAGAGAAGATCTAAGCTCAGCCACTGGCTCGT
The DNA here is from genome assembly GCA_963575745.1 of Prorocentrum cordatum. Lineage (NCBI taxonomy): Eukaryota > Dinophyceae > Prorocentrales > Prorocentraceae > Prorocentrum > Prorocentrum cordatum. The sequence continues at coordinate 27,986 of CAUYUJ010020017.1, forward strand.
GGGGGCACTCCCACAACCTGTGGAAGATCGTGTCCCAGGCGCCGCAGAACGGGCAACTGCCGTCCACGAGGTAGCCTAAGCTCACAGCACGATCTCCAGTGAAAAAGGCTTCGGTGGCGAACGCTCTAATGTGGGCCTTCTGGAGGGCCGTGTATTTCTGTGAGGCCAGGGCCTCGCGCAGCACATCATAGCATATCCTGGGGAGCACTCCCCTCTTTTCAGCGGAGAGACGCTCCAACATCCTAAAATAACCGTCCTTGAGCAAAATCCTGAATAAGGCAGGCGAGGTAATGCCGAGGGGAACAGAGAAGCCACGGTCATCTCGCACCGTCATGAAGTTGCCCATGCACCAGCCCAGCCTAACCAGGGACATCCGAAGGGCCGACACGGGGCCCGCGACCGCTCTCCAGGAGCAGGCAGGGTTGGAGAACACAGCTTCCCACGCACGACGCAACGAGGGAAAACCCAAACCCCAAGAGTAGGCCCCAGTCTGGGCCAACCAAATCTCCTTGGACCAACGGAGGATGGGGGCGGTGGCAGTGCGCCAGCACGGATCATAGTCGAGCAAAGCCGCCGTCGTCAGGGATCTCAACTGAGACCGAGGTCGGACCACCGAGAAAACTTGGCGACGGAGGCGAAGCAACTCGAGGTCGCTAGTGCCAGTAATTTCCGCGCCATAAGAAGCCCCCGCGAGGGGCCCCGAGGAGAACGCCCTAAGAACCTGCGGCCGAGAGATGACTTTAATCTGGCGCTTTAATCTCTTGGCCGCCCTCACAGCCTTGGCGATGCGCATTTTGGACTTAACCGAGCGCCCCGCCACCCTAAGCGCGCGGCCAGCCGTGTAGTCAACGCCTAAGTTGGCAGCACTCGACGTAAAATGACCTCCTAAATGCGAAATCTCTACAGAAACCTCATCCCCAAGGGCCTTCGAAGAAGCGACAACAGCGGTCTTATCCAGGGCGAGGGAGCAACCGAAACAAGACTCAACGATGCCGTGGAGCGCCTTGGCCCCTTCAACGATCGATTTGACCACGGTCCGATGTTGGCCCGTACACGAGAGACCCTGGTCGTCGATATACACATCGAGGTCGAGCATGGGGATGGAAGGAAGAGAATCGTATCCGTCCTGGCAGAAGACACGAATGAACGTGGTGGCCATCGAGCACCCAGCGATAACCCCATTGAGGCAGAAGTAGGGGCCTTCCAGCCACCCTCCAAGACAGAGAAAGCGCCCACACCTGTAGGCATAAATGCAAAGACGGGCAATCGCAAGAGGGACTCCATGTTTCTTGCAACGGACCTCGAGCTCTTTCAGACTGATGTTCTCATAGAACTTACGCAGATCGAAGAGAACAGAACATGAGGACTCGCCGATGGCAAGACCCGTCTCGGCGGTGACAGCTTGACGCCAAACCACATCGGCAGCTCCGCGAAACATGCCAGCAGCCCAGTACCGTTCGGGGTGTTCCTGCTCCCAGTTCAAGGCAAAGGGCCGCCGACAGCGGCCCCAAACCCTGAACCAGGAGCAGAACACCCCAATCGGCCTGCATCCACCAGTAGGCTTCGGCAGAAGCGCCAGAGTGACGACAGAGATCTGCGGAGGAAGGCAGCCCAGCGCTTCCATGACCGAAAAAATGGCACTGAGGCAATCGAGAGCAGCATCAGGCAACAACGAGAAATGCTTGCAGTGAAATCCGTCCACAGCCACGGCCGAAGAATCTTTGTAGGACTTAGAGATAGCACGGATTTCGCTGGCCGTGGGTCGGGGAAGAGGCTCGACAACCTGACCATCAAACTCGGCCCCTCGACCCTCACCCCATATGCTGCTGAACCTCTCTCCCTCCGCATTGAGCAGGGAGAGAGGATCACTGACGACGCGCCCAGCAGCAGAGAGAGTAGAAGAAGGGACCCACGGAACAGGATCTTTAATGCACTGATGAACCCTTTTAGCCCCTTGATTGATGCCAACATGCAGCCAAGCAGCCCAGTCTGATCGACTCCTGGCGGCGTACTTGGAGCTGGCGGCCTTGACGGCCTCGTGAACCTGAGTGTGCAGATCAGCGAGCGACTCCACATCCCCACCAGAGCCAAGGGCGGAGACCTCCTGAGCCGCTCGCTTGAACAGCGGCTCGTAGTCTTCCACCGCGGCCGTGATGTTGGGCGGGGGCTCCACCAACACGCAACTGAGCCTGGCAGCAGCGGCAGCAGCGCCTCCGCGCCGAGCGCGCATGAAGGCGCGAAGCTGTTGCCCGAGTCAACGGATCGCGCGATGACCAGGGTAACGCACCTTACCATCCTGGCCCAAGGTAGGCTTCCACACAAGTTGAGGACCCAGGCCCCTGGAGCCAAGCTTGGGGGGGGCAACGCCCACCAGGGGAATAAGGTCACGTTCAGCGTGGTCGGCCCACTTCCTGTAAAGAGGGCCCAGCAGACGTTTGGCCCCCTGGCCGTCCCCATTCTGAAGACAACGTTCAGCCTCGGACGCCAGCGCAAGTTCCCCTGCCCAACAACTTTCTCCGGGGGCAGGGCCAAACACCACCTGACACGGCAGGGGGGGGGGGGGGGCTTCCTGAACGAGAGAGCGTGAAGCACCGCCAGCTGGGGGTGGAACGCCATCTGGACGGGCCTGTGGGGGGAGAGCTCCGTATCCAATCTCGTATCGACCGACTTGAGACCCTTCGCCAGACCGCCCGAACAAACGAAGTAGTCGAACAACGAGGGAGGGCCCAGAGGATAGTGCGTCGCGACAAGGGGGAAGATGAGGGAAGCCCTCAACTCAGACACAAAACTGGAAGACTCGGTCTCAGCAGGCTCCAGATTAAAGTCGGCATCGAGCACCCACGGCTGGCCAACAGCCGAAAGTTGCTCACCGAGCCTCGCGAGCAGAGACAGATTGTCATCGCTGAGGCCTTCTGAGTGGTGAAGGTAGGCAGAGGCAACCAGGATGGGGGGAGTCCCAGGGAGGTGCGCAGAGCACGCGATGCATCGCCCAGGCGTCGTGATGGCACCCTCGACTTCCAGAAGCCCCATCCAAGAGCGCACGAAAATGGCAACACCTCCACTCGTGTCCTGCGCTTGGGTGGGGATGGCAGGGGCCCAAACCGACTTCCATCCATGCCTTATGCACCAAGCACTGGCCTGCTCGATGTCCTCCTTGGAAATCAGACGGTGCTCCTGACCGAGCACAATGTGGGCAGAACAATCTTCGAGCAAACCCTTCAACGTGCCCCACGAGTTGGCGTTAATGGTCTGAATCGTGAGTGGCACCATACTGTCAGAGTTAGAGGCCGATGGCTGCTCGCTGCCGACGAGAGGAGCAGGCACAGGCAGGCTGACATTGCTGACCGAAAGCGCAGTCGAATTGAAAAATTCAGAGGGGTGCTGAGACCTCTGAGAATCCAAGGGTTCGAATTTGCCCTTGGAGCGTCCTGACTTAAAATCTCCGAGAGCGACGAGCTCAACGCGGGGACGAGATCCCCCCTCCATGGGGGGGCAAACAGAAGTGGCCACGTGCGGGACAGCCCCGTCCGTGGCATCCTTGCACCCTGACTTGCCAAGGGAGTGAACAGGATACAAAACCCTTGTCATCGCGAAGTCCAGCAAAGACACAGGGGCAGAGATAGGGGTCCGATCAGCCTTGCGTCGAAACATACCCCTCTTGCGGATGAGGGCATCTTGCGCAACTGAGCGGAACTCCGAGTGCAGAGGTAACAAACCTGCTTCAAACCCCCCTTGGAGGCAGCCTTCCGAACGAAGGACCTGCGGACCCCAATCGAGCGACGACTCGAGGAGGCGACGAGCATCAGGGCTAGCCTCCAGGGGGTAGCTAATCGTTGACTGTGTGAGTGGCCGCGGCAATGCGGTCAGCGCGCTCACGAGCCGTGCCTGCCGTAGAAGGCGTGGACGGAGCCGCTGCCGCAGCGCCCGCTGCGCCTGACGCCGCTGCGCCACCACCGCCTGGAACGGCTCCTGCGCCCTCATCTCCTTCAGCGTGTGCACCAGCATCAGGAGATTTCTCGAAGGCCGCTTCCTGCTCCACCACTCGAGGCCGCTTGGCCGCAAGCCTCTTGGTGTGCAGCGCGTGAGCGGACTTGAGGCCGTCGACCTTCTGCTTGGCTTCGGCGAAGAGGGTGCCCGCCATCGCCGTGAGCCCTGCCTTGAGCTGTTGCGCGCGTGACTCGATCTCGATGTTGTCCGACTCGTCAAGCTCCACACCGTCGCACTTGAAAAGGTCCGACACGCTGACGTCAAAGACCTTCGCGAGACGCTCCTGATCCATGATGTCCTCCAACGCCAGCTTGACCGTGGCCGTGGGTGGCTGCTTAGCTGCCTCTTGAGACTCAACCACATCCTGCAAGAGAGTCGAATGCTCGCCTTCTGCATTGGTGAGCTCGGCGCGCAGCTCCAGCACCGCCGTCTTCTGGTTGTTGAGCTGAGCTTCGTACTGTTCGTACTTCTCAACTGCCGACTCCAAACGCTTGTTGATCCCATGCACTTTCCAGTGAGCCCGATTGAGACGAACTTGAATAGCTTCTTCTGCCTGCTTCGGCGCGGTGAGGGCCTTGGCTGCACGACGATGAGCTGCTGCGCCTGCGGCGTCTCCCATACGTTCAGCGAAGCCTGCCATGGTCTCGTACTCCGCGGCGGTGAACTTTGCAGCAGCAGCACCAGCAGGAACGGGTTGCTGGCCGCCTCCCGTGGGGTAGCCACCTCCAGCACCTTTCTGTTGCTGCCCTGCTTCGCCACCGCCTGGGCCCTTGCCCCACGCAGCGCCACCGTTGAGCTGCCCGTATCCGAACAACTGACGCGCTGCATCACCAGACCATGCCGAAGTTGGGACTTGCTTATAGGCTCCACAGTGTCTGCAATAATAGAACCGAGCGGCATTCTTGGAGCAACCACAAGCCTGGCACTTCCACTTCTTACCTGGCAGCTGGTTGTCTGTCTGATCCTGCACACCGCCGCCGCCCTTGCAGAACAGAGGACCAGGCACCAGAGGAGGCCAGACATCGCTGTACGACAAGCCCTTGCCTCCGCCTTTTGCCTTGCCCCACGCCATGCCGAGGGAGTGGCTCTATGGACTGACCACCGACCAGCGCACAGCCTAGTCGTGGTGAAAGCTGCGATGCGTGGGGCGGACCACACACCGCTCAGCCTGGGGCGAACCAGGCGAAAGATAAAAGCTGGCCGCGGACTAGCGGTATCCACTTTGTTCCCAGGGGAAACCAAAACCTTGAGCCAAAATGGCTACGGAGGAGGAGGAGGAGGAGAAGAAGGAGGAGGAGGAGGAGGATCATTACGCGTGTCGTTGCGATTCTACGATTGCGGGCCCGACCGATCAGGTCTCGGGGTCCGTAGGCCGCCGTTCGTGGGCGGCTGCGCAGCGGCGAGGTCCCTTGCCCTCTCATCCTCCTCCTCCTCCTCCTCCTCCTCCTCCTCCTCCTCCTCCTCCTCCTCTCCTCCTCTCCTCCTCCTCCTCCCTCCTCCTCCTCCTCCTCCTCCTCCTCCTCCTCCTCCTCCTCCTCTCCTCCTCCTCCTCCTCCTCCTCCTCCTCCTCCTCCTCTTCCTCCTCCTCCTCCACCTCCTCCTCCCTCCTCCCTCTCCTCCTCCTCCTCCTCCTCCTCTCCTCCTCCTCCCGCTTCCTGCTCCTCCTCCTCCTCCTCCTCCTCCTCCCTCCTCCTCCTCCTCCTCGGGGCAGCGGGCGCCTCGCCGAGGTGTCGAGGAGGTGCGCCGCATGATGCAGTCCATCGCAGCGGATGCCCCCCAGCCGGCAGCGCCCCCCCCCCCCCCCCCAACCGCAGGGCGGCGGCGCTGCCGGATGGGGGCGCCCTTCAGGCCGAGAGCGCCTCGCGTCGTGACAGGCTTCAGGAGGGAAAAAGCACTCACAGACACAATGAATCGTCGATTCCCGAGAAAAGATGGGAAAACATGGGAAGTGTGGGGGGGGGAGGACAAAACACCCAGGAAATATGAGAAAATATGGGGAGTCCTCTTATTTGTTTTTTTTTTTTGTGTGTGTGTGTGTGCGTGTGTGTGTGTGTGTGCGTGTGTGTGTGTGTGTGTGTGTGTGTGTGTGTGTGTGTGTGTGTGTGTGTGTGTGTGTGTGTGTGTGTGTGTGTGTGTGTGTGTGTGTGTGTGTGTGTGTGTGTGTGTGTGTGTGTGTGTGTGTGTGTGTGTGTGGTGTGTGTGTGTGTGTGTGTGTGTGTGTGTGTGTGTGTGTGTGTGTGTGTGGTGTGTGTGTGTGTGTGTGTGTGTGTGTGTGTGTGTGTGTGTGTGTGTGTGTGTGTGTGTGTTGTGTGTGTGTGTGTGTGTGTGTGTGTGTGTGTGTGTGTGTGTGTGTGTGTGTGTGTGTGTGTGTGTGTGTGTGTGTGTGTGTGTGTGTGTGTGTGTGTGTGTGTGTGTGTGTGTGTGTGTGTGTGTGTGTGTGTGTGTGTGTGTGTGTGTGTGTGTGTGTGTGTTGTGTGTGTGTGTGTGTGTGTGTGTGTGTGTGTGTGTGTGTGTGTGTGTGTGTGTGTGTGTGTGTGTGTGTGTGTGTGTGTGTGTGTGTGTGTGTGTGTGTGTGTGTGTGTGTGTGTGTGTGTGTGTGTGTGTGTGTGTGTGTGTGTGTGTGTGTGTGTGTGTGTGTGTGTGTGTGTGTGTGTGTGTGTGTGTGTGTGTGTGTGTGTGTGTGTGTGTGTGTGTGTGTGTGTGTGTGTGTGTGTGTGTGTGTGTGTGTGTGTGTGTGTGTGTGTGTGTGTGTGTGTGTGTGTGTGTGTGTGTGTCCCAGGGCCCCTTCCAAAATGGCGACGGGAGGTTTCCCCCCCAAAGCAAGATGCGTGCAGAGGCCCCAGTGGCGGTCCGGCCGGCTCCTCGCCGCCCGTCGCCGAAGGCGGCGCCGCCTTCGCCGCTGGGCCCCAGCGGCGGAGGCCGGCTCGTCGCCGCGTTGCTCTGCATTGGTTCGTATTGTGTGGCATTGGGTTGCAATGGTTTGCTTTGCCGTGCTCTGCCTTGCTCTGCCTTGCCTCGCAATGTTGTGCATTGGTTTGCTGTGCTGTGCGTTGCCTTGCGCAGCATCGCTTCGCATTGCCTCGTGTGGTGCTTTGCATTGCGTTGCACTTCTTTGCGCTGCGTTCCATATCTGTGCATTGCATTGCGTTGCATTGCGTTGCATTGCTGCGCTTGCACCACATGGATTGCACCACCTAGAGCGTAGCATGTGCGCATTGCACCACCTAGATTGCACCACATAGACTGCCAGGAATCATTGTTTGCGGTCCATGCTGGCTAACATTTGACATGTTTAGCTTCTGGAGACATATTCGCTGGGCCCTGGGACCATCCAGAAGCGGCACTGGATCAAAAGTCGGTCCTGGGGAAGGGGTCCTGACCGTGGCAGTCCACGCCGTGAGAAAAGCATGACGTCGAGGGTCTGGGGGGGGGGGCGGGAGGAGAGGGAGGAGAGGGAGGAGAGGGAGGAGAGGGAGGAGAGGGGGGAGAGGGAGGAGAGGGAGGAGAGGGAGGAGAGGGGGGGGGGGCGGGAGGCGAAGCGGTCGACCGAGAAGCCCAGTGAGCAGAGCGTACTCCATGGGATCGTTTCCGGGGACGTCTCGAGCGCGCGGAGCGAGCCGTCCGATGGGATCTTCGGGGCGTGCAGGCCGCTCTGGGCGGAGGGGGGGAGAGAGGAGTGAAGAGGGGGAGGAGGAGGAGGAGCAGGAGGGGGAGGAGGAGGAGGAGGAGGAGGAGGAGGAGGAGGAGGAGGAGGAGGAGGAGGAGGAGGAGGAGGAGGTGGCCGGGAGCGGCGAGCGGGCACCGCTGGCCGACGGCCCGGGCGCGACGCGCGCACGCGCAGCACGAGCGCCGCGCGTGGGCCCCGGCCTCGGGCGGAGGAGGGGTGTGGAGTCGACAGACGAGAGTGCCGCGTCTGTGGCAGGCAGGGCACCTGCTGGCCGCTGCGGGCCCGCGACGGGCCCGGCTGGCCCTCGAGGCCAACTCGAAGACTCCGACCGCGCCAGGGCCTCCAGAGGCTGACGGGGGGAAGGCCCGCAGAGACTCCCCCTGCAGGCCCCCCCTGGGGTCGGACGTGGATCGGGCGGGTGCCGAAGGGAGGTGGTCTCAAGTGGGGGTGAGGAAAGGGGCCCCAAAGGCGCCCCCACTAGGGCCCCTGGTGGAGCCAAGATAGGGCTTCAACATGGAACCCTAAAGAGCCCCTTCAGGGCTCCTTTCTTCACCCCCCACCTGTGGGCCGCCCCTCCACCCCCCCTTAACGCCACCCCCCCCCGGACGTGGAGTGCCGCCTCCTTGGTTGACAGGCAGCACACCGCCGCCGTCGTCGCCGTCGCCGCCGCCGCCGTCGTCGTCGCCGCCGTCGTCGTCGCCGTCGCCGTCGTCGTCGTCGTCGCCGTCGCCGCCGCCGCCGTCGTCGTCGTCGCCGCCGCCGCCGTCGTCGTCGTCGTCGTCGTCGCCGTCGTCGTCGCCGTCGTCGTCGTCGTCGTCCGACTCCGCGGGCTGCCTCGCTCGAGCCTCGGGCTGCGCACCGCGGGCGAGGCCCCGCCTCGCGCGCCCGCGGCGGGCCGCACGGCGCGGGGCGGGGGCCCCGCGCGGCTCGTGGGGGCGGAGGCCCCGCGGGGCGGAGGCTCCGCGGCCGCGCCCCGCCTCGCGGAGCCCGCGCCCCGCAGCGGGCCGCCTCGGCGCGCGCGCGCGCCAGGCCCGCGGCAGCCTCCGTGTGAAGTCGGGCCTGTCCCTCTACAGGGGGGGAACTCAAAAATAGTCAAGGAATCGTCTGGGGACTATTTTTTTGAGTTTTTTTTGTTTTTCGACAATTTGGGAGTATTTTTGTTTTTTTATCGAAGATCTCCCTGTAGGCGGACACGCCCGACTCAACCTCGGTGGCGCCCAACGGCCACCGACTTGCCAGACGTGCTCGGGTCGCGAACAACACCGGGGCGGGCGGCTCTTGTCAAGGATGAGAAACGGGTCCTGCAGGGACAGGGTCGGGACTTCCGGGGAACGCGCGTGGGCAAAGTCAGGACGTCGCATGTCTGGGTTACCAGCGGCCGATGCAGCGCTTCGAGACCTCAGGCCCGCACGGCCTGGACTCGGAGTTGGAGGCGGGCAGCGTGTAGGCTGCTCTCTCCCGCTCTCTCTCTCTCTCTCGCTCTCTCTATTTCTGCTGCGCTGTGATTCTCGATGGCGCCGCCGCCGCCAAGAGGGGGCAGCCGCAAGGACGGCAGCCGCCGCCGCACGCACGGCCCCAGCAGCTCCGGTGGCCTCGTCGAGGCTCGCGGCGTCACCTCCCACCTCGGCGCGGGCGCTCCCCGGCGCGCTCTTGCCTCTCGTCCTGCTGGCCGCCTGCATCACGCCTGCCGCGGCAGCCACCTCGAGGCCCCCACCAGCGCTGGCAGGGGATGCGCCGCCACGATCGCCAGCTCCGCCCGGAGAGCCTCTAAGGCCCACCGCAGGGCCCGCACCGCCGCCTGCCCGGGGAGCGCACAGCCGCCACCAGCACGAGCATCACCCTCGAGGGGAGGGAGACGTCGCTGTGCCAGACGCCGGCGTCCGCGCCAGGCTGGAGAGCGCCACCGGCACCGCCACGCGCACCTGATCATCACCACGAACATCACCCCGGTCGCGGCGGCCTTCGATCTCGCCGAGGCCGGGACGGGGGGCGGCTGGCCGCGGGAGGAGTGGTACGCGGTTGTCCTGAGCTGCGTGCACCGGGCCGACTCCTTCGGCCATTTCATGGGCCTCTTCTGAGGTGGCCCGCAGGCGCGGACGGCACCGTCCCGCAAGTGACTCGCCCATCACCAAGAGGCGGAGGGCCACGCGGCCGCGCCTGCGGAGCGTCACTGCGCGCGGCGCAGGGCGGCCGTCCCATCCCGACGGCGGCCAAGCCGCCGCCAGGGCCCCGGAGCCATCCCCAGCCCACCTCACTAATTTGGCCGCCATTCGCTTTGTCACTGGCCGTCGCCGGGGGCATCTCTCAGCGCGGATCGCCCTCTGGTTCTGCGAACGTGGCCCACGGCCCAGAAAACAACGGCCTGCTGACGGCCCGCGTGAGTAAGGCCTCGGGTTGCGCACAGACGGCCCTGCCCCCCGCAGGTGGCTCCCGCCGGGCTCAACAGGCCTCCCGAGTAGTCCGAGCTGGCCGCAGCGGGACCCCCGAGGCATGGGGCCCGGGGGCAGCCTCGACACCCCAACCCTGAGGCGCGGAACGCCGCAGGGGCGCCGCCGAGACGGCGCCAGGGTGCCGAGACCGCCCTCGTGGCCACTCGGGGAGCCTGTCGGGGCCGGTGGGGATGCCCTGGGGGCCATCCGGCGCGCAGCCCGAAGCCTTACCAGGCTAGCATTAAGTCGGGCTTGTCCCTCTCAGGGGGGAAATTCAAAAATAGTCAAAAAATAGTCTGGGGACGATTCCTTGTCTACTTCTGCATATTTGGAGGGCTATTTTGTGAGCAGTTTTGCGTTCTTCGCCCAGAATCCCCCTGTAGGGGGGCACGCCCGACTTCAGGCTAGCATGGTGGAGAGGCAAGGCGGCGCGGCGAGGAGAGAGCAGGGAGGGGCGGGCGACCGCGGGGCCGTTTGGCGCGGCGCGCTCGTGCGCCGGCAGCGCGGGCCCCTGCGGGCTCGGCGGCCCCAGGTTTCGGGCCGGCCCGGCAGCTCGGGGCACTGACGGCCTGCCGGCCCCGCAGTCGTGTCTCTCGGGTTGCCATCGCGCCATTGGGGTCTCGATGCGTCTAGCACCATCATCGTCAGAGGAGGAGGAGGAGGAGGAGGAGGAGGAGGAGCAGGGGGAGGAGGAGGAGGAGCAGGAGGAGGAGGAGGAGGAGCAGGAGGAGGAGGAGGAGGACACCTGCAAGCCCAAGCCACCAACGACACTGCGATAAACCCTTCCTTGGGGTGTCCTCTTCATGGGTCCAGCATACATGGATTCATTTTCGCTGGGGGGGGGCCTCGCTGGAAGACAATCGTTTGAACATCCAGAACCGTGCCAGAACATAATTCCTGGGACTTCGACGCCGCGAATCAACATTATCGTTGCGTCCGGGCGATCTTGAACCACGCCAGATCGCCATCCTCTTGATTCTAACACAGCGAATCCATGTAACCGCTGCGCCCTGACAGTCCTAAACCGTTCCAATATATCTGGGGCGTCAGCCACAATAGTATTTGAAATTGCTGCAAGCTCTCAAGACGAATGCACGCGGCGCCAAGGCGAGAACTACATTCTCAAAAGGTACCGCCCTGCATCCAGGAAGCTCCTGCACACTATTACAATAGGGTGACCGTGCGCGGCGCTGGTGCGAGAAGGCCACAATTTGAAGACCGCCCGCCCTCCACCCACGAATTTTCTCGCAACCTGTACAGTTGAAACCCATCCAAGAAACACCCTGCGTGCCTCCAGGGTGCCCTGGGCTTCGTGGGTTTCGATGATGTTGCGATTGAGAACGCGACGCTCCCACACCACAAATCAATGGACGTCCTGGGGTCTCAGGGTTGGGTTGCTTGTGGAAGATTGTTTGTGGACGGGCCCCTATTGTAAAACAAACGCGCGCGCGGCGCTGGGGCGAGAGCCACATTTTGAACACCGCCCGCACTCCATCCGTCGACCTGTTGCAACGTTTCAGTCTAAGGGCCAGGCAAACGCCCCGCCCGCCCCACCGACGCGTCCCAGGGTGCGACAGAGAGGAGTCATCTCTAGGAGGACGAGAAGAAGAGGAAGGAGGGGGAGGAGGAAATGAGGAGGAGGAGGAGGAGGAAGAGGATGGGGGAGGCAGACAAAAGGGGGTGGGGAGTGTGGGGGGAAGGAGGAGGCCATCTGTCACTAGGCGGCTTGGGGAGTGCAGGCCCTCTGGCTCGAGACTTCGCTCCCGCGGCTTGCCTGAGAAAGCTGTCGATATTGTGTCCGTTACACCCCCACGCCAGGAGTAGAAAGGTTGGGTTGGGGCGAATCTTGTCTAACGCACGTGCGTCAGCACCCCGCAAGCACAACAGTTCGGACCAGGTGTTCGTCTGCGGGCGGAGGGTGCAAGCGCCTCTCTTGCCCGCGCGGGAGGGGCCGCGTGCAACTGGCAGGGGTGGCGAAACAACTCACCTTTTCTGGTGCGGTCGAACAGGGAACCCCGACTGGAAAAGTTGGCGGGTTGTGGCGCTCGGGGCGTGGCGCAACCCGTCTGCACTACCCAAACGGAAAAGATCGGCTTGATCCACCTCAGCAGCCCAGTGCCGGGACAGCGGAGCTTGTTGCCAGAAACTCTAGCAGGGCACGAGGTATGAAAGGAAGGAATTGGCTAGCATTGGTGTGTTGGCGGTGAACAACACGTCGCGCTTGGAAGCGTTCTTGGATGTTGGCCCCAGGGAGGGCAGGCGTGAGCAATGCTGGTTGGGGGTCGTTCCAGGCGGACTATGCTTGTTGGAACCGGTCGAAAAAGGGACCAGGGGTGTTCGTGCATGTCATTCAGCGCGAGTGCGAGGCTGGAGGCACGTTGCTGAAACGCCGTGAAACTTGCGGTGAGCGCGGCTCAACGGTCTTGTGAAGGCTGCTGCTTGTCCGAGGTGAGGCGCTGCCTGAAGGCACCCCTCTGGATGGTACGCTGCAGTGGTGTCAAGAATGCGCCTGGAACTTGGTGGGTGTTACCACGACCATAAGTATCCGTTCCCTGGTGGGGCGAGGGATATACCAGGTGGCAGGAAGCGCTGGGTTGGGGGGTTGGTTGCGCCGCAGCACTGGACATTCCAGCAGGTTGGAACATGGGCGCTGGTTTATCGGGTGCACTCCGCAACCCTTCGCCCACCATGCGCAGATCCTTTCTCAGGCGGATGGCGCTGTTGGCGCAGATGCGCCTTGGAGTAGGGTTGCCTGTGGGGTGGTGGGGGGGGGGGGGCGCTAGGGTCCGTACTGCCTCCCGACTGGTCGATTCCAACGTTGATTTGCGTGTGTCGTGGTGGCTTACATGCGGTGGAGTCCTGGTGGGCCTTTATATCCTGGGTCTTTGTGGTCGTGTGCCTGCGTTCGCGTGGCGGTGTGACGTCGTCGTCCGCTGGCCATCGCCGTCGTGGCAGCCTTGTGTGCGGGGGTGTCGTCATCGTATTCGTCCATGCCGAGGGCCCCCCCCTCTCGGCCGAGTGGGTCTTCTTCGTCGCTGTCACGGTTGTCAGGAGAGATGTCCTATGTATTGCAAAGTTCATCGTAAGATTATGGCCATGCTTGGCCCTGGGAGTGGGGTGGGTCACCAGGTAGGCCTGGTGATGGTGGCTCGTCACCGCTGCCGCCCGAGCAGAGCGGGCTGGGTTTTGCCTGGCGGAATTCCGACTTGGAGTGTCCCGCTCGTCTGACGGGGAGTGGGAGAGCGCGGTGGCGGCGGCCGTGTATCGCGAACGTAGCGCGGCGAAGGACAGCCGTGAATCCATGTCTCCACTTGGCTGGGTCGTTGACGTCCTGTGGTATGGAGTGCATTCGGGCCCCCGTTGTAGGCAGCTCGTCGACGTGACGGTTGAATGCTTCAGCGATCGGCGAGATGCGTCTTTCGATGATCCGTTGTTCTTTGAGGTGGTTTTCGACTTGTTGACCTTGAACATGTCTGGTTCGGCATGGACAACCAGGTTGGTTTGTTGCTGGAGGTCTGCCGGGGAGCCTTTGGCCTGCTCGGTTGTCGATGAAGGCGCGGGCAGGTTTCTCTGCCGCGGCGGCGAGGTGAAGGAGCGCCAGGGTTTCATCACGTTGCGCTGACTGCGCCAGGCCGTGCATTCTAGCGGAGCGGTTCAGCCGGTGCTCTGGTCCGCAGTACACGCCGAGCCTTGTTTTGGCGAGGAGGTGATGGACTTGGTGCGAGCGCGCTCCGTCGGTGGCTGCGCGGGCCCACCTAGCTCCCATGGCGAGGTCGGCGTAGTCCCCAAAGTGGTCGTCATCCTGACATCGGGCGGGCTCGGATCGCGGGCCGAGGAGCTTCGCGTCCTCGTCGAGGAGCCCGCAATGTCGAGCGCGCGGCGGGAGGTCCCTCCGCTGTTCTTCAGAGACCATGGTGACCGGGGCCCCTCGGTCGTTGGCCCAGCACGGACGTCACGTCTCCAGACGGCCTGCCCCTGCGCCCCCCCCTCTCAGTTGCGCCGCTGGCGCAGGGGGGGGGTCGGCAGAGATGCCCCCCATTACTTGTTTCAGCTGGGCGCGGCCCCCCCCCCCCCCCCCCCCCTTCGCAGAGGCAGTTGCGCGAGAGACAGAGTTGCCGCGCTGTGCATTGGGCGTTGCCCTCGGCTCCCTGGAGCCAGGCGCTGGCGAAACAGTCAGTGCCGGACGGGGGCTCGTCGGCGGAAGGCGCGTCTCTGCGGCGCTCTGAGCGCGCGCGCGAACATCGAGTGGCCGGCGCGGCCGCGACAGGCGCGCGCCCCAGTCGTCGCGCATCGTGCCGATATCTGGCCAGCTCCATTCCAGTCGGGCGATGTTATGCCGGACTCTGCCTATGGGGCCGCCCTTTGAGAGGTCTGCGCGCGGTCGCGGACCGCTTCGGCCTCGGCGCCCAGACCGGTCGCGCCCGCCTACGTTGCCCGAGGAGGGCCGCGCGCTGCGCGACGGCGCCGAACCCCGCGGCGCATCCTGGGCCGACGAGGGCGCGCACTGCTCACCGACATATCCACGACCGCCTCTTGTGGCGGATGGCAGCGAGCAGCGCTTCCATGCGTGGGCGTTGAGCTTTGGCGCCAGGCGCAGGGGCGCCGCTGCCGCCAGGGACCCAGCGAAACAGCCGCTCGCGTAGGTGTGTTTGGGGAGTCGCCTGACGCCGAGGGGCCCAGCCGCGGCGCGGCGGACTCGCGCGTCTGCGGCGGCGGGGGGGCGGGGCCTTCCGCTGCCGGCGCAACGTCGCTGCGTCCTCTCGCAAGCATCACCTGGCGGTGAGCTTTGAGAGGTTGACAGTTGAGGTTAAGAGCCCCTCGCTGGAGGTGGAGCTCTGCGCCGCGGGCCCATCCCGCAATTTTGCGCCGGCAGGTTTTCTGCCCTGAGAGACGGTCGGACATTCGAGCTACGCTTGGAGCGCACCAGCCGCGGGGGCGACGGAGTTGCCGTCGTCGACGAACGCGGGCGCAGAAGGCTCTTCTGACTTGGGCGACGCCAGGCGGGCGCGCTGAGTGGGCCGCGAGGCGGGGGCGCGCGTCGAGATAGTCGAGCCCGCGAGCGCCTGTCGAGCGCGGCCCCCGCGAGCGGCTAGATCGGCCGACGGGCGCGCTCCACTTGCGCGGCGAGCGCGGCGCTGACGTCGCTGATGGCGGCGCGCGGGACTGAGACTGCGCCGAAGGTGGCGGGGCGGGCCCGCATTGTCAGCCGCGTCGCGAGGCCGCGGCAGGCTGGCGCCCTCCAAGCACGCATCCAAACGTGCTTAACTGGCAGAGAGGGTGCGATGGTTAGCGCGCAGCTCCTCCATCCATTCACGGGGGTGCGGGCGCGGAACGTGGAGGGGGGCGGTTCCGGCCCGTTTCCTCGCGCGCCGCGCGCCACTCAGCGCCTCGGCGAACAGACGTGGAGACTCGCCCGGGGGCGCGTCGGTTTCTTCCGCGGCCCAGCCACCCGCGCCTCCCGTTCGGACAGCAGGGCGGGCAAGAGTGGGGCGGAGGAGGGCTTCGTCGGTGAGGGCGCAAGGCCAGGTAGCAGCAGGCTCTTGGATTTTCGTATGGTTTTCCGCCTTGAACGCCTCCCTCGCGGGAGTGGCTTCGTCAGCCCAGGCGCCAGCGTTGCGGCGTCGCCCAGGCATTGGCAATCCAGTGTCCGTCGTCAGATCGAGATTGGCTGTAGGGTAGGCTATAGTGTCTACGAGAACGTTGCTCGGATTGCGCAGGGAGGCAAGGATTTTGCACTCCGAGCCCCCCGGGCTTCCGGATGCAGAGTCGGAGGGGGCGTCGGTGGATGCGTCGTCGCGGTGCGATGGTGGCTCTGGCGGCCTAGCATTTGACATTGGCGTGTCTCGCGCAGGTACGGTCTCGCCATTGGGCCCATCGCCCCGCGCGGGCTGGCCCGCGCGCCTAGTGGCGCGCGTGGGGGGGGGGGCCTTCGCGCGGCGCGCACAGGCAGCTGGCGCTGGAGTCATCGGCAGCTTTGACCCGTTGGCTGTGCTGTGGCCCGCCACCACCCTTGGCTCGCATTCGGCTACGCCGTGCACATATTCGGGCGACTTTGTCCCCTGACATCCTCTAGCTGTATTTTTTTGAAACGGCCTTTATGTCTTGGTTTTTGGGTTCAATTTCGATTTTGGATTCCGACCATTTTGGTTGAAAATATGTAGATACGTACCAATGCGATGTGGCCATGTAGCGATCGGCCATGCACTGGCACCCGCGCTAAGTGTATATATAATGTTAGGTAAGCATAGACGCGGGCGTGTAATAATATGTAAGATAGGTATGATTGGTGACAACAGAAAAACCTATTCCTTCGCTTCCTCCTTCTCTTCAAACCTTCCTCGTCCTCGTCATCGTCCTCCTCTTCCTCCTCCTCCTCGCCTTTCTCCTCTTTCCGCTCTCCTCCTCCTCCTCCTCCTCCTCCTCCTCCGCCTCCCTCCTCATCCTCTCTCGTCCTATTTGGGAAGTTTGCAACTGCGCCCGCGCCCGAGCAACATGCCTCGCGCGCAGGTTCTACTGCCCGAGAGTGTGCTGCCGCGCGCGGCCGCGCAGCCCCCTGGCCGCGCGCGCGCGGCGCGGCCAGCCCGCGCGCGTGAAGGCGCGGATCGGGGAGGGCTCGTTCGACCGATCGAACGTCATGTCTTGGGTAGGCGCTCGACTATCTTCGGTGGCGCGCCTCGAGGTCAATTGCCGTGGGGGCCATGGCGCATCGAGGGCGGTCGTGCCAGACCTCGAGATAAAGACGGCCGTCATGGACATGACGATCGAATTCGATCGTCGTGTCCATGATGCCCATAATCGTGGCACGACCACCTTCGAGGCGGCATGGGCGACATCTGTGGAAACGATCGCCAATATAACATCGACGCGGCATTCGACCGCGCGGGGGTACCGACGTGGTGCCCCGAGGAGTATAGCTACTCCCCATCGTCCTCGACCTTTCCCTCTTCGCCCTTACGCCCCCTGATCTCCGATATATCGTCCTCCTCCTCCCCCTCTTCGCCCTTACCTCCTGTAGGACATTCCGCAGCCGACGGCGTTCTCGAATGAGATCGTGAATGGGGACCAGGGCCACATGATCCCGCAGTCGATGTGCAGATGGGGGCGGAGATGCCGTTATCAGTCGCATATGGCCCTGGTGAGCTGAGGCCTCCAGATCGTCCTCCCCCCCCCCCCCCTCCCCCCCCTTACCGCGCGCACGGCGCCAGGCCCTGGCGATGTCGGCGAAGAAAAGCGCCCCTCGGCACGAGAAGACGGCGGTCGTCGCTCCCGACGTCATGAAGAAGGCGCGGGCATGGAGGGAGGGCGGGAGTAGGGGGGAACAGGGTGACGGAGGAGGGGGGAGGGAGGAGGGAGGTAGGGGGATAGGAGGTAGGAGGGGGGAGGGAAGAAGGAGGCAGGAGAGGGGAGGGAGGGGGGTGGGGGAGGGAGGTAGGAGGGAGGAGGGAGGGGGGCGGGTGAGGGAGGTAGGAGTGACGAGGGATGTAGGAGGTAAGAGGGAGGAAGAAGGTCGGAGGGGGGACGGGGGAGGGATGTAGGAGGTTAGGAGATAGCAAGGGGAGAGAGGGCCCTTGCGCGCCGCCGCGAGCATGAGGCTCTCACGGACAATTGCATCATCGACGGCATGCCGATGATCGACGGCGCCCCCGCCCAGGGGGCCAAGGAGGACGGGTGAGGAGGACGACGAGGAGGAAGAGGAGAAGTATGATAATGATGAGGAGGGGGAAGAGGAGATGGTGAGGACGATGAGGAGGATGAGGAGGATGAGGAGGAGGGGGTGAGGAAGAGTAGCGCGAGGAGGAAGATGATGATGAGGAGGAGGGGGATAGGAGAAGGATGATTTTGGTGGTGATGGCGACGAAGGTGACGACGGCAGCGGTGCCGATACCGATACTGGCACTGACGATGATGATAGTGAAGATGTTGACGAACGTGATGGCGACGATGGTGATGATGGTGATGATGATGATGACGATGATAATGATAAGGATGATGACGACGACGAGGGTAAGGACGAGGACGATGAGGATGACAATGAGAATGTTGACGACGAAGACTATGATGAGGATGAGGACGATGAGGGTGATAAGGGAGATGATGACGATGGTGATGATAAGGATACTAAGGATGATGATGATGATGATGATGATGATGATGATGGTGATGATGACGATGAGGATAATACTGATGATGATGACGAGGACGATGATAAGGATGATGATGACGAGGACGAGGATGATGAGGACGATGAGGATGATAAGGATGATGATGGTGAGGGCAAGGATGGTGATGGTGATGATGATGGTGGTGATGATGATGGGGATGATGAGGAGGATGACGGTGATGAGGATGAGGACGATGAGGAGTATAAGGATGATGATGATGATGATGATGATGATGATGATGACGAGGACGACGAACACGACAACGAAAACGACGACGACGGCGACGACGACAAGGACGAAGACGACGGCATATGTTCCTTCAGTGCCCATCCCTCCGTCGATACTCCAGCTCTCCCCTCTCCAGAGTTCCTGTCTTATTCACCTCCCCCGTCGACGCTGGGCCCGCGGCCGCGCGAGCCCTCCGGGAGGCTTCAACATCCCGAATTACGCGATATACGCGGCCGAGACCTCGAGCGGCCGCCCGCAGCTCGCAGCTTTGACGGAGATTGTTTCTTCTTTTTCGGTGCGTGCGAGGGGGGCTAGGGGATGAGGGAGTGCAAGAGGACGGGGGAAAGGGATCGGAGGGAGCAGGAAGTGCAAGAGGAGGGAGTGCAAGATGAGGGATAAGAGGGAGGAGGTATAATAGGGAGGAGGGATATGTTGAGGGATAAGAGGGATAAAAAGGAGGAGGGATAAGAGGGAGGAAGCGTAAGAGGGAGGGGGATAAGTTGAGTTCTACTATATACACTGATAGCCCCAGACAAAAAGCGGACACACGGGGCAAACATTTACACGATAGCCCCAGACTAGGAGGAAGGGATGAGGGATAAGAGGGAGGAGGGATAAGAGTGAGAGGGAGAAGGGATAAGAGGAAGGATGGATAAGAGACGGTTTCGAATTCTGTTGGTGCGCCTCGGGGGGGCTAAGGTACTCAGGGGGTTCAAGTACTCACACCGTCGGCGCTCGGGGGCTGAAGTACTCACCCTCGTCGTCGTAGTGGTCGTCGTCGTCGTCGCTCGGGGTCGGGGGGCTAAAGTACTCACCCCGTCGGCGCTCGGGGGGGCTAAAGTACTCACCGTCATCGTCGTCGTCGTCGTCGTCGTCGTCTCAGTCGTCTCAGTCGTCGTCGTCTCAGTCGTCTCAGTCGTCTCAGTCGTCTCAGTCGTCTCAGTCGTCTTAGCCGTCTCAGCCGTCTCAGTCGTCTCCGTCTCAGGACTTCATCCCGACGCTCGTTAACGTAGACCGCGTGGCGCAGGGCAAGCGGCTCAGCCAGAAGACTGCGGAGGCGCCAGCCCCTCTGGCCATGCTGCTGCTGCTGCTGCTCCTTGATCCTCCTCCTCCTCCTCCCCCTCCTCCTCCTCCTGCGGGCCCAGAACCCAAGATCAACCTGGATGCCAGCTGTTCGTTTCCCAGACGCCGTCCGTTGTTTGTCCGTGCTCGTCCGTCGTCGTGGTCGTCGCCGTCGCCGTCCCCGCCGCCGTCGACGACGTCGTCGACGTCGTCGCTGTCGCCGTCGTCGCCGATCGCCGTCGCAGTCGTCCTCGTTGTCGCTCGGTCGTCTCAGTCGTGCCAGCCGTCTCAGTCGATAGTCTCGAACGTCGTGTCGTCGTCGTCGTCGTGGTCGTGGTCGTGGTCGTGGTCGTGGTCGTGGTCGTGGTCGTCGTCGTCGTCGTCGTCGTCGTCGTCGTCGTCGTCTCAGGCGCCGTCGCAGTCGTCGTCGTCGTCTTCGTCGACGTCTTCGTCGTCGTCGTCCTCCTCCTCCTCCTCCCTCCGTCCGCTCTGGGCCGCTGCCAGGCTGGGTGGGACGAGGCGTTCAAGCAAGAGTTCATTGTCAGCTACAGGCGCCAGAAGATGCGCAAGCCGACGGCGTCGATCATTAGCGGGTACAGGCGCATTTTTTTCCTGGTCCTCGTCTTGGTCGCCCTCGTCCTCGTCATCCTCATCCTTCTCATCCGTCCCCCATCCTCCTTCTGTTCCTCCTTCTCCTCCTCGTCCTTCTTCCCCTTTCCAACCTCGGTTCCTTTCTCCCCCTCCTCTAGTCATCCCCTTCCCCACACCTTCCGTCGCTGTCGTCGTCGTCCGTCGTCGTCCGTCGTCTATGGATTCAGTTGTTGTGGTAATGAATTGTACTCGTGATGAGGAGGAGCTCCGAGGAGGAGAATGGATGGAAAGGGTGATGATGATGAGGACGAGGATCATGAGGATGACCATGAGGACGAGGGTGATGAGGATGAGGATGAGGATGAGGATGCTGAGGATGCGGACGAGGATGATGAGGAGGAGGATGAAAAGGATGATGGGTATGAGGACGATGAGGGTCAGCGTGAGGATGAGGACGATTAGGGTCAGCCTGTATAATGCCGCTCCCCATCCCCCTCGGAGGTTCCTCCAGCGCAGGCAGTTGAGGATCATGTTGGCCCACTTTCAGAAAGACAAGGCGAAGAACAGCTGCGAGTCCCCGTCAAAGGCCGAGGCGGCAGACTACGACACGGACGGGGATGGGGGTCCGAGGGGAGAGCAATTCTGATGATGGTTATGACGATGAGGATAGTGAGGATGCCTGCGTACGGCGACGATGATGACCATGATGATGGTGATGATGTTTGTGGTGATGATGATGCTGATGGCGATGACGTTGGTGATGATGATGACGACGACGATGGTGATAGTGTTCATGATGTCGATAGCGGCGGTGATGATGATGATAACGGCAATGGCGATTAAGACGAATGTGGTGGTCATGATGATGATGCCTATGGTGGCAGTTGTAGTGGCAATGAATGATACTTGTGATGAGGATGAGCTCCGATCAGGAGGAGGAGGATCAGGATCAGGAGGAGGAGGGGGATCAGGAGGAGGAGGATCAGGATCAGGAGGACGATCAGCTCGACGAGAGCTCCGAGGAGGAAGATCAGGATCAGGAAGAGGGAGTCAGAGAGAGACAGAGAGAGAGGGATACTACGCGGTCGGGAGGCGCACGACGCCGAGGACATCAGCGCAGAAGAGTTGGACATGTATTTCAAGATGATGTCTGGCGACGGCGTCGAGGACAGCTCGCCGCTCCCTCCTCCTCCTCCTCCTCCTCCTCCTCCTCTTCCTCCTCCTCCTCCTCCTCCTCCTCTCCTTCCTCTTCTTCTGCTGAACCTGACCTCCTCCTAGCCTCCTCTTCCTCCTCCTTCCTTCCTTCCTCCTCCTCTTCCTCCTCCCTTCCTCCCCCTCCTCCTTCCTCCTCCTCCTCCTTCCTCCTCCTCCTTCTCCTCCTCCTCCTTCTGCTTCTCCTGCTCCCGCAATCCTGCTCCCAGGAGGTTCCTGGAGAAGAGGATTCGGGCGCGGCGGCATCGGCTCTGGAGGAACCAGCTGCGAGCCTGGCGGAGCCCGCGGCGGCTGCGAGCCTGCGAGAGCCCACGGCTGCTGCGAGCATGGCGGAGCCCACGGTCGTGGACCTGGCGCAGCCCACGGCGGCAGCGGCCGTGGAGCCCGCGGCGGCTGCGAGCCTGGCGGAGCCCGCGGCGGCTGCGAGCCTGGCGGAGCCCACGGCGGCTGCGAGCCTGGCGGAGCCCACGGTAGTGGCAGAGGACCTGGCACCGCCCACGGCGGCAGCGGCCGTGGAGCCGAGCTCCGCGCGCCCGAGGTGGGCTGCGGGGGCGCTGCCATTCATGGACAGCCTCATGTCCACAAATCCTGGCCGCGAGGAGGGAGGTAAGAAGAAGCAGAGGCAGAGCAGGAGGAAGAGGAAGAGCAAAAAGGACAAGAAAGTCAAAAAGGAGGCCGAAGGAGATCAGGCCGCAGGATCCGCCGCCGCGAGCTCGACCCTCCTGGGGTGGAGGCCCGCGGCGCCCGTGCCGAAGGGCAAGGCGAAGGCCAAAGGCAAAGGAAAAGCAGCAGGCAAGAGCAAGGCGAAAGCCAAATGCGAAGCAACAGCAAAAGCAGCAGGCAAGAGCAAGGCGAAGGCCAAATCAAAGACGACGGCAGCGAAGCGCCTGAAGGCCAACCCAGGTCCGCCCGAGGACCCAGAGGAGGAGCAAGACAGCTTCGAGGAGGCCGATCCCGAAGAGGGCGAGGAAGAAGAGGTCAGGGAGGTGGACGAGGAGGTGGCTGCATACGACGAGGACGACCAGGAGTTCAACGAGGAGGCGGAGGAGGAGGGCCCGCCAGCCGCGGGGCCAGCCGCGGCACCATCCCCGCCGCCAGCCGCAGTGCCAGACCAGCACGAGCCCACGTACCCGCCAAGGAACCTCTACGGCACCATCCACGAGTTCTGGAGCGACGGTGGCAACACGAAGATGAGGCTCAAGCTGTTTCGCCGCAAGTCCGAGAGCATCAGCACCGTGCAGTACCAGATCGAGACCGAGGAGGACGGCAAGGGCCCGCGGCGGCAGATGATCCAGCTCAGCGACGCGAGCTGGAGCAAGGCGCAGCTGAACGTGCTGCAGATGACCGACAAGGAGGACGCGTCGAGCACCGTCATGCACTACATCTACAACAAGCTCTGCTGGCACGAGTGCACCACCAAGGAGCAGGCGCTGCAGATGAGGATCGACGTCTACGCGGAGCTCCAGATCTAGGTGGGAGGGAAGTTGAGGATGACGATGAGGATGAGGACGAGGATGATGACGATGACGATGAGGACGAGGATGGTGAGGACGAGGATGACGATGACGATGAGGATGAGGACGGTCGTGATGACGATGAGCATGAGCACGAGGATGACGATGCGGATGAGGATGAGGATGATGAGGATGAGGACGATGATGATGATGATGATGATGATGGTGGTGATGATGAGGAGGACGAGGATGATGAGGATGCGGAGGAAAACGATCATGATGATGAGGACGAGGATGATGAGGATGAGGAGAAGGACGAGGACGAGGATGATGAGGACGAGGATGCGGACGAGGATGATGAGGAGGAGGAGGACGAGGACGAGGACGAGGACGAGGATGATGATGATGATGATGATGATGATGATGATGATGATGAGGAGGATGAGGATGAGGATGAGCACGAGGATGATTACGAAGAGGAGGAGGAGGAGGGGCAACATCTTAGACTCTGGAGGGTCCCGACACCAATGAACAAGGACAGCCGTTGATTAGGAGGGGGAGGAGGAGGGGCCAAATTTTGGACTCTGGAGGGCCCCCAAACCAGTGAATAAGGACACCCGTTGACCAGGAGGGGGAGGAGGAGGAGAGGCAAAATCTTAGACTCTGGAGGGCCCCGAAACCAGCAGCGAGCAGGAGGCAGTGCAGAGTGCTCGCCCAGGAGGCAATGCGATTGGAGGGAGGACGGAGGGAGGGCGGTATCGAGATGTCGCGAGAGCTACGTGAGCGCTCTCATCTTGATTTACGTTCGGCGAGGCCCCTGGGGAATGCGGGACACAGGGAGGGCGCTTGAGGCACGAGGCCAGTTTTGTCGGTGTGATCCCGCTCGAGGTCCCATTCAGGGGGGGTCCCCTCCTCGATCCTTGCTTTCGGCTTCCTTCGATCACTGCTTTTGGCACCCTCTCCCCCTCCCTCCATTCACCTCTCCATCCCAATCCGTCCCCCTCTAATCTCTCCAGCCGCGAGGTGAATGCATGAACGGGGTGAGATATCGCCGACCAGCCGCGGGGAGGGCATGCATTGCCCTTGTGCGCTCGGTGAAAGTGGATGAATCGGGGAAGCGGGTGAGAACGATGAGCGGGTGAGTGGATGAGTCGGGAAAGTGGGTGCGTCGGGCCCGAACGACGTCTCAGGGAGACATGGGATGAGCTGACCCTGAGAGCATCGAGGTGATCATGGCTTAATTGTGTGATCCAGGCCGGAACGACGGCCACGCCCTCGAGGATGAGATAAGGAGGTAGGCTGAGTGCTGTGCTGATCGTGTGCGGTACGACACACGCGATAACACATGGTGTGTTCAACCATCATAAGATATTTATACGACGTCGTTCGGTATAGCATCGAATACGTCACTGAACATCCGAGTCCATATGTCATGTCTGATTCGACATACGATATGAAATACCAGCCGACCCGATACGATATAAAACATATGATGCGAGGTATTCGACAAACGATATAAAACAACATATACGAAACACCAGATTTCCGATGCCAGATATAAGTGCACTCCTCGAGCACCCCCGTCATTGATTCTATGCCACGTCTCAAGTTGTCATGTGATTTGCGAGTGCTTCGAGGAACGCTCTGCCTTCATTATTACCTGTCCGCGCAGTGCCCAGACTGCTCAAGCTGAGACAGCTGAGTGCTCGACCCGAGAGCTCCGCGCACGGTGCACGTGCACCCAGGGACTTGCAGGCGAACGGGGAGATCAGAGAGATGTTTTTTTTTGCGTACGGGGCCATGTATGAATGGGGTGGGGGGATCGTGGAGAAGATTTTCGATGATGAGGCTCAGGGCTGTACAGGAGGGGGAGGAGGGCAGGGAGGATGACGACGAAGAGGAAGTGGCATTTTGGAGGAGGTACTTTGAGGAGGCACTTTGAGGAGGCATTTTGGGTAGGAGGAAGTCCAGGAGGAGGTATTTTGAACACGGAGATGTCCAGCAGGAAACATTTTGAGGAGGCACCTGTGTTGACAACCACGAACAGCCACCCGTACGGACAGCCACGAATAGCCACCATCATACCCGTGGGTTACTCGGGCGCAGATTGCGGATATGCATGTTGCAAAGTGCATTTGCTCTGTTGCATTCTGGTGTGTTGCATTTTGTTGCGTTGCGTCTTGCTACGTTGCATGTTGATGCATGTTGCAGTGTGCATTTGCTGTGTTGCATTCTGGTGTGTGTATTGCATGTTGGTGTGTTGCGTCTTGCTATGTTACATGTTGGTGCATTTTGTTGTGTTGCATGTTGCTGGGTTGCAGTTTGGTGTGTCGCATTTTGCGGTGTTGCATTATGCTGTGTGTTGCATGTGTTGCGTTGTGATGTGTTGCCTTTTGCTGTGCTGCAGTTTCGTGCTGCGCTGTGTTGCTATGCTTTCAAAGCAATCATACTTTCAAAACCAGCAGGCGAAACACTGAGGGGAAGAGGCTGTGATTGTACGAGGATGGAGGGGATGATCAATCTATGATGAGGAGGAGGAGGAGGAGGAGGAGGAGGAGGGGGAGGAGGAGGAGGAGGAACAACATTTGGGACTCTGGGGGGGCAAAACCAATGAATAAGGACACCCGTTGGCCAGGAGTGGGGAGGGGGAGGAGGACTGGAACGAGAAGAGGAAAGAGGAGGATTGCAGAAAGGGCAGGACGGGCAGAGCAGCGAGCGAGGGGTGTGGAGCAGCTTGCAGGAGGCAGTGCAGAGTGTACGCCCAGGTGCACCTGGGCGCCCTGACCAGGAGATCACAATCAACTGGCGATCATGAAGCGCACCGTTTGCAACCATTTACTGAAGCATTTGGGAGGGTGGGGGCAAGAAGCGCCCCCACCCTCCCACCTCCTGAACGCCCATGCGCCCCCCCCCGTCCACGGGGTCCCACCCAGGGGAGAAAGCGGCCGATTTCGATCTTCCTTAAGGAGGTCGAACTCGGTGGCCTCACCCCTGGGGGTAGGGGTTAAGCTCTCTGTTTCGAACCCCAACCTGTGGGTGGCTCTTAACAGAGGACCTTAACCCCTGCCCACCCTCACTCCTATGGAAACCTACCCCCCAGATGCACCCCCTGAACACACCCAAGACCGAATCGCCCCGCCCCACCCCCCCCCTGGGCGCCCCCCAACACCCCCTCCGTTGCCACAACAGTCGCCCCCTTGGGCCTCGAAGCGGCCCAAGGGTGCGCTTGTTGTGGCTACGTGGCGCATGGATGTCTTAATGTTTTTACATGTTTTTTAATGTTTTTTAATGTTTTTTTTTAAATGTTTTCATGTTTTCTAATGTTTTTAATGTTTTTAATGGTGTTGTTTTTTAATGTTTTCTAATGTTTCTTAATGTTTTTAAATGTGTTTTGATGTGTTTAATGTTTCTTAATATTTTTTTTAATGTTTTTTTTAATGTTTTGCTAATGTTTTTGTGGTGTTGTTTTTTTTTTACTGTTTTTAAATGTTTTTTTAATGTTTTTTGTAATGTTTTTCATGTGTTGTTTCTTAATGTTTTTAATGTTTTCTGATGTTTTCAATGTTTTTAATGTTTTTAATGTTTTTTTTTATGGTGTTGTTTTTTGATGTTTTCTAATGTTTTTTAATGTTTTTAATGTTTTTAATGTGTTCTAATGTTTTTTAAATGTTTTTTAATGTTTTTTTTAATGTTTTTTGTGGTGTTGTTTTTTAATGTTTTTTATGTGTTTAATGTTTTTGTAATGTTTTTCATGTGTTGTTGTTTAATGGTTTTGATGTTTTTTAATGTTTTTAATGTTTTCGTAATGTGTTTTATATAATGTTTTTTTTAATGTTTTTAATGTTTTTAATGTTTTTAACGTTTTTAACGTTTTCTATGGTGATGTTGTTTAATGTTGTGTAATGCTTTTTAAAGTTTTTTATGTTTTCTAATGTTTTTTTAATGTTTTTTAATGTTTTTTAAATGTTTGTTCGTACCGTGGCGCCTAAGCCCCCCCCCCCCCAGGAGGTCCGTGGGGGGGCGGGGGGGGTCGGTGGCCCCTCCCAAGGCGCCTTAAGTCCCCCCCAGAGGGTTCGGGGGGAGCCCTGGAAGGCTGCGACGTCCCCCCGAAGCGTCGGGCGCGCGTCGCGAACGCTTCGACGTTCGACCGCGCGCCCGAAGAGTCGGGGGGGATGGGGGGCGGGGGAGCTCCAAGTGCACGGGGGATCGACTCGAGGGTAATCGTGACCCCCTCTCAGGGCGATGGGAGGGGCGCGTGTGGGTGCGCCCAGGGCGGCGGGGGGAGATAGGCTCCAGTTCCATGAGCGCGGCAACTCTTTAGTGCACCTCCCTTTCGCTCGATCGATCGACGTTGGCCATCGTGCCGTGTGTCTGCCCTCAGGGCCGCAGCGTGCAGGCGACGGGGAGATCGCCGATTCCCATGTCTGGATATTGCACAAAAAATGGAGCGAGCGAGGGAAAGAGAAAAGCGTGGGGAGGGAGGTGGAGGGATGGAGGTAGATAGGTAGGGGTGGATGCAGGAAGCAGAAGGATGAATGGCGGAGGTACATTATATATATAGGGGTGATGGGACATAGGTAGGGGTGGATGCAGCGGCGGAGGTACATAGATACAGGTAGGGATGGGGGATGGAAGCACCTATGTGGAGGGAGTTACATCAGCGGGAGCGGCATGTACGGGGCGCTCGGTGAGGGGCAGGAGATAGGGAGGTCGACAGGCGCGGTGACGTGGGAGGAATGGCGCAAGTGTTCCATGTCTGGATATTGCATGGCCAGAATGCTCACTCCAGCTCCAGTAAGCGCCCTGAGGAGTCAGACTTGTTCCCTTCGGGGCGCTGAAAGTGAAACGCGAAACACGGTTTCCCATCCTTTTCTCGATCCTTCTGTCGATCCTTCTGTCGCTCCGACTCCTCTGGAATATGGGGAGGGGAGGCGATATGCCCCCGAAAGCGAAGATGAGTGCTGCTGAGCGGAAAAAGAGGGCCAAGTCGAACAGGAGCAACCCTGAGAAGAGGCAGCACGAAAACGACCTGCAACGGATGAGGCGGGGACTGGTCTGGGGCCCATTTGCTCGAGGGCCCTTCTGTCTCAGATGCGGTCGTGCGTGTGTTGCGCACTAACGGGCGAGGAGGAAGGAGGAGGGGGATGAGGATGCGGAGGAGGGGGTAACAAAACGATGAGGAATACAGAACACCGACGATTTGCAAAGGACAGGGCAGGCAGACAAGGGGAAGACAAGGGAACAATGAAAGGGGCAGGAACCACATGAAGAAGACCAAGAGCGCGGTCCGGCAAGAGTTCAAAGCCAAGAGCCGCGAGGGGCAGAAAGAGTTCATGAAGATCTGGAAGGAGACAGGCCAGCCATGCATGCAGAGGGGTAGATACGGAGCCACAGCAGCACCATGAATAGAGTGGTGATGATGAGGAGTGGGATCAGGAGAGGGATAATGAGGATGAGGAGGGTACGGAAGATTATGAGGAGGAAGAGGAGGATAAAGCATAAGGACAATGAGGAGGACGAGGATACGGATAGTGATATGGAGGGGGAGGATAAGGATAGGGTAAGCATGATAAGGAGGATAAGGGTACGGATCAGGAGGAGGGGGGCAAGGATAAGGAGGAGGAGGAGGAGAAGGAGGACAGAACGATAGGGATAGGAGAAAGATCAGAAACCAGGAAGTTTGCCCCTCTCCCCCCGCCCAGGCACTTTCGCCCACGCGGATTGCATGAAGATGGAGGAGCGCAAGACAAAGGACGAGGACAAGGTGTCCTCGAACTGGTACAACGATGACGACCTTTTGGCTTCCTTCGGCTGGACGCCAGAGAACGCGAAGACGGACAAAGGTATCAGGAGCCAGCTTTGCCATTTGAAGATTATGAGGAGAGGAGGAGGAGGATAATGACAAGGATGAGGATGACAAGGAGGAGAAGGATAATGACGAGGAGGGGGATAATGACAAGGATGAGGATGAAGATGACGAAGGATTAGGATGAGCAGGATGAGGACGAACATGAGGATGAGGCGGATCGGGGGATAATGAAAAGGATTATGATGAGGATGAAGGATGAGAACGAGCAGGAGGAGGAGGAACATGAGGATGAGGTGGAGGGCGAATGATGATCCCCCTCCAGGGCCAAGGAACGTACCGAGGCGGTCAAGGCCTACTGCCTGAAGATGAAGAAGACGCACATCAAGGATGGGACGGGGCTTTGGTTCTGACTCCATTTGAAGATAATGATAAGGATGAGGATAAGGATAAGGAGGAGGAGGAGGAGGATAATGATAAGGATGATGACGAGGAGGAGGATGGCGATGAGGAAGAGGAGGAGGAGGGGAAGGCGGATGAGCACGTGAAAATGCTAAATCTTGGGGCGGGGCCAGACGGACCTCCAGACTGGCGACACAATGTACTGTCGGGTGACCGAGCACGGCGAGATCATCAATGCGTGCCCCGAGGGAGGGAGCGGGATGCATGCATGCATGGACGGATGATGAGGATGGATGCTGGAAGCGAGGGAGGACGAGGAGGACCAGGAGGGGGGAGAGGGAGAAGGAGGAGTAGGGGAGGGAGGGCTGACAAGGAGGAGACTGAGGAGGAGGCAGACGAGTTTATGCAGCAGCGTAGTTGTGATGAGAAGCAGTGGCGATAACAGTAGCGATCAGCAGCAACGGTGCAGCAAACAGTAGCGATCAGCAGCAACGGCGCATCGACATAGCTGGTCACCGCCAGGCCCACACCCAGGCGATCAGGACCACGATGAGGTCGGACACCGTCGACCTTTCGTCCAGCAGTGGGCCATCGCTGGCGATGGTGCCAGCGAAAGGGGTGACAGGGGCTCTCGGAGGTCAGCTCCTGCGCGTGAAACTGTCGAGCATTTTGGCCCTAGCAGGTTGCAGACTTCAGCATATGTAGTGTGAGAGAGATATTGTATGTGTCACGTGGAGGTGGCAACAATGAGTAATCCCATACGGGCATGAGGGTGTAGCGGAGGTGAAAGCTGAGAAGAGCGACAGCGACAGTGAGTACTCGTACTCCGAGTCCGAGTCCGACTCGAGTGGTAATGATAAGGATCGACTGGGCAAACAGAGAGGGAGGGAGGGGAGGGGGAGGAGGGGGAACTCCTGAGGGAGGGTAGGGGGAGGGGGGGAGGGGAGGGAGGGAGGGGAGGGAGGGAGGGGAGGGGGAGTGAGGGAGGCAAATTGCCCAGGAGGCGGAAGGGATCGAGGGATCGATGGCGCGGCCGCTCGATCCCCAGGATAAGAATGCGCAGGCTGGCAACTCGGACGAGCAGATGATCAACAAGAGAGCCGAATCCATCCCCGATGCGCTCGGGGACCTCGTGAATGTGATCGTGCTGCTCGAGGGGCTCGGCGCCGTGAGCTGGGGCGGGGCTTGAGAGGAGAAGAGTGGAGGAAGGGGTAAGGGGGAAGAGGATAAGGGGCAGGGGATAAGGGGTAAGAGGATAAGAGGGAGTGGCAAGGGAAACTAGGGATACGGGGTAAGAGGAAGGAACTGGTAAGGGATAAGAGGGATCAAGGGATAGGATGGATAAGAGGAATACGAGGTATAAGGGATACGAGGGATAATCGATAAGAGGGATAAGGGATAATAGAGACAAGGGGTAAGAGGGAGGGGTAATGGGTAATATGATAAGGGTAAGGGATAATAAATAAGAGAGAGGAAGGTGTGAGGGGAGACGAGCGGAGGAAGGGATAAGGGGCAAGGAGACAGAGGATGAGGAGGATGAGGATGGCGACAAGAAGGAGGAGGGAGGAGGGAGGCTGGAGAGGGAGCGGCACAGGGTATACAGCGAAAGCGTGGAAGCATTTCTGATATAGGGGAGGTGAAAGACAACCCGTGGTTAAAGCCGTTCGAGAAGTCGATCGAGACGCACAAGAAAGTGATGTCGGATATGCGTGACGAGACCATCAAGAGCATCCAGGGGAAGTCAGCTCTTCTCTTAGTGATGGCATGTATCGTGATAAGGAGGCGCAGTGAAGGTGATGAGGATTGCGATGAGAGAGGATAGGGGTACGGGGGAAGAGGATCAAGAGTAGGAGGGAGGAGTAAAAGAGGAGGACGAGTTGGCAGAGCACCGAACGTGCAAAGTAGAAACTGTTCTTTCAAACCGCCTCCGAGGAGGAGGAGGAGGAGCAGGAGGATCAGGGGGAGTAGGAATGATGTGAAAAAGGTGATGCCGTATGCGAACGGAGACCTTTGGCTGCATCAACCGCGTGCTTGATCTATACAGTAAGGATGGGGAGCATGAGCAATGAGAGCAGGCATGCACGACCACGACTTGCAACGAGCGGGGTCCCTGTGCCAGGTCGAAGGAGGGGGCCGCGCCGAACCTTGAGACAATGAACACCAGCATGAAGGAGGCAATGGGGCCCCTTGCCTTGCAGCTGAGGGTTTGGAGAAGGAGGGTGGCGTGGAGGAGGAGGGCGGATGAGATTTGGATAAGGGGGAGGGCGTGAGGAGGACGAGGAGCACTGCACCATGCGCAAGAATATAACAGCTGACATTTGCTATCTCTTTGCATTGCAGTTTACCTCCAGTGTAAGTTCATAACTTCTTGGTTGCTCTCTTAGGTCTTCTTGCGTTGCTCCCTTTGGCTGCTCAGAGGCGCGCATGGCCTACGTGCGTATCTCCAAGATCAAGGAGAGCATGGAGGAGGCGGAGGAGTCGCTCAAGGGCGAGGGCGATACCAAGCGCAGGCGTAGGTAGATAGGGGCGCCGCTGGCGCCGCCTTGTGGGAAGCGGAGGGAAGGAGAGGGAGGGCGAGAGAGTGAAGAAGGGAGGGGGAGGGCATGCCTGGAAGCGACCTGAGGACGAAATGCGCTGTGAGCAGTGCAGCGTGCAGAGAGCTATATACAAAGATATAGCTCAAACGTGCACTTTTTTCGAATGGGCCCTGGAACCGCGAGCATGATGAGGAGGGCCCTTGTGGGCTTGTTCAGACCGTAGCCGGTTTAATGAGATAATTTGCTTCACGTCATCAGCTCACGCACAATGATACTATATGCATATGATGTGCCATGATGTGCTCCACGACCAGGGCCCCCCCTCAGCGTCGCTTGGCATGCGGAGGCGTGCGGCCATATACTCGAGCGCACTGCGTAACGGCGCTCGGCGAGAGAAATGATCGTTTGGCGCGATTGCCAGAAGGGTGGGAAGGGTACCAGCGCTCAGGCCAGATCTGTTCGAGTTCTCAGGTGCTATCCGTTCTGTCTTCTGGAGGGGGCGATCTTGAGAAGCCCGACGCGCGTGAGAGCGCATTATGAGAATTTTGGGGGGGAGGGGAAGGGAGGGGAGGGGAGGGAAGGGAAGGAAGGGAGGGAGGGACGGGGAAGGGAGGGATGGAGGGAGGTGACGAGGAAGTTCGGGAGGTAGGGGGAGGGAGAGGAGGGACGGGAGAAGGGCTCAACTGGATCGGAATTCTCTATGTCCGAGTTGTTTTGTCTAATTGCCCCAGGGCTGGAGCATGGGGGCAATGTGTAGAAATCATGTTGATGCATCGGATTTGGTTACGATTGCAGAGTTTCCCGTGACAGGAGCTTTTTCATGACACGTATGATGGTCCCATGCTCCGCTCTGTTGCAAGCCCCATTGGCAGTAGCCTTCCAGCCGCTTTTGCTCGAACGGTTTCTGGTGCAGGACCTGTTTTGGTTTCTGGCAGTGTTCGTTCACCGCCATGACTGCGCGAGCAGCTGCCATGAGCCTGCTGGTCGCTGGGGGCGGAGCTGAGAGGCCACAGCCGATGGAGGCCCGAGTGGCAGGACAAAATCACAACGCCCCTCACTTGCCCCATCAAAGGGTCGTGGAACCATGGGTGTACGTGCACGTGAGAAAACGATATGTGGAACATGTGTGGGGATGTGATTTTGCCAGGGCCACTCGATGCAGGCTGATCCTATCGTGGACGATGGCGGGGCCGGTTTGCGAGCATACTTGCTCACCAGGTGGTCGCAAGGCAAGCTCACATCGAAGGACGGTTAAACCCACAACCTCGTACCTGACCCCGCTCCAGACAACATTTGAGGAGAGGGAGGGAGAGAGGTGTGAAGAACAGCAATGGGACGAGGACGGCTGAAAGGAGAAAGGTGGGCAGGGAGGGAAGGGCGAGGGGAAAACGCGGAGAGGGTGAGGAGGGGAAGAGAAGGGAGTAAGATAGGGAGGGGAGTGGAGGAACAATGAGGAAAGGGATATGTCGGGCAAGCTTGTCTGGCGGCTAGGTCTGGTTCGGGCGTTGCGGCGTTCAGCCCCAGGATGTTTGCACAATCGCGTATCACGCAATGAGATGTGGCGGATCAGGTGTGGGGGATTTGGCGCTGGACCCAGACTCCACGCATCGCACGGAGCATATTCGGCGAGCGCTGCACAGTCGAAGCCGAGAACAGCTGTATTCGACAAGTGTGCCCATTTGGGACAAAGACTCGGAGAGCAGAGTAGAAATCCAGTTTCCATTCTATCTCCCACACGAGGCGTTCGCAGAGGCCGTTGCTCGTAACCCCTCAGACTTCGATGTGAGCAGCGTCCCGAGTGAAGACTTGCCCCCTCACTACCCACGCCATCCAGTGACGGTCGCCAATGGAGCAAAAAGTGTCCCCATCGGGTTCTACAGCGATGGCGTCCATCACAGTAAGAAGGACACGTTCCTCGCGTTCTACTGGTCGAACTGCCTGTCCCAAGCCCGATGCCTGATAACGGCGATCCGTAAATCAGACATGCGCCAGTGTGGTTGTAAAGCCGCCTGCACCATAGGCGCCATTATGCGGGTTATCGCATGGAGCCTGAATATATTAGCTGGCGGCCTGTACCCTGCAAGTAATCATGATAACGAGCCATTCGGAAATGAAACTCGCAGCTTGAAGCGGGGATTTGACCTCGCAGGAGGGCTCGTCGGCGCACTGTGCGAATACAGAGCCGACCTTCTGGAGTTCATACAAGCATTGGGCGTGAAGAGATGGGACAATGTTGAAACCCCATGTTTTTTCTGCGATTGCAAGAAAGCTGATTTACATGAATATCCACGGTCACGTGCTGATTGCAGGTGGCGGGAGAAGGACGCACGCATGTATGCAGAAATGGTTCAGGCCTGTGTAAAAACTGTACGGGTCACAAGCAAAGCACAACTGGCACGTTTAGTTGCCTGCATGCGACACGACGAAGACATAGGTGGCTTCGGGTTGTGGAGATCGTGCCCAGAGCTAGCTTTGACAGCTGGTTGGCGGCTGGTGCAGACTGGTCCTGTGAAGGACACCCACAGGGTGATGGAGATAGAGTGTTCGGCTGATGATCCTGCTGTTTTGACCTTTTTCGATTCAAGCAACCAGATAGGGCTCAACTTTATCGCTCCGATTTTCAGCGTGTTCGGTTTCGACATCGACATGTTGTGCCCAGACGTGATGCATATCGTGGACCTCGGGATTTCTCAGTACCTGTGCGGCGCAGTGATGAGCATCTGTGTGGAGGGGAATTTCGCGGGCAGCCAAGCACGGACTATCATTTTAAGACGGAAGGATAACATTCTTCACCTTAGGCGGCGTCTGAGAGCATATTACATAGCGAACGGTCAAATGTTTCACCGAGGCAACATGAGCAAGATATTTAAGATATCCTTGAAAATGTTGGGCCCTCCTCACAACCCCCGCTTGCATGCCAAAGCGGCGGAAACACGCCAGCTCGTTAAGTTGTTGCCAGAACTGTGCCGTGAGAACGCAGCGCTGTTCGAGGGGAGCCTTGCTACGTACTTGCCCCACTGCTGCATTCAAATGAAGAGGTTCCACGACATAATTGAGAGGAACCCTCGGCGGATGCCAGCTGCAGCACAGGCAGATCTCGAGGACTGCGCCTTTGCATTCGTGCACTTTTGGAAGAGAGCGGGCGGCCACATGGTGTTTAAACACCATTGTTTCCTCCATCTCGTGCTCCGCGCGGGTTTCTTAGGAAACCCGCGCAAGTATTGGACATACTTAGACGAGACAGAGAACCGTGCAATGTCTTCCATAGCGAAATCGTTGCACATGGGCTCTAATTTTTATTTTAGTTTTTTGGAGAAGGCCATGCCACAGAATTTCTGAGGAAAAACGTTCTGCCACATCTCATTGCGCCCCAGGGGAGGAGCAAGCGATCGAACGGACGGACAGCAGCGCGCGCGCCTTGGAAGTGCCAGGGGGCGGGTGCCCATCCGGCGCCCCTGCAGGACGAGGGGGGGAAGAAGGAGGAGGGAGGAAAGGAGGGAGGAAGGAAGGTGGAGGAAGGAGGGAGGCACGTCCGCAGGACCAGGGGCGACGACGGATTCGGGTCGCACGGATCCGTCCTGGAGGGAGCCCATGTCCCAGGACCAGAAGCGACGATGGGCGCGTGCCCCCCGAGAGCGCCTGCTTTTCCTCCCTTTTTCCTCGTCCCTCCCTCCTTCCTGCCCCCCCCCATCCATACCCGTTCCCTCCCTCCCAGGAGGACGGAGGAGGAAGCAAAAACCCTTTCGCAGGACCAGGGGGCGCGACGCTCTCGACGGCAGATCCTCGAGGGCGCGAGCCCCCTCGAGGGCGCCTCCTTTCCTCCTCCCTCCCCCCTTTTGCCCCCTCCTCCCTCCCCTCCCCTCTCTTGCCCCCCTCCTCCCTTTCCCTCCCGCCCCCTCCCTCTCCTCGATCCTTGCCCTCCCTCGGCCTCGTCTCCCTTCCGGCTCCTCGAGGGCCCCTCGAGAAAGCGCCGCGCGGCGGAGCCCAGTCATGCCGCCTACAGGGAGGGACGATCGCGCCGTGCTGGAGTATACTAGGCGGTGAGAAGGGCCCCCCTTAGGACATCCTATGTGTTGGATGACTCGGGGGATTTATAAACATGTTGGATGACAGTGGGGATTTTCTGTGTTATTTTGTTTTTTGGATGAGTCGACTCGGGGATGTCTGGGTCCTGGGGCCCATCCACTGCCCTGTCATTGGAAGAGCCAGTGCGCCGAAAATCCACGGAAGATTTGGTGGAGCTCGCACAAGGAGGTTTCGTTCAGACCCAGCGTGAGTGCCGCGTACGCTCTCGCGTGCTGCTTCGGATACGTGACTCATAGGCTGATGCACTCCTTGCCGCTCGAGGAGCGGGCCTAAATCTAAGAAGCCTTAGACTTTCTAGGAAGCCCCCTGTTGATGGGCCCCCCTCCCCCTCTGGTAGAGGCGGTGGACAAGCTGCGGGTGGGGTTCTTCGCTTTCCAGGCCACGAAGACGATCGAGAAACGCCCTTTTCAAAACAAATCCCTTTTTATAAATATAACTGGGGTCCCCCGTAGTTACGGGCAGAACTGGGAGTGCCCCACGGACTGGTGGTGAGGTACCGTGGGGCCCCGCGGGGGCCCGCGGGAACGGCGAGCGCGGCGGCGCGGCGAAAGCAGAAGCTCCTCCCCTTCCCTCTCCCTCCCCCTCCTCTCCCCCCTCCGCTTCCTTTTGCCCCCCCCCCCTCCTCCTCCTCCTCCTCCTCAGCCTTCTCCTCCTCCCTCCTCAGCCTCCCCCTCCCTCCCCTGCCTCCTCCTCCTCCCCCTCCTGCTCCTCCTCCTCCTCTGGCCTCCTCGGGCCTCCTCGGGCCTCCTCCTCCTCCTCCTCCTCCTCCTCCTCCTTCTCCTCCTTTTCCTTCGATCTCCGCCTCATACCCGACGCTGCTACCCGTCGGATACGGACTCGGCGCTGCTACCCGTTGGATTCGCACCAACAGCTGGTAGCGGAGCAATATATGTTGTATGCAACTTCGCCCTGCAAGCACGAACTTATAAGTGGTAGCGGAGCTGTGTATCATACCATCATGTCTGTTGTATACAACGTACCAATGCAGGACCTACCAATGCATGTTATCCCTGCGTCTCAATTTTTAATTTCACGTTTGATTTTTCTCATAGTTGTGATTTTAAATTGAAGCGTCTGCGAGCGCTTCAATTAAATTGAAGCGCGTGGATGTCAGGGTCGTGGCGGCTGCACGTTTGATGCTCGGCTTCGGTGTCGTCATGAGGTTGTCCAACTAAGAATAATTGAGCAGTTTGTCCTGCTTCCACGCGCGCGGAGACCCCGCGTGGCGTGTCTGTCGACGCCGCTGGGCCAGCACGTCGGCGGCCGCCCAGGCGCGCCTGGGACTGCCCCAAGGCAGCACGCGGCTAGTGCAGTGCCTGGGCTGGCGAGCCACCAGGACTTTCGCGGCGCGGAGTTGGCGTCGGATCTTGTCCATCGTGATCATCGCTCGGTTTGCAGCCCCGTGGCGAGACAGGGCGTGACCGTGTTGGTGCCCTTGTTCGTTGTCGCGCTGCTGAGTGTGCTGGGGCAGGCGGGCTGCTTGTCCTGCGCTGCGGCAGGCTCACTGGTCGGCGACCCGTGTAGCCCCTGTGGGTTTCGTGGCCGCGGCGGCACCTCAAGCGAGTCGTCGCCGGATTTTTCCCATGAACGAGCCATCGCCCAACAAAGCTTCCCCTGGCGGGGGCTGCGGCACTGGGATGTCAGTCACTGTCCTCCCGCCCGGCGACTGGGGCGGGATGCTGACTTTCATGCGCGCCCATGGTGGCGGGGGGAGAGGCGCCGCGGGTGCCACCTCGTGGCTGATATGGTGCCCAACTTGGATGTCATTGACAAGGTGCAAGAGTCGGTCCTCTTCCGCCAAACGAGTGAAGGTGGTGCGATCTTGGCGCCGCGTGAGCAGCGTGTTCTGCCGCGCGGTTAGGCAGAGGACGCGCGCTCTCTTTGAAACGCGCACGCGGGCTGTGAGTTGCCACTTCGCGTGGGTCGGAGCAGCGGCGCGCAGCTGTGGCGGCGGATTTCCTCCGCGAGGTTGCCGATGCAGTCCTTCATCCAGGTTTAGAAATTGATGCGCGCTGGTCCCCATGGGCCCCGCGCGGCGGCTGTTCGCTGGAGGAGCAGGAGGCGGCCATGCATGTGCCTGCGCGTTTCCATCTGCCGAAGGCAGTCCGGTGATTGACCCGGTGGGTGGTGGCATGAATTTGCAGCAGGCCGTCATCGTCGTCTCATATGGGATTACCTGGGCGCTGCCAGGGTCTTGGATGGGGTCGTCGTAGTCCTCGTGGTCCCCGACGCCGCGTTTGTTCGCTGTGGTTCAGGCGCGCGCGTTGGGCTCGGGTTGGCCCGCGGCTTGCACGGCGCGTCGGGGGGCGTCGATGATGCTCGTGCCCAATTGTTTAGCCAGCTGGTTGGTGCTGGCTCGTGGCTGGGCGCGCCAGCGCTCATCGCGGTCGTTGCTGGTCGCCTTAGGCATCGGCCGTTGTGAGCTGGTGGAGACGGCCCCCGTCGTTGATGAACGCGCAGTAGCGCAGCTGAGCGATACTGAGTGGGGCGCAGTGTCCTGGTGGATTATTGCGACCACCTGCTGTCATCGTAGTCCGCGGTGGTCCCGGTGGGCCCTCGGCCTCGTCGATGGCCATGGTTGCCGTAGTGGTCCACGTCATTGTTGAAGATGTCGTAGCGGAAGCTGCCTACGCGTCGCCTATGGTGGCGAAGAGAAGGCAATCGATGGCGTCCGTAGCCACTCCGTGCGAGCGCTCTGTCACGACATGGTCAGGCCTCCAGTCCGGCATCCCCTGGTCACTGAGGCCCCGCATGAAAGCCCACGCGCGCGCGGCCGCCCTCGCGGGGCCGAGGCGCGCGACGGCGGCAGCGCAGGCGGCGCCACCGCGGGCGCGCGCTGGGCGGCAAGAGCGCCTCTGAGCTAAATGCCGCCGACGCCCGCGTCACCCCTGCTGAACCTGGCCGAGCCCGCGCAGGCCAGGACGGTCAGCAACCCCGTGGCGATCTGGGGAAGTAAAGGCAACAAGCACATTGCAAAACACGCGCTACGGCCATCCCGTCTATGCGCGCAAATGAAAGCAATATTCCCCCGTGTGTCGTTACCTCGATGACATGAGGGAATGAGACCCTTTCAGTCTGGGCCTGGTGGCGGCCCCTCTGCGCGCGCGGTGCGGAGGCGCGGCCCCAGTGTCGAGCTCGTGCCCATTCCCCCTTCGATCGATTCCTGCCGCGCCTGGGCGCCCCCCTCGGCGGTTTCGGCGCTCTCCTGCCCCGGCTCGTTCGGCGCGGGGGCGGGCGCGAGGAGGCTTGGCGGTGCCGCCTGGGCCTGCGCCAGCGTGACAGGCGGAGCCATCTGTACCGTGAAGGTGCGCAAGTCCGTGTTGGGATTGGTTTGTTTGCTTTGAAGTGCTTCTATATCTTGACCGAAATGCTGGCAGTGGTGGGTCATGGTGAGTTGGCTCGTCTCTGCACTGGTGCCTGTTTTCGAGTCGCCTTACCGCATCGGTCCTTCTTCATTGTTCTGCATCTGGGTTACGGAAGCAGGCGTCAGCCTGGTCGGAGATGCCGTGGACGCATGGTCTTGACACCCGCTCTTCGTCTGAGTCTTCGTCGTAGCTTGGTGGCCAGCGTTTTCCCATCGGGGGGCCTGGGGGGGCGTCAGTGCCCTCGAGTTGAGCGGCGGCCCTGACGCGACGAGGTCGCCGACCCCCCGTGGAGCAGGCGCCGGGCCGCGAACGGCTAGCGAGGCAACCGCACTGCCGCCTCCGCACTCCTTGCCGGAGTGCCCGCTGTGCACGGCGCGCGCACTGATTATTCAGCAAGAACAATCACACAGCAACGCAGCATTATCAAGATAATTCACGCACAGGCAAGACATGCACACACTATTCATGAATAATCGCTGCACTGCCCTGCCCCCCTCACTCGTCCAGGCTCCTGTTGGCCTTCGGATGGAGGCCTCGAAGGATGCGGTCCGCTCTCCGGCGTCGCACCCTGTCGGCCCTGCTGGGGTTGGCGGGCCAGCCTGGGCACCCTCTGGCCAGGCCCTCCATCCGCCGCCTGGCGTGGGCCCCGCACGCTGTGCAGACCACGTAGCCGTACACCTCGCGGACCACGTGGAGCTTTTCGCACGCGCCGAGGGCCCCCGCTCGGGCCGCAGGGTTCGGCGGCGCCCTCGGCCTGGCTGCAGGCGCGGGCCCGCCTGCCTCCGCGGCGGCCTCTGCCTCCACTGGCCGCGCAGGCGGCTCCTCGGCCACGCTGGAGCGGGACGTACCCCCCCCCCAACCCGAAATCTGGGTCTTCGGGTTGGGTTGGGGTGGTCTGGTAGATAGTCAGTCTCTGCCATTGTTTTTTTCTGTGGTTCCGTCGCAGCGATAGTTGTCACCCACGCGATGGCCCATGGGATTGGTGACCCCTGCGCGCGCACAGTGGAGTTGCGCGGGGCCGGTGCCGCACTGACTGTAGCAGAGTCTCCCCGTGGTTGTTTTGCCCCGCCCTGCGCGTTGGACATCGCGGCGCCGGTCGAGGGGGGCCAGGACTTGGCGACGTTCGTCCTGCTTGCACTTTCGGGCTCAACGTCCGCAATGTATAGTTTGACCCTTGTGCTATTATTTGTCAGCGCGGACGGTTCCAAAGGTTCAGCTTTTGAGATGATTGGTGGCTCTCGTGGAGCGTGCCCTGGTAATCGTCCTGGTGCCATGCGGCGATGGATTCGCCTTGCCCAGATCCATTCGATCCGCGGTAGCGGATGTCGAACAGGATGCCTCCTTGCCCCGAGGCGGACATGACTGTCGGGGCGTCGGCAGGCCCGATGTCGAACGTTGCCGGGAGTCTCCGTTTGCCCGTTGCGGTCCCGTCGCGCCCCAGTAGTTTCATGGATTCCTGGATGGGGGCCGTGCTGACGTGGAAGGTGAAGATGGCTGTGAAGGCGTCGGTGACGTCGTCGTCAAGATGTTTGCGCGCGTGGTCACGCTTGGTTCCCTTGTGACGCTCCTTGGCCCCAGATCGGGCCGTTCCTGCTCCCCCTGGTTGCCGCGCGCCGTTGATTTGCACGGCCGTCGAGAGCTGGGATGCGGACAGCCCCTTGTACAGGGCGGGCGCGACGGCGGCGGCATCCGTTCCACGTGCGGCCCCGCGGATCGAGATCACATCGTCCGCAGGGACCAGTGCGTACAGTGGAGGCCCATGCCAAGAAACACCCTGCCTGCCTCCAGGGTGCCCTGGGCTTTGTTGGGTTTCGATGGTTTTGCGATGGAGAGCGTGACGTTCCCACACCAAAAATCCGTGGACGTCCTGGGGTCTCAGGGTTGGGTTTCTTGTGGAAGGTTTCTAGTGGTCGGGCCCCCACTGTATTGAATTTTGTTCCGGAGGCACCAGAGCCATTCGATTTCGACGCGGCCCACTCTGTTCGGGTGTTGCTAGAAGTACCCCTAGCTTCAAGGAGCCCCCAGCTTTTCGCTCCATCTTGGAGCCCCTGGGGCCCTCTGGGCCCTGCGAGGGGTGCCCTGGAGGCCACCTGGGCCACCCCGAGAATCCTGGGGGTACCTTGGACCAGGGATACTTGTATGAAGTCGGGCCTGTCCCTCTACAGGGGGGATATTGAAAACCAGTCAAAAAATACCCTGGGGACTAATTTTTGTCAGCATTCCTGTAGTATGTTTGAACATTTTAGGAGGTTCTCTCTTATTTTTCGTCCAAAAGCCGCCTGCAGGGGGACAGGCCCGACTCAATACCTGTGGCAGCACCCGATCTGCAGAAGCCGCTCCGCAAGAACGGTTGTTTGAAGGCAGATCTGCCTTCAAAAAACCGTTCTTACAGGGCGCGGCCCGGGGCGCGGGCTCGGCGGCCCGCGCCGCCCCAACGGAGAACGGGGATGAGGGGCTCCTTGGCTCGGGCGGCCAGTGTTGATCGGGTTTGGCCAGGGCCCCGGGTAAGGGGACCCGGTTAGTGGTAGGGCCCTGGATTCCTTGAATGGGCCAGAATCACTAAACCAGGTTTGCCATAGCTAGTGTCTTTTCGGGTGACGGCAATTCCGGTTAGTGGAATGGGAAATGGGGGGGGGGGCGTCCCCGGTACAGATCACTAAACCAGGTCCCACTAAAGTCGGAGGTGGACAGACCTCCTACCCTGACACGTCGATTAGTGAATTGCCCGTTTTCGGCTCGAGAGGGCGCCGCGGCCGTCGTTTTCCAGGCGTGCGGCCGCCAGGTTTGGGCCCGAGGTCGTCTTCACCAAGTCACGTTTTACTAAAGGGAGGTCTGTCCATCGCCGACCTTTGCTCGGGCGACCAGTGTTGAGTCGGGCGTGTCCCTCTGCAGGAAGAATCTCTTAAAATTGTCACTGGATAGTCAGGGGACGGTTTTTCTGACTATTCTTCGTTATCTTTGGGTACTTGTTGGACTATCTTTTACTGCGGAGGCCTTATGGCCGGTGCCGCCGACCCTGAAGAAGACGACCCTGACCACGCCGAGGAGATGGAGGAGACGCAGGAGGAGGGGGCGGAAGACGACGCCGAGGAGGTGGAGGAGATGAAGAAAAAGAACGAGGAGGGGGAGCAGCAGGAGGGGGGTGGCGATGATGTGGAAGTGCATGGATGGGGATGTGGAGGCCGAGGTTGAAGGGAGGGGGGGTGGCTGAGCACCAGCGGGGCACTCTTGGACGGTCTTTGTGCTTTGTTTGAAGTTCGGGAGACCCCGGGGGGGTGGCATTCTGATCCGGGACCCTCTCCCCAGACCCCCCCCGGGACCCCCCCCGGCGGGGAAGGGATCAAGGGAAGGGGCTTCCCTTCGACTCAGCTACATACGACGTTACTTCATTTCGTTCTAGCTGGCGCGCCTGAGGAGGAGGAGGAGAGTTGCTGCAGGAGGCAACTTCCCTCCTTTCGCGCGCGTGGTCAGATGCTGCTGGTGTGTGATGTGCCGTCCGCCGCCTTGGTGTGCGATTTGCGATGGGCATTTCCTTGGTCGTGCACCGAGCCTGATGAGTGGGCGGTGCCGATGCCCAGGTGGGCATCGGCCGCGACCATGGACCCAGGTGAGTCATGGCTGGAGTGCGTTTTGCGCGTCAGGGAGTAACGCAGCATGGCGCGGCTGACCCTTGGTGTCCCACCGGATCATCAGCACGCTCCTCAGCTTGTGCTGGTTGGAGCGGCGTTGGTAGCACACGGTGTCGAGTT
This sequence comes from Prorocentrum cordatum, assembly GCA_963575745.1. NCBI lineage: Eukaryota > Dinophyceae > Prorocentrales > Prorocentraceae > Prorocentrum > Prorocentrum cordatum. Next base: position 70,723 of record CAUYUJ010020017.1, read on the forward strand.
CGGCAGTACACTTGTGAGCCAGCTCGATGTATGCAGGGACTGCTCGGTCGACGCCACCAGTGCCCCCAGAGTGTGGCGACGCAGGCTTCCCTTCGGGACAGGTTGCTATCTGGTGTGGTTGCCCGTTGGTGGCCCTTGCCTGGCGGCTTGGGCTGCGGAGGATTGGGGCGCTCATGGCGGGGGCCCTTCGGGGCCATGGCTCGCGCGCGTGGATTGGAAGCGGAGGCGGTGCCGATCTGTCGCGGCCTGCCGGGATGGGCCGTGGCGGATTTTGGATGCGGGGCGCTTGGCGTCTGTTGTGGCTCTGATCGAAGCTCTCGAGCCGAGACTGGGGAGAGACGGAGAGACATATGGAGAGCGAAAAAGAGAGAGAGAGAGAGAGACAGAAAGAAAGAGAGAAAGAGAGGGAGGGAGGGAGAAAGAGAGACACTGTGAGGGAGAGGGAAGAGGGAGAGGGTTGCGGGATGGCAAGGGGGGAAGGGGGGGCAACGGGAGGGAGAAGGCGGAGAGGAGAGGCTTACGACGAGGAGGAAGGAAGGAGGGAGACGCATAGAAGAGGAGGATGGGGAGGAATACAACGAGACGGGGGGAGTATGGGGTGGGGAAGGGTGAAGACGAGGGGGTCCAATGGGGGAACGAAGACCTCCCCCCGCCTTCCTCCGTCCTCACCGCCCAACTTCATGCGTCCTTGACGCTCATCCTCCCCCATCTCTCCTCATCGTTCCTTGCCCGTCATTCCTTCTCCTCCCCACTGCTTCATCTTCATTGTCGCATTCCGCCGTGATATTATTTGCACTCTTAGTGTAGCATGTTTATGTTTCGTGAGTTACATGTTTAATTTGCTGCTTGTAACTAGTATGTTTATCCTTCTCATCTTTCTGACCGTGCTCCTCCGCCTCCTCCTCCTCCTCCTCCTCCTCCTTCTCCTCCTCCTTCCTCCTCCTCTTCCTCTTCCTCCTCCTCCTCCGTCTCCTCCTCTTCCTCCCCCTCATCCTCCTCCTTCTCCTCCTCCCCCTTCTCCCATCCTTTCCCCCCCTCCCTCCCAATCCATAGGAGGAATAGGAGGAACAGAAGGAGGGGAAGGAAGAGGAGGAGGAGGAGGAGGCGGAGGAGGAGGAGGAGGCGGAGGCGGAGGAGGAGGAGGAGGAGGAGGAGGAGGAGGAGGAGGAGGAGGAGGACGCGAAGCAGGCGGAGGAGGAGGAGGAGGCGGAGGAGGAGGAGGAGGAGGAGAAGGAAGAGGAGGGGGATGGGGGAGGAGGAGGGGGAGGGGGAGGAGGCGGAGGAGGAGGAGGAGGAGGAGGAGGAGGCGCTGGAGGAGGAGGAGGACCCCCCCCCTTCTCCCAGAAACCGCTGGGCTGCGCGCCGCGAGCCCGTCGGCCTCCCCTCCGGCGGCACCCCGCGGCGGGCGGCCCCGCCCGCCCAGCGCCCGCCGCGAGGGCGCGGCCAGGACGGCGCAGCGCTCTGGCTCTTCGGGGGGGGGAGGAGGGAGGAGGAGGAGGAGGAGGAGGAGGAGGAGGAGGAGGAGGAGGGGAGGAGGAGGAGGAGGAGGAGGAGGAGGAGGAGGAGGAGGAGGAGGAGGAGGAGGGAGGAGGAGGGGGAGGGGAGGAGGAGGAGGAGGAGGGGGAGGGGGAGGAGGAGGAGGAGAGGAGGAGGAGGAGGAGGAGGAGGAGGAGGAGGGGAGGAAGGAGGAGGAGGAGGAGGAGGAGGAGGAGGAGGAGGAGGAGGAGGAGGAGGAGGAGGAGGAGGGGAGGAGGAGGAGGAGGAGGAGGAGGGGAGGGAGGAGGAGGGAGGAGGAGGGGAGGAGGAGGAGGAGGAGGAGGAGGAGGAGAGAGGAGGAGGAGGAGGAGGAGGAGGAGGAGGAGGAGGAGGGGGAGGGGGAGGGGGAGGGGGAGGGGGAGGGGGAGGAGGAGGAGGAGGAGGAGGAGGAGGAGGAGGAGGAGGAGGGGGAGGAGGTTCCTTCTGGCAGTGCTATCTTTTAAGCCTAGCTGCAGCCATCCTGGTCAAGGAGTCCCCACCAGCACGTTTCTCAGTGGTGGCGCCTGCGATCATATGTGTACAACAGTGTGCTAAGCTGGGCCAACTACAAGAAAGGAGGAAACAGAGGATGGATTGGGAACAACGGTGCATAGGGCAGGGAAGGATAGTGCACACAGAAGGCGATTGCTTACCGCAGAGGCACGGACTACAGACCTGAGGATGTAGTTCAGAGCCCAGCAGGCCGCTTTTCGTCGCTGCCAAATCGCGTGTGCAAGGACTCAAATCATTGGTCGGCTGCATGGGAAGTTGGTCAGACCCCTGCAGGCCCGCCAGCCAGAACAAAGTTAGCGCCTATACCAGTGCCAATGCCCACTGAGCCAGATGTAATCAAACCTATCGCCAGGAAGTTCAAGCTCAAGACTTGCACACCTGATGGCATTCACCCGAGGCATTACGCATTGATCTCGTCTTATGCGGTTTGCGCGTTATCACTCATCGTTCATATCATGAATGTACTAGGTACGGCGCCGACATAAATCCAAATAATCATTGTTACCAAGGAGCCCCAAGGAGGATGCCGGCCTCTAGGACACTACCCAGCTATGCCCTGGCTGCATGCTAAACTACACAGATCCCCGTGCCGTGTTTTTCAAAGAGAGTTTGGTCTGGGCCCAGCATGCAGTATGGCCAAGAAAAGAGACCCGCTGAATATTGTCTGGAGAGGAGCAGTCTGACACGAATAGTGTACATCCTTGGGGATGTTCTATTTATGTGTGTGATTGGACCTGGTCCAGTCCTATGAGAATCCGCCATGCCAGACTCATAGGACAAGCAGATTTGGTTCATGCCCCCTCTACGCCATGATGTACACCATTCGCTTATAGAGATGGGGCATAATACTTCTATTCGGTGGGGCCTTCAGCCAGATGATATACCCGACCTCTGGTATCATTGCAGGGTCCACATCAGCGACTCGAAGCAAAGACATATCTAATGCCTACAGGGCAAAGGTGGGTGCATGAACCGAACTCGTCGGCCTTGAGTGTACACATAGATGACCTGCAGCTACACACATGGCCGAAGTCGGCAACGGTGTGCATTGAGACCATGGTCACGTTCACCCAGCCGCTAGCGAAAGTACCGCAAGAGCACTTGAACTGCCCGCTCTCGGCCCAGAATATGAACATCACAGGCAACTCCAGCCAGCTGACCAAGGACGCCAAGGGCGCTCCCGGACCACTGGCAGGAGCTGTCGTGCAGGCCCCTGCAAATCTAGGAGGGGATTTCTTGGGAGCCCGTGCCCTAGCACACAGTCGAGTATTGAGAAAAACGACAGGCCAGGTGGAAGAAGTTTAAGCGCAGACTCCAGAAACCTTCCCGTTTTAAGTGGAGTCGGACTTTGGACAGCAGACTTCTGCAGGAAAGCATCCAGTCGGTGGCGACGTATGGAGCGCAAGTCCAAGGTTCTTACCCGAGGGAAGTTGCATTCTCCGCAGAGCTGCAACTGCCAAAGAAGCCAAGCAGGCAGGTTGTCCATTGGATATAGCCTGGGCCCTGACCTCCAGAGGTCAAGAAGACCCACTCAGCATAGCAGCAGCAACGTCAGAAAGATATGCACAATAATGGCGGCACCCCACCAACCATCGCATAGAGGGAGGACCCCTGCATGCGGATGCCATTCGTCTGAGCAGAAGATCAGCGGCATTCCGAGAAACCCATGTCTGGGTTGAGGCCACCGTCGGTAAACTTTGGGCTTCTCGGAATAGGGGCCCACTTTCAGACGCAGTCCTTTGGCTGAAAGCAGTAGATTCGGTGATCGAGTCACCCGCTGTTCTCGTAACCAAAGCTGGATGCAGGCTAGTTCTAGCTGAAGTGCCACCAGCCAGGGTGGCCCACATCTTTGCGCAAGAACTTTCAGCCATCCAGTTAGCAAACACGCTTTACAAGACAATAGTAGCCCTGACGCACCCTGTAGCCAACCAGATCAGAGCTGAAGGGTTGTGGTTGCACGCTGCGAAGAAGGCCCGCAATTCCAAGGGCATGGAAGGAGCCAGGCATGCGTTTAAACAACTTGTTTTCTGTGTCGGTCCCCACTGGGGCAATGTTACCCAGATGGGGCTACGCAGCCCCCTCCCTCTGCATGTTTTCTTAGCGGGTAGGAAGACACAGCCTGCCATCGTAGCTGGGAATGCCCGCGTGCACAAGACGTCCGTTCCCATGTCTTTGGTCAGGACCTCATCCAAGACACTTTGAATGCAGGACCTGACCACTCCCTTTGTTTTCACATCTGTGGCAGCCGCTTCCAGCTTTGGACCCAGTCATCTCCGACTGACCTTTTAACTCCCCGGCAGGAGCGATGATATACACAGATGGGGGCTGCGATTTTCCATCCAACCCAGAGTTGGCCAGGGCGGGAGCAGCAGCAGTCCAGATTGACAGTGGTGGGCAACTCCTCAGAGCAATATTCTCCCCGCTACCCGCAGATTTCCCACAGACGAGTGGGGGCGCAGGGCACGCGGCAGTCTCGCTAGCGAGTTTGGGATCCGATGACCCTCCCTCGACGATCATACATTATGATTGCAGTGCCCTGGGGCTCATCACTTCCTGGCCAGAGAAGGCGTTGGCGGGAAAGAACCCACGAGCCCAGTACTGGAGACCCGCGGCGCAAAAGCTTGATCAGAGCCAACGGCCTATGATGTACAAGGTCAAGGCCCACCGCGATTTAAACAGTGCTAAGGATGACCTGGATCGTTTGAATATCCAGGGGAACGCCCTCACCGATCACTTTGCTGGACTGGCCTCGAGAGCCCAAGGGATGGCCCAAGCTACGACTGAGGTCTACTAGCAAGCTTTAGCCGAATATTGTAACCTGGCTGCAGGAGGAGCAACGATTCTCAGCGCATGGCCACCGCCCACGGAGCTTTGTGGAACGAAGTCCCGCGCAAAGAGACAGCGCGCAGCCAAGCCACCACCCAGCCTGCAGATGCCTGGGGCAAAGCCACTTGCAGATGCCAAACATGCCTCAGGGTGTGCACACAATCAAACACTTTTGCACGTGAAGCCTTGGCCCCCTCCCTACAGACCCTGTTGCAGACGGGGGGGGGGCTGGCCACATACTCTTCGCGTCCAGGATGGAAGGCAGTGACTTACCTATCACATTCTGCAATGGGTGCGGATGTTTCGCGACGCGGAAGGCGACGGGCCTCTTAGCTCCGCGTCCAAGGCCGCACAGGTCCAGTGAGAGAGCCCAGGCTCCGAAAGGGCCAAGCTTCAGGGTCATCCAACAGGTTTGTTAACCCTTTCCCTCTGCCCCCCCTCCTCTCCTCCTCCTCGTCTTCGGCCTTTTACGGGCTCGACTTGAAGCTGACCCTAGGCGCAGGCGCGCCCCGCCGCCGCCTAAAGGGGGGGGGGAAGGATCAGAAGGAGAGAGTCTCTTCCCGCGCGCCTGTCCATTTATTCAATTTTTCCAGTTCCGTGTGCACTGTATGATGAACTTGAGGTTGTCTTGAGAGTCTTGAGAGTGGGGGAGGAGGAGGAGGAGGAGGAGGAGGAGGAGGAGGAGGAGGACTCAAGCGGGACTCAAGCGGAGCAACAAAGAGTTGCGTCTTTTGGCCTCGGGGGAGGCCCACAGGACACGAGCCTGTGGGAGCTCCTCCCCCGCCCAGCCGCGACGTCGACCACGAAGCACGCGCCCAGCAGCATCGCGACGAACGGGATGCCACTCAGGGAGCGGCCGAGCGGTGACGCCGCTGCCAGCACAGCTGCGCCTCGCGCCGCTCACAGACCGCCGCTGCCTCTCACACCAATCGACTTCTCGTCAGGGGCGTGTACAACGGGGGACCGTGCGATGGGCGCACACGCATGGACCGTGCCGCCGAAATTGACGGGGTTGGCGTCGTACTCTCCGATGCCGTCGTCCTCATCGCCAGCCAGGGCTGCCCAACGATCGCACGGGCTGCCAGCTGGCTCCGTATTCTTGCCGACGTGGCCCCACTGCTCGACCAAGCCCCTCGGCGGAACACCAGGGGCTGCCCGCGGGACGGCGCGCTCCATCGCGCGCACGGGCGCGAGCACCGCAGGGTCCATCGGCTCCTCGTCCGTGACGTCGAACACGCACGGCTCCTCCTTCAGACTCTCGCCAGCGGGGCCAGTCCCGATGCTCAGGCCGCCAGCGGGCACATCCAGCACGGCATCCAGCAGGCCGATGTCCTCGCCCCTGGGGTCGCCATCCACCACGGCATCGACCACGTCGGGGCGCATCGTCAGATCCTCGTACTCCTGCTCATTGTCGCGCTCATGCTGGTAGTCGGGGCAGCTGGGGGCGACGCCCTCCTCGACCTCGGAAGCCGTTGCTGCCACCTCCAAGCCCTCGCCGGCGCTGCCGCTGGTGGACGCCAGCGCCGTCTGAACGGCCTGCTCATGCTGCCTCTCCGACTCCAACTCGTCCCCGTCGTCGCACTGCGACGGGCGCGCCTCCGCCATCAGCGAGGTGACCACCACGAACTCGGGGGAGTGGAGTCGGGCGCGGAACTTCTCCAGCTCCGTCGCCGCGATCCCCGAGGGAACCTTGCGGAGCCGCGCCAGGCCAGGCGGTGCAGCGTGCCGAGCCCAGTTGGCCGAGATGCCGAGCTCCTCGGCCAGCGCCGCGAGCTCGTCCAGGCCGATGAGCTTGGCCGCTCCCACCGCAGCCATAATCGAGGCCTCATGGCCGCCCAGCGCGTCGCCTAGGGCCCAATGGGCCCCAAGCGACCTCCTGAAAATGTCAACCCTCCTGCTGATGGCCAGCGCCCGCGACTCGCCGACAGCGGCGCGCCATGCGCGTCGGCGCCGCCTGGCCAGCGTGCGCGCCGACGCCGCAGCCCAGCGCCGCTTGCCGTCGGGCTCGGGGTCCGCCATGGGCCACATGCGCGCGCCAAGCGCGAGCTGGGCGCGCGCCGCCGTGCGTGGGCCTCCCGCTGCCTGACTCGCTTGAGCCAAAATGGCTACGGAGGAGGAGGAGGAGGAGGAGGAGGAGGAGGAGGAGGAGGAGGAGGAGGAGGAGGAGGAGGAGGAGGAGGAGGAGGAGGAGGAGGAGGAGGAGGAGGAGGAGGGGGAGGAGGAGGAAGAGGAGGAGGAGGAGGAGGAGGGGGAGGAGGGCAAGCTAGGTGCGCTCGCGTCATGTCTGACATCCTACCCCTCCCTCCCATCCCTTACCATGGCGTAGATCCCCTCTCTACTCGCACAGTCGGATGTCGAGCAGGGCAATGATCCCGAAAGGGTACGCGATGCATTGTAGAGCACGGCGTGGCATGGCGTAGAAGAGCACCGCAAAGCGTAGTATCAACCTAGCATTGCATTGCATGCCGTGGCCTGGCACGGGAAATGACGCCAGCGCTGCAGCGGGGGCACGAGTCGGAACGAGCGGAAGCGCGGAAATGAGGCCATCGCTGCAGCGGGAGCACGATTCGGAACGAGCGGAAGCACGGAAATGAGGCCAGCGCTGCAGCGGGAGCACGATTCGGAACGACCGGGGCCCGAAAATGAGGCCGGCCCCTCAGCGAGAGCAGCATTTTGAAAAAAGCAGGCGAAAACCCAATTCCGGGGAATCCTGTGCGTAAAAAACCAGTACGCGGGGGGGGGCTAATATTTTTAAACTGTCATCAGGGGAAGAGGAAGAGTAGTATTCATATTGAGCAATTGTGGGGGAGGAGGAGGAGGAGGATGAGGAGGAGGAAGAGGAGGAAGAGGAGGAGGAGGAGGCAAGTTAGGTGCGCTCGCGTCAACATCTGACATCCCACCCCTCCCTCCCATCCCTTACCATGACGCTGATTTTCTCTATCCGCGGACGGGTGTTGTAGCGGACCCTGCGCGTGTGCGTGCGCGTGCGTGCGTGTGTGCGTGCGTGGTGGTGGTGTGGTGGTGGTGCGTGGTGGTGGTGTGTGCGTGGTTGTGGTTGTTGTGGTGGTGGTGTGTATGTGTGTGTGTGTGTGCGTGTGTGCGCGTGTGCTGTGGTGTGACGTGGTGTGGCGTCTTGGTGGTTTGGTGGTGGGCCAGGTGCGTACGTGCGTGATGGCGGTGGTGGTGGTGGCGGTGGTGGTGTGTGTGTGTGTGTGTGTGTCTGTGTGTGTGTGTGTGCGTGCGTGCGTGTGTGTCTGTGTGTGCGCGCGTATGATGTGGTGTGACGCGGTGTAGCGTGGTGGTGGTGGGTGGGGTAGTGCGGTGGTGGCGGCGGTGCGCAGTGGTGGTGCGCGTGCGTGCGTGCGTGAGTTGGTGGGTGGAACTGGCGGTGGGTGTGCGTGCGGCGGGGCGGGGCGTGGTGCGGCGCGGTGGTGGCGGGCGGATGGGCGCGCGAGAAAGAGGCCCGCGCTGGGGCAAGAACGCCATCCTGAACGACGGAGGCAAAACACCGATCCGAAAATGAGGCCAACGCTGCAGCGGGAGCACGATTCGGAACGATTCGGGAGCAGAAATGAGGCCGGTGCCTCAGCGAGAGCAGCATTTTGACAAAAACAAAAAAAAACGCAGGCGAAAACCCAACTCCCGGGAATCCTGTGTGTAAAAAACAGTACGCGGGGGGGTCTACTACTCCCAGCACGTCATCAGGGGAAGAGGGAGAGTAGTATTCATATTGAGTAATTGTAGAAGCGAGGAGGAGGAGAAGCGAGGAGGAGGAGGAGGAAGAGGAGGAGGAGGAGGAGCGCCCTGGCTCTTCGGAGGTGGGAGGGGGGGCTGGCCTCGAACCCAGACCCCCTCGAGCAGTGCCTCTGGAGGCCCTTGCCGGGCCTCGGGGCCGTCAAAAAGCTACTCAGGATGACAGGCCTGCCCCAGGGAATAGGTCAAAACCTCTGGGGGTCGACGCCATGACAAGAATCATGACGTCGGGGGTTTGGGAACAGGGCGGTCCAGAGAGGGCCTCGCCTTCGAGGAGCGAGCGAGCTGCCATCTCCTTCTCGGCGGAGGGCGGCGGAAGCAAAAGAGAAGAGGGCGGCTCCGCCGGCGGCAGCCGGCGGCCCCCCCCCGGGCGGGCCCCCCAGCGAGCCCCGCGGCGGGCCCCGCATGACGAGAGGTTTTTGGGTAATGTTTTACGCTTGGCACGTCCCCGCCAGCCTTTCAGCAAGTATGCCCAGACTGAGCGCAGCCGTTACACGAAAGCAGGCATCGTGGGGAGCTCTGTTGGAGGAGCTTGTCTCTTGGAGTGCATTGGGAAGCCCGGGGGTGCTTCTGGGGGCAGTTCTTTTGGGGGCTCATCTCGGAGAACATCGATCAAATTGGGATGCCATCTTGGGTTATCTAGAGGCCTCTTGAAAGCATATTGAGCCCTCGTGAGGGTCTCTCGGGGCCCTCCGGGGGGCGCGGAGGTCCTCTTGGGGCCAGCCCGGAGGACATCGATCAAAGACGGGGATGTTTTGATTAGCGCTGCCTCTCTTCAGCCCCGAAAGTACACTCTGGGGACCTTATTCGGGGCCGTCTTGGAACCCTCTTGGGCCCCTGGGGCTCTCTTGGGCCATTTTGGTGACATCGTGAGGCCTCGGAAGGCCATCGGAAGCGAACGGAAAAATCACTGATGTGCATCAGGTGTTGGACGGATTTTGATGTCTTGGAGGCGTCCCTGGGGAGCCTCCAAGGGGCCATTTGAACCAGTCTTAGAGCGGTCGTGGGATCTCTTGGGGTACGTGGGGAACCATCTTGAGCGATAGTGCGCTATCTGGTGCCATCTTGGATGCCATCTTGGATGCCGTCTTGAGGTATCTGGGGTAGGGGTAGGTGTAAACCCATCCCTGAGGGAGAAGAGCGGTGCTGGAAGAGGAAACGGCCCGCACCACAAACTCCCTAAAGGGCTAGTGGGATCTTCTGCCTCTGGGAGCCCTCACCAGGGCTCGGGACCGCCAAACAGCCGCCCAGGATACAAAGCTGATCCCGGGAACGCGGTCGAGACCTCTGGCCTCGGCGCGACACGCGGACCACTTCCCACGTCCCCGTTTCCAAGCGTCAGCGACCCGAGTTTTTCCCAGCCTCCCGCGCAGCGAAGCGACACGCTATCAGCTCATAGGGCATTGCAGATCGCCTGGGCCGCCGCTGCGACACGCTAAGCAGAAGCTCCTCACCTTAACGGTCCGTTGCTTGCCGCCTCCCGGGTGATCTTTCCGTTGGGGGGCCACAGGCATCGAGCTTGGCGACGCTTGGTGGCGCGGCAACTCATGATGCAGTTGCTCCCCGCTGGCCTTCCCCCACCACCCCCTTCGTATGGGGGGGGACCCCTGCAGACGCCGCCCCACCACCCCACCGAGCAACCCGAGCAGGAATCGATACGGGCCGATTGCAAACATGCGCGGCCGTTGGCTCCCGGCAGTGTGTGCTGCTCAGCGGCGGTGCGGGGGAGGGGAACCGACGGTCGGCGGCGACGCCGGGGGGGAAGTGTGAGAAGGGGCCAGGCCTCCTCATAGTAATGTGGCGGTGAGGAGGAGGAGGAGGAGGAGGAGGAGGAGGAGGAGGAGGAGGAGGAGGAGGAGGAGGACCTCGAGGAGGAGGAGGAGGAGGAGGAGGAGGAGGAGGAGGAGGAGGAGGAGGGGGGCAGGCCTTCTCAGAGTAGTGCGGCGGGGCTTCTCAGGAGCCCTCGCGCATCCTGAGCAGCCGCCCGCCTCTGTCCTCGGGGAGAAGTCAGCAGAGAAAAAAAAAAACAGACACAATGAATCGTCGATCCCCAGGAAACGCGGGAAAGAAACATGGGAAGTGGGGGGGGGGAAGACAAAAACACAGAAACTATCAGAAAATATGGGGAATCCTGCTATTTTTTGTGTATTCACTTGTGTGTCCCAGGGCCCCCTCAAGAAGGCCTAGAGGGGGCACTCCTCGGAGGGCCGGAGGCCTCCCGAGCCCTCTGCGAAGGCCGGCCCCCCTCGGGCCTCGCCCCCCCCACGGGCCCGCCGCCGACCTGGCGCAGGCAGCCTTTTAGGGGAACAAGCAGTGGCACAAACATAACAACTCAGAGCCCCGAGTCATCAGGGATAACTCGGGTCAGGGATAACTCGGGCTCGTTTTTCGGGAATCCAAACCCGAGTTACCCCGGACCCGAGTTACCCGGGATAACTCGGGCGCCCAAACAACTCGGAGGTCCTCGCGAATTTCTCGGATCGGCGCTGGGGCCCCCGGCCGAGAAACTCGCGCAGACCTCCGAGTTGTTATGCTTGTGCCACTTGTTGTTCCCCTAGCTTTTCAGGGTGAGTGATCCAGGAGGCCTCAAGATGGCCCCAAGGCGGCTTCAAGTGCCCTCCGAGCCCTCCAAGGACCCCCAAAGAGGCCAACATGGGTTCAACACCTGAGGAAGATCCATGTTTTTCCACAACCATCCTGTGGTGTTGGGCACTCGTTTTGAAGAGACGGCGCCCCGCGTTCCTCCCGCATCCTTCCTCCCCCTCCTCCGACCGAGCGGTCATTCACTGTCCCTGGGTGCGGGGCTGGAGTGGAGTGCCGCGGTGCCGATTGTTGTTGCGCCGTTGCGTTGAATTTTCATGTTTTGGAGGATATCCATGTTTGATCCGCCCCCCGGTGCCAACTGTGTTTTTTGTCCATGGGAGTCCTCCTCCACCCAGGGCTTGCACCCATTTTTCCCAAGTGGAAGTCTTGAGCCTCAGATTGAGCCCCGGGCCCCCGAACTACCATAACAACGGCTCCCGCTTCATTTATCCTCACAAATTATTCAAGAATCGCGCTGTCGCGCGGGACGTCCTCAGAGTGTATGCAGGAATCGCGTTTTCGCGTGGCATTTCCTCACAATTTATGCAGACGCCGCGCCCTCGACACTCAGGAATCACGCTCTCGCTTTCCCCTTTCTTGCGATTTACTTGGGAATCGCGCTATCCCTCAAGACCTCCTCGCGGTCCCTGCAAGACCCACGCTTCAGCAACCCGCCTCGACCTGGCCGCCTGGGCCCGCCTTCCCGACCGGCCCGTTAGGGTCTACCCGCCCGATCTGCCTGTCTGGTTCTGCCACGTGCTTCTGCTCCGACCCCCCCTCCTGCTAATCTCTCTCGTGCTCCATCCTTCTCCCTTCCTCTTTGTCCTTCCATCCGTCCTCTCTTCCCTGTTTCAGGGGCTGCGCCAAATACACGTGGCAGGTAAGGGATATGTGCCCCAAAGAGGGTACGAGCGAAGAAGAAGAGGCAGGAATCGAGGGTGTGGGATATAAGTGTTGAATGGCACGCGAGCAGACACGAGCGAACTGTCTTACAATGATTGTTGTTGTTGACGTTCTCCTCGCCCGCGACCCGCCCGCGACCTACCCCGCGACCCAACCCGCGACCCACCCGCGACCCACGCACATCGTTTTGACGAAACGAATCGGCGCCTGCGGCGGGGGCGCGTCGGACTGTCAAAAGTCGGCGCCTGCGGCGGTTTTCTCCAGGCCTCGCAGACTGCCAACGACCCCGCCGCCCCCATCACTCTCATCCGCAACCGCGAGGTGCTGCGCGGACGTCGTCCGCCGGGCGAGAGGCGAGCGGAGGAAGGACGACAGAGAACTCGCCGGCGGGAGGCGGAGATGGCCTCGGGGCATCGATGATCGGGCTCGGCCCACCGGCATAGAATGTCCATGGAGCTCATATGACGCACTCGAGGAAGGGCCTCGTCTTCGGGGACCCAGGGAGGTGGCGTCTCTTCCTCCGCGGGATGGGCGGCGGAGGGGCGGCGGAAGCACCACGAGGCTCCCCCCTCCTCCTCCTCCTCCTCCTCCTCCTCCTCCTCCTCCTCCTCCTCCTCCTCCTCCTCCTCCCAACAGGCGTGTGGAAAACGATCAATGGAGAGGAGGCAGGCTGCCAAGTAGTTCCCAGATGTCGAACTCATGTTTAGCATATGTTCCTGAAGTGTTTAAGCATGTGTTAAGCAGCATGTTTCGAACATGCTTGGAACATGTAGAAGATATGTCAAAGACATGTTTAATGATCGAACGGTCAGAGTGTCCATTGTCATGGCATCCATGACGATATATGGCAAGGTCTTTGTGTTAAGGGTTTTCTGAACCCGCCGTATCCACCGCTCCGAAGCCGTGCCCGGGCATACCGCGGAGCTGTGGATCTGGACATAAGCGCGCCCGCATGGGCGGGCGGAGAGCCGCCTCCACCGCTCCGCGAGCCTCTGGGACACGACCCCGCGGCGGTGAAGACGGGCAGTTACTTTGGCGGCGCACTCGGGGATCGCGGATCGAGGCGGGGGGGGAGGAGGAGGAGGAGGAGGAGGAGGAGGAGGAGGAGGAGGAGGAGGAGGAGGAGGAGGAGGAGGAGGAGGAGGAGGAGGAGGAGGATCTGTGTTTTCGCGCGTGTGTTCGATCTGCTCGGGTTGCCGTGCGCGCACCGCCATGCAGCCTCCTGCCGGCAGGCCGGAGCCGCCTCGAGATTCTGGTGGGGACGCGCCTTTCGAGAGGCTCGAGGCTCGGGGTTCAAGGATCGAGGCTCGGGGTTCGAGCAGGTTCCAGGCATCGGGGAACATCACTGCTATCGTCCAAGAATGTTTCCTCAAATTCGGCCTCCGTGGCCTGTATTCGAGCCCAGGGAGGAGGAGGAGGAGGAGGAGGATAAGGAGCAGCATGCCGGGGAGGAGGGGATGCAGGCAGGGCAAGGAAGACGAGGACGACGACGACGAGGACGGTGAGGGCGAACAGAGGGAGGATGCGCCGCCGTTGCTGGACCATATTTGTTGCGACCCCGTGGGGACCCCATCAAACCTCTGCTGAAAGGACGCCGAGGCGGCTCCAGAAGTTCCTGCACGAGATAGAGGAGATCCCGGCCGATCAGGTGTAGGCGGAGGAGGACGAGGAGGGAGAGGATGAGGACGAGTACGAGCGCGAGGGGGAGGGGGATGGGGAGGAGGAGGAGGAGGAGGAGGAGGAGGAGGAGGAGGAGGAGAGGAGGAGGAGGAGGAGGAGGAGGAGGAGGAGGGGGAGTCGGAGGAGCAGGAGGAGGAGGAGGAGGAGGAGCGGGAGGAGGAGGAGGAGCAGGAGGAGGGGGACGACTGTGAGGGGAGCGGGATGGTGAACACAGAGATGTAGTGGAGTAGGACGAACAAGACAACGACGAGTAGGAGGAGGACATGGATGCGGATGGCGATTGGGGTGCGGAGGGGAGAGGGGAGAGGGGGGATGGACAAGATAGGTCTGCTCGCGCCTCATCTGACATCCTACCCCTCCTTCCCATCCCTACCCTTCCCATGGCGCTGATGTTTCTCTATCCGCGGAGGCGTGTCATAGCAGACCTGCGGCTCCCACTGAGAGACCACTTTGTGTCATGCGCAATCGGAAAAATGGAGCTGCGTGCACAGGAGGAGGAGGAGGAGGAGGAGGAGGAGGAGGAGGAGGAGGTGGCGGGTGAGCATGAGGACGCGCGGGAGAAAAAGTACGAGGACGAACCGCAGCAACAGCAGCAGCAGCAGCAGCACTAGGAGCTGGAGCGGAAGAATCGGGAGGAACAGGAGGACCAGGGAAGGCGGAGGAGGAGGAGGAGAAGGATTCGGAGGAGGGGGAGGAGGAAGAGGAGGAGGAGGAGAAGGAGGAGGAGGAGGAGGACCAGAGAAGGCGGAGCAGGGGAATTGCAGGGGGGACCACCAGGAAGCAAGACTCGGCTCCAGAAAAGGTGGCCCGCGCCAGGGCGAGAGCGCCATGGTGGGCGACGGGAGCAGAGCACCGATCTCCGAGGGCGAGGCCCACGCTCCAGCGGCCGCGCGGGTCTGAAGCACCAGGCTCGCTCGGATTGTAAACCAACCTGTCAGACAAGAACAGCACAGCACAGCGCATCACAAGTTTGGGGATCCTGTGCGCACGCGAGCCAGCATGCGGAAGGGGCGGACGATCTTCTGGACAACTCCAGGGGAGGAGGGAGTGGTGTTCAAGGTGTTTGATTGTGGAGGCGGTGGCGGAGGAGGAGGGGGAGGAGGGAGAGGAGGCGAGGTGAGAGATGCAGGAGGAAGAATACGAGGAACGGAGGGAGGAAAAGAAGACAGAAGGAGAGAGCGCGCGTCAGTGGACATTCGAAGTTCGGCGCTTGCGAGAGCAGAGCCATTGCCACCGTAATCCTCCGTTGTTTTGCCGATGTGTCGCGTTGTCCCTGGCTTTGTGTGAGAAGGAACCGCTGAGAACTGGTTGGACGTGGTTGGCTCTTGCGTTCGCTACTGCAGCCCGACTATGCGTAAACATGTTTGGTACTCCTGTGCGCAAGCAAAACAGCACGTGGAAGGGGCGGGAGATATCCCGGACAGCTTCAGGGGAGGAAGGACAGTAATATCCATATGGTTGAATTGTGGAGGCGGTTGCAGCGGAGGAAGGAGAGGGGGAGAATGCGGGGTGGGAGAAGCAGGAGGAAGAAAACGAGGAGAAGAGGGATGACCAACAACACAAGGAGAAGGAGATAACGCAGGTCAGTGGACCTTCGAAGCTCGGCGCTTGCGAAAGCAGCACCATTGCCACTGTAGTCCTCCGTTGTTTTGCCGATATGTCGTGGTGTACTGGGGTGGCGTTGCTCGAGAAGGACTGTTAATGATTGGTTGGCCGTGGGTGGCTCTTCTGTCCGCTCCTGCGGCCCGTCGATTTGAACCCTTCCCTCCTTGACTTGTCGGCGGCATCAGGGTCGATGTGAACCCTTCCCTCCTTGACTTGTCGGCGGAGGGCATCCAGTGCATCAGGGCGATCACCGTCGTCATAAGAATGACAAAACGCACCTGGGTGCTTTGGCCGAGCTTGAAGTCGCATCCGTCCGGTCAAGTACGGCACGGTCGCCGCGCTCCCGACTTAGAACTGCTTGCGGCTCCGAGTCTGGACGGTGCACGGGGGGTCACGCTCCAACGGACGGTTGGGCAGGGCGGGTCGGGCTGGGGCCTGCTCAGCAGGAACAGCCCGAGCAGAGACCCAAAAGCAGGACCCTTCACCAGACTCCCAGGGCCAGAGCGGTGGAAAGCATCACTCTTGTCATCCAAGCGTGTGCTCTAAATTTTGGTATTCGGGCCCACTGAGAAGGAAGAGGAGGGGGAGGCGGAGGATGAGGAGCAGGAGAAGGAGGAGGGCAAGGAGAGCCTGGGCGGGGAGGAGGGGATGCAGGGCAAGGGGGACCAGGACGATGAGGACGAGGAGGATGAGGGCGAGCAGGGGGTGGCTGCGCCGCCGTTTTTGGACCGTCGATTCCCCAATCCGTGTTTGCACTGAACGGGTCCAAACGGATCTTGAAGAATTTGGCGAAAGTGGGTGGCCGATTTCGGGGGGCCGCTGGGTTCCCTGGTTTCCAGGTCCGGGTCACTGGGTTCACGGTTGCCTGTCCCGGGCCGATTTCTGGGCCGATTTCGTTCGGTGCCGGAGTTCCCGGGCTCCCCGGTTGTTGGCCGATCTTTTTACGATCGGTTTTGCCATCGGTGTCATTCCCCCCCCATCGATCTCACTATGGATCTCACAATCGCTATCACTACAGGTCGCACGAGCGATTTCACGATCGGTCTCATTGTCGGTATCACTGAACCGACTTCACTATCGGTCTCGCGATCAACTTTACTATCGTCCTCACGATCGATCCCAATATCGATATCACTATCGATTTCGCGATCGATCCTAACATCTATATATATATACGGATTTGAGAGGACCATCCGCTGTAATGTTGCGACCCCGCGGGGAACCCATCAAACCTCAGCTGGAAGGGCGCAGGGGCGGCTCCAGAAATTCTTGTAGGAGATAGAGGAGATCCGGGCCGATCAGCTGGAGGCGGAGGAGGACGAGGAGAGGGAGGATGATGATGAGGACGAGTGCGACGGGAGGAGGAGGAGGAGGACGACGACGTCGACGACGACGAAGAACAGGGGAGAAGGATGGCGACTACAGAGATGAGTAGAGGAGGGGGCGAGGGATGCGGATGGCGATTGGAGTGCGGGGGGACTGGGGGGAGGGGGGATGGACAACGCAGGCGCGCTCGCGTCTCATCTGATACTGTACCTCTCCCACGCATGTTTTTTCATGCCGTTCATTGTTCTCTTTCCGCGGACGCGTGTCATAGCCGATCTGCGACCCGCACAGCAGGGACCACGTGTGATGCGCAATCGGAAAAAAAACGGGGGCTGACTGCATAAGAGAACGAGGTAGCAGGTGAGCAGAAGCAGGAAAAGGATGAGGAAGAACAGCCAGCAACCAAAGCGGGAGGATCGGGAGGAAGAGGGGGACCGCGAGAAGGCGGAGGAAGGGAAACGACTGGGACCACAATGAGGCAATATTCGAATTCAGGAAAGTGGCCCGCGCTCGGGCGAAACGAACAGCAGCAGCAGGAGTTGGACTGGAAGGGGCGGGATTAACGGGAGGACCAGGGGACTGCGGAGGACCCCCCACAATGAAGCAATATTCAAATTCAGAAAGGTGTCCCGCGCTGGGGCGAGAGCGCCGTTCTGAACGACGGGAGCGGGAGCACAGCGCAGACCCGAAAGTGAGGCCCACGCTTCAGCGGTTGCACCAGTTTGAAACACTAGACACACTCGGATTGTAGACCTAATCGTCGGACATTGTCAAAACATATGGTTGGAAATCCTGTGCGCAAGCAAAACAGCACGCGGAAGGGGCGGATATCTTCCGGACAATATCAGGGGAGGAAGGACAAGAGAGCTCAGATTGTTTAATTTGGGATGCGGTGGCGGAGGAAGAGAAGGGTGGGGGGCGGGGTGTGGGGAGCACGGTGAAGAAGGCAAGGAGAAGAGGGAGGAGAAAAGACAAGGAGGAGGAGAGAACGCGCGTCACTGGACATTCGAAGCTCGGCTTTTGCGAAAACGGCACCATTGCCACTGTAGTCCTCCGTTGTTTTGCCGATGTGTCGTGGTGTCCTGGGTTGGCGTTGCGCGAGAAGGACTGTTGATGATTGGTTGGCCGTGGGTGGCTCTTCTGTCCGCTCCTCCAGCCCGACAATATAGACCTTCCCCTCCTTGATTTGCCGGCGGAGGGCATCCAGTGCATCAGGGCGATCACCGTCGCCATGAAGGACACGCCCAATTAGGTACTTTTTGTGCGTCGTGGAATCGCATCGTTCAGTCAAGTACGGCACGGCACGGTCGCCGCGCTCCCGGCTTACATTTGCTTGCGGCTCCGAGTCTGGACGGTGCAGGGGTGTCACGCTCCAACGGACGGTGGAGCAGGGCGGGTTGGACAGGGGCTTGCTCAGCAGAAGCAGCCCGAGCAGAGACCCAAGAGCAGGACGCCTCACCATGCCTCCGAGGCCGGAGCGATGGGGAACATCACTTCTGTCTTCCAAGCGTGCGTTTTCAATTGTGGCACCCGTTTCCTGTCTTCGGCCCAGTAAGGAGGAGGAGGAAGAGGAGGAGGAGGAGGAGGAGGAGGAGGAGGAGGATACTCAGAATTAGACATCCCTTGGCGACAGAACGACGGTGCTCCACTCTCTGCTGCTATCGCTGGGCGGCATTCCGCTGTGGGCTGCAACGGTTGTCCTTACTGGCACAGGTGGGAAGCACTCGGGCCCCTTCTGCAACCCAAGAGGTATTAGCACAGGGCGCAGAAGTGGCGACCCATACGGACACAACCAAAACGGGAGCGGTTCAGCCCAGCAGTAGCCCTCCAAACGGGGGCCCCCAACGGCATCCCCTGCGCAAGGGCAATCTGGCCAAACCACCCACCTCACGCTCCGGGGGGACGGTATTTTCCTCTTCCCTTCCCGCGCCCCTTTGGGCGCGGCTGAATTTTGGCCACGGGAACGTTTCGTCCCTGAGAGTCAAGGGAAGGGAAGTCCGAAAGGAGAGGGGCCGTGAGGGAAGAAAAAACAGCCTCCCTGCTTATCACCCCTTGAGAGATAATATGCTCGAACCTATAGCCTATCGCTCGAGAGAAGCTGATGCATCCGCCTCCGACCTACTTCGTCGAGCTGCTCTCGAGCTTGTTCGAGAGCCCACGCGCGTCCCTCTCCAAGACTCCCTTGGGCGCCGCTCCGACCGTGATCCCCCCTCCGAGACGCAGCATCTCCTCTCGCAAGACTGGGTTGAGCTCTGTGGCGATCGAGGTGGTGGCGAGGGCCCACTGAAGCCTGACTTTCTTATCCATCCGCTTCGAGCGCTTCTTGAGCTCTTTCCCCTGCGGCACCCTCACTCGGAAGTAGTTTACATCCTTGTCCATGCTCGCGAGATCGTACTGCATCGCGTGGTCCTTCCAGTAGCGGGAGAGGACGTCCCTGGCGTTGCCTGGCTCGGAACTCGCGAGCAGAACCCGCACGAAGTCCTTCCACACGTGCAGATGCGGGGAGTTCAGCTGCGAGGTGTCGATGCCCTCGTCCTGCTTGTGGGCCCCCCTCAGGCGCATGGCCTCCTCGATGTAGTCTTCCCTGCCTGGACCGCGGCCTCGATGCAAGCCAATTCCACCGGCACCAGGACTGTCACGAACACCGCGCTGATGACCGAGCGATCTCCCGCCATCGACAGCACCAGCTTGCTGAGGATCATCACTAGCTGCTGCACGATCTGCGCCTTGCTGGCGCCTTTGCCAGCCGCATGCTTGGCGTCGTTGAGCACGTCCTCGCCCTTCTTGTGAACCTTGGCGCCGTGCTCCGCACTCTTCGAAGCCTCTGCGTCGGTCTCGCGTTCGTTGTGCTTCTTCAGCGCCCAGCCAACGTCCGCGCCCATGCCTGCGTCCTCCATCCATTGAGGAATGTCGCCAGAGCTTGCCGCCGCCATATCTGAGATTCTTTCCGATAGAAGCGGGGGCCCTCTGATCTGGGATAAATGGTAGATGTCGGCCCAGATGCACTCTGAGTTCGAGCCAAGAGCCTGCCACGAATGCGCAACCTGGACACGCGAGAGACTTCGGTTCTTCGACAGTACTGAGCGAACGGGCCATGTCGACGACGCAGCACCCACGTTGAATTGATCGGACCAGATGTCGACGGGCAGTGACCACCGACGCGAACACAGTTTCACACACACGATGCACTGGTTAGTCGGGGTGTAGAACGAACACAGGTTAACGATGTGATGCAGCAGGAGGAGGGGGAGGAAGAGGAGGAGGAGGAGGAGGAGGAGGAGGAGGAGGACAGAAAACAGTGCGGGGTGCACGGGATTCAGGGCAAGGAAGACGAGGACGATGAGGACGAGGACGTGGACGATGAGGACGAGGTTAAGGAGGGCGAGCAGGGGGAGGATGCGCCGACGCTGCTGGACCGTATCTGTTGCGACCCCGCGGGGGCCCCATCATACTTCAGGTGGAAGGACGCCGAGGCGGCTCCACAAGTTCCTCCACGAGATAGAGAGACCCTGGCCGATCAGCTGGGGGCGGAGGAAGACGAGGTGTGAGATGATGACGACGAGGACGAGTGCGGGAGGAAAGTGAGGAGGAGGAGGAGGAAGAGCAGGAGCAGGAGCAGGAGCAGGAGGAAGAACAGGAGGAAGAGCAGGGGGAGGGATGGCGAACACAGACATAAGGTGGTAGAGGACGAATAGAACAACGACGAGTAGGAGGTGGACAGGGATGCGGATGGCGATTGGGGAGCGGAAGGGGGGGGAACATAAAAACGAACAAAGCAAGCGCGCTCGCGTCTCATTTAACATCCGACCCTCCCTCCCGTCCCTTCGCATGCCGTTGATTTTCCTCTCTTCGCGAACGCGTGTCGTAGCCGATTTACGACTACCACTACGGGACCATATCCGTGTTATGCGCAATCGGAGAGCAGAGGGGGCTGCTTGCACAGGAGGAGGAGGTGGCGGGTGAGCAGACGGATGCGCGGGAGGAAACAGGACGAGGAGAACAGCAGCAGCAGAAGCAGCAGCAGCGCCAAGTAAAGCGGACGGATCAGTAGGAACAGGAGGACCACGGGAAGGCGGATGAGGGGGGATGAAGGGGCGACAATGATGAAGAGCGATTCGTCTTCAGAAAAGTTTCCCGCGCTGGGGCGAAACAGACAGCAGCAACAGCAGCAGCAGCTGGAACTGGATGGGAAGGAGCGGGATGAACGGGAGGACCAGGGGAAAGCGGATGAGGGGAAATGAGGGCGGGACCACAACGAAGCAATATTCGAATTCAGAAAAGTGTCCCGCGCTGGGGCAAGAGCGCCTTTTTGAACCACGGGAGCACAGCGCAGACCCGAAAGTGAGGCCCACGCTTCAGCGGCTGCACCAATTCGAAGCACCGGAAATATTCGGATTTCAAAACAAAACATAAACATAAGCATGTCTGGAGATCTTGTGTGTAAGCAAGACAGCACGCGGAAACGGCGGGATATCGTCCGGACAATTTCAGGGGAGGACAAACAGCATAAGTTTGCGGCGGAGGAGGAAGAGCGGGAGGAGGCGGGCGGGGTGGGAGGAGCAGGGGGAAGAAAACGAGGAGAAGAGGGAGGTCAAGAAGACAAAAAGAAGGAGGGAACGCGGGTCAGTGGTCATTCGGAGCTCGGCGCTTGCGAGAGTTCTCCAGCGCATCAGGGCGATCACCCTCGTCACACACACACACACAGACACACACTCACACACACGCCCTGCTCAAGAGAATGGTGCTTTGAGCAAGCTGGAATACGCATTGATCCGGTCCAGTACGCCACGGTCGCCGCGCTCCCGATCTCGATTGGCTCGCGGTTCCGAGCCTGGACGGTACGGGGGTCACGCTCCAACGGACGGTTGAGCACGGCGGGTTGGACAGGGTCCTGCTCAGCAGAAGCAGCCCGAGCAGAGACCCAAGAGCAGGACGCCTCACCATGCTTCCAGGGCTGGAGCGGTGGCGTTTTCCGGGCGCCGGGAGGCCAGGGGAATCTGTCAGGAAAGGGGAGGCGAATGAGGGAGGAGAAGAAAAGCCGACGAGGGAGGAGGAAGAGGAGAGGAACAGTCTAAGTGCGTCCGCTCCTCCCGCAAACAGACATATGCTTCCCACTGTGCTGGATCTCTGTATTTTCCGAGCCGGGTACCGCATCGCCCTTTATTCCGAGATACTATATGTCATTTGCAGATGTTGACACGTCGCTCACGAAAGAACGCAAAAGCTAAATGGCGCAGGGCAGCGCGCTGGTTGGCAGAGGGGTCGGAGAAGAGAAGACGCGCAGAAGCGACAAACGCCGAAACCGAAACGCGCGCGACGAGAGGACGAGGAGGAGGGGGGGAGGAGGAAGAGAAGGGGAAGAGGAGGAGGAAAGGAGGAAAGGAGGAGGAGGAGGTGGAGGAGGAGGACGAGGGAGGACGACGACGATGACGTCGAACATGGAGGAAGAGGAGGAGGAGAAGGACGAGGAGGAGAAGAGGAGGAAAAGGAGGAGGAAGAAACTGGTGGGGAGGGATGAAGAGTAGTACGACGAACGCGATAGCGGCAGGATCGAGGAATAACACGATAAATGAAACTGGAGGGAAGAGAAAAACAGAGTAGGAAGACGGGGCGGGTGGTGCGACGACCCTCTTCTCGCAAAGGTGGTGCAAGCATTGCAGCCGCCGCGCCGTTCAGGGCAAGTCTACCTGTGCGTATTCCACTTCGCGATGCTAGTTTTTTGGTGGCGAGCCGCATGCGTGCCCCCAGCAGCATTTTCGGGGATGTTACGCGGCCAAGTGGATATGAACTGACGCGAACGCAGCCATGGCCGTGGGGTGGGCCAGCGAGAAACCCGCCGAACGACAACATTTTGTCGCCATCGTCGCGATTCTGTCCAATTCAGAGGGGCGCAGAAGGCGCAGCCAAACACCAGACCAAATTCGGGAAAGCATTGTGTCTGCAACGCAAGTCCAACCAGCACCAAATGTAACCAGAAGCTGCATTCCGCAGCGCAGTCGAGCGTTGAGACCGCCTTGGTATCCAACGCGTGGAGACGCATGTAAAAATTACCCGGTGTTCCGGGACTGTCGAATTCGCTCGCGCTGCCAATTCGGCAGCGGTCAGGGAACTCCATCGTGGCGTGGCGGGAGTGGATCCCGACGGCACGGCCGGCACAGCTAAACAACTTGCCCCACCCAAACTGGACATGGGCGCCGTCCTGGAGGGAAGGACCTCGAGCTGGATGGCGGCGGGTTTTTCGAAATAGAGCAGATCGACGCCGCGGTCATTGACGCAGGCAGGAGGAGGTCAAGAGGAAGGGCGCCTTGCAGACCAAGTTTGCCGAGGTTGCCTGGCGCGTTGCGGAGGGCTTCGGAACCCGCGCAAGACAGCAGCAGCAGGAGCAGCAAGAGCACCGCTGACGGTGTGAGACGACGCAGCGCCGCACCGGCGAGCCGTCGAAGGAGAAGCCCCCTGTGTTTCTGGCCGCCGCTGCGGACTCGACTCCGCCCGCGCCAACGGCTGGGCGCGCGCCGCCAGTCGAGCCAGCAGCCGCCGAGCTCCCGCCGTCGACCCAGTCGCTGGCAGCAGCGCCCAGCGCGGATGGGGTCGAGGCGGCGAGTAAGCTCAAATCGGGCCCGTCCCTCTACAGGGGGAATATTCAAAAACAGCCCAGAAAAAAGCCTGGGGACCATGTCTTGATTATGTGTGAGAATTCGGGCGGGGGGGGGGGCATCTGTTGAGCGCGTTTAACGTTTCGCCCGAAAACCCCCTGTATGGGGGGCAGGCCCGACTTAAGAGTAAGCCGAAAGGACAAGTGAGCCGCGCTGGCGGGGCTGGAGTGGCGGGGGCAACCAAGGCCAAGTTTGCGGCCGATGCAGCGCGCGGGCAGTAGCGAGCGCACCCCGCTCGACCTCTGCAACCCCTTGCCAGATGTGAACGACGTCGCGACTGCCACTCCGTTGGGTGCAACGCGCACCTAGCACGGCCCGATGGCCCCGCGCGGCATTCGAAAGGAACCCGGCCGGCTGATTCTTGGGAGATCGCTGCGACTAGGGGTCCGCGAACTGCCGCAGGAACGAAGTTCATCGATGACTTCACGTTGCCGGCTAGCGGCCAGCGGGGCGACGGCTCAAACCAGCGCCGAAGCGAATGCCGCCATCCGGACTCCTCTGAGCACCTGATTCGGCCCACCTTCCGCAATTCCACCGCGCCCAAGCGCGACCGGGCAGCGGCGAGCGTTCTTTCCCCGCGGCACTTCATTCCAAAATGTCCACGGGCGGCGCGCGCCCCATCAGCGCGCGGAAGCTGGCGCGTGGAGCGCAGCAGCGACACTCTGCCGACCACCATCGAGACGCGGCTGGCGCGGCGCCCTTGCCACGGGCCCCAGCTGGAAGTCCTGGCTGTGAAACGCGGATGCGATTTGAGTCGCCAGGCAGATTGGACTTTTTCGATTTCGCCGTCGTTCGTGCCTGCGCGGGGGCAGCGCTCGGTCGGGCGGGCCGAGCGACGAGGCGGCCTCCAACGCCGCGCCCCCCCCCCCCCCCCATCGAGGAGCGGCGGATTGCGCGCCCTCGCCGGGCGCCTCAGCGGAAAGCCCTCGCCTGCATAACAGACCCTCGTCGGCGCCGCCGAGGCAGATCTGCGCCCGTGGCTTCGTCGCGCGGGCCTGCCTCGGCGCCGCGCCCCGAGCTCGAAAGGCCCGGGCCCCGGTCGCTGTAGTTCGGCACGCCCGGCGCTGAGCGGCGGCTCGGGGGGCGGCGCGGGAGGGAGCTGGAGCGCGCGTTTTGCGGGCCATCGCGGGCGCCCTCGACGCCCTCCACGCAGGGACTTCGGCATTTACGTTGGCTGCCCCAGCGCGCCCCGCGTTCCGCGACGCGCCCCCGTTTCCGCCGCTGCCGCCGGCCGCAGGGCCGAGGGCGCTGTGGAGCGACGGGGCGCGCGGCCAGGTTCGAAGACATGCTGCGAGGCGACGGGGGGGCGAGGGCAATCGCCCAGGCGACGGCGAAGGGATTGTTACTACCACCCCGGCGCTCAGGCCTATCGAAAGGCGCGCTGCGAGGCGATGTCCAGCCGCGCGCAGCGCGCCGGGCGCCGGTCGCGGACATCCAGGCCGCGCCCCGGGCGACCCGGCGCGACCGCGGCCGCGGGCAAGTGCCGATGGGCGCGACGCCGGGCGCGGCGGGGGCGCAGGCGACCCTCTTGCGCGCTGCGCAGGCTGGCGCAGGAGACCAGCTCTACTGGCACTTCCCGCGCGCCGCCCTCCATCGCCCCAGCTGCTAACGGCGCCCCCTGCGCCTGGGCCCGTCGCGGCAGGGAAGGAGGGCCGCCGCCAGCCCGACGGCCAGCGCGGGCGGCGCCAGAGGCCCGAGTACACGGCGCGGCCCGACCTTGAGAAGCCGCCAGGGAATCGAAATTGCAAGGCGCTCGACACCTGGCGGTTCATCGCCGTCAGCCCCAGCACCTGGCCATCAACCCAGGACGTGCAAGAGCGGGCCGGGTTGGGTCGCGCTCGCGGAGCGCCCAGGAGAGGCGCATGGAGCTTCAGAGGTTTATAAGGCGATCTCCAGCCGGGTCCACCAACGAGGCCCCCGAGGCCCCGTCGCCCCCGCGTTGTGCCTGGCCGCGCCCGCTGAAGTCGCGCGCGGGGTCGCCCCTCGCGCGCGCGCGAGTCGGCGCCGTCCGTTCCGCGGCAGGAGTAGCGACTCCTCGAGCCTCGGGAAGGTGGCGCGGCCGCGATTGAGCTCGACGCGCCGCCGGTTGCATTCCATGGCTGCGACGGCATAGGGGGCAACAAGGAGCGCGCTTTCAGGCCCGCCTGGTTGCCCCGGTAGTTGCTGGCGGCTTCGGAGCAAGGCCCGCTGCGTCGCCTCCAGCGATGCAAGCGCGACGCCCCTGCGCGCCGCGCCGCGCAGCCCGCGCGCTCGCGCCCAGCTGTCGCGGAGGAGCTTCGCTCTAAGAGCACCAGTCCACGCCGGGTCGCCGGGGGGCACTTCCTTATCAGGGCCAGCATCGGGCGCCCGCGGGGCGCCGGCGGGCCCCGGCGGCGGGGCCCGCCAGGAATGCGGAAACTGTGGAAGGCCTCTGGGGCGACCACCTCGACGCGCTTGAAGCGCGCGGCCACGTCGATGCGTTTGAAGGGGCCGATGGCTCCGATGGCCCCTCCGTGGGCGAGAAAGGAGGGTCGAGGAGGCGAGAGGTTCAGCGGCGCGTTCTGCTCCGTCGGCGCCCGGGAGCAGGGGCGCCCCCAACCGCCCGCGAAGGGGGGGGCCCTCCAGCTATTCGCCCACATGGCCGAGAGGCACAAGGGCCAGCCTGGCGGGATTCGCTTCTGGGGCGCCCTCCAAGGCCCCCCCGCGGCGACCCGCATGGCGCGTCCCAACGGAGGCGCAGTGGTGGGCGTCTCGAGCATGGTGGGCCCTAGCGGCCCGAGGCGGATCCGACTTCGGTTGGCTTCTCGCCCAGCATGATGGCGTCGCAGAACGCATCGCTAGGGGCCAGGCTCGTCGCTGGCAGCGCCGGCAAGCGGGGGCCGGGGACGCAGCCGCCTTCGGCGGCAAGGCTGACCGCCAGCGCTACTAGGAAGTGGCTCGTCACAGCGCGCCTGTAGCCTAAGATGGCGGGGGGCGCGCGCCAAGCATTCGGATGTTTCGGAACCATTATGACGCGGGCGCAGAATAGCTACCGCCCGCGGTCGACACGTCGCGCGCGGCCTTCGAGACAGTCAGACATGGCGCGCAGCTGGGGGTCGACGGCGCTAACCCGAGCGATTGGCCCCCCATCCGTCTTCACTTCGCGTGGGTTGCCACGCAGGCCGCAGGCTGCGCGGCCCCCGCGCGGCGTGGGGACGCGATTAGATCACCCCCAACCAGCGGTCCATCGCTGTCTTCCTGATGCGGATGGACCAGGTCTTCGGCCCATGTCCTCCATCGCCAACATCTTTCGGGCGCGAGCCAGGATGCGCCTTGAGGTGGTCGGGTAGGGAACAGGCACGCGGCTCTCTGCGCTTGCACCGCTTTCGGGGAAGTACTTGCGAGATAGCTGGATCGGACAATCCGGCGCACGCATGTCTTGCCAGTCTCGCTCGCCTTTAAGTGGGGGGCGTGTTCTACACACTTGGAGGAGTGCAGCGAGCGAACTACAAGCTTCCAGCTAATGCGCGAGACTCATCGGACAGGTCTCAGCCTTCCGCCCGTGCTGGCAGCGCGCAGGCTCTACGATTGACCCTGAACCCCGTCTTTCACGGCGGGTTGAGCAGAATATCTACTGCCACTGGATTCGGATTGCAGGATGAGCGCTCGCTGCGTCGATTGCCGAGATCGCGCTATTTCGGGCGCGCCGGGGCCCCTTAGAAACCCGCCCCAGCGTGATAATGAGGAGCACCGCTGGCGACGCCCACGCGCGGTCGGGGCACCATCACCCAAAACATAGGACTTGAGTGATCATGTGCGGGGGATGCTGCCGCTCGGAATCGGCGCCCAGGGGCGCAGTCTCAATTCGTGGCTTCGCGCAGGGCGTTCTTCAAGGCCCTCCATAAGGTGCGTGGGGGCCTCTGACGTTGCATGGGCAAGTAAGGGACTAAGAGCTTGGGCCCGGCGGCCGCTGCAGGGGGTCGCCGTCGCGCCCTGGCCCAGGCGGCCCGCCTCAGGGAAGGCGCGCGCGGGAATTGGAAGCTCCAGCAGCGACGACGCGGCCAGATCCCTCTTCCCGGGTGCAGCGAGCAGGGCCGCTCGCGCGTAGTCTGGGAGGCAGCAGTCGGTGGGTCCAACTGGCGGCAATTCGATCCGTGGGCTCCGCAGGTCAGCTTTGAAGTTCCGCCGCGAATTCAGGAACACGGCCCCCCCGGGGCTTCGTTGGCGCAGCACCCTTGCAGGCCAGCGCACGGACCTCCATTGCTTTCAGGAGGAAAAGAAACACACAGACACAAATACTTTTCGATTCCCCCGAAAATATGGGAAAATATGGGAAGTGGGGGGGAAGACAGAAACCCAGAAAATATTTGAAAATATAGAGAATCTTTTTATTTGTGTGTATTTATTTGTGTGTCCTGGGGCCCCTTCAGATGCGGCCCTCGCGCGCCGCCACACAGAGGGTCTCAAACAGTGAAGTATGAAGGAGGTCGAAGACGAGATATTGCCATGGTTGGCCGTCCGCCCCCGCGCGCGTTTTTGGCCCGCCACCCCGCGCGAGTGGCCGGCGGGCGAGTCGGGGCCCCGATCTCGGACGCTCGGGAGACGTCGGACCTGCTGGCCCTCAAGTCCCTGCCAGGTTAGCAGGCCAGGCTCTGCGAGCATGGCTTTGCTAGCGCCAAGGTTCCTCGCGCGCGCGCTGCCGGGCTGGGCCCGACGCGCGGCCACGCAGGCTAGGCGGCAGAGGCTGCCGCCCGCAGTCGCCGCGGGCCGCGCGCCAGCTGGAAAGGTGGCACCGAGAGTTGGAGAAGGCAGCCTCTGACGTATCCCTCCTCCTGCCTGCGTTGGCTCCTCCCCCGTTCTGATTGTGCTAGGCTGGCGTGCGCTTGGTGAGTAGGTCTGCCGATGGACTGCCGGGGGGGGGGGTTCTCGGGCGGGCCTGGGCGGGGCCGCGCGGGCCCAGCCCTGGACCGCGCGGGCTGGGCTCCAACGATGGCATCTGCTCAGGAAAAAAACACGCAGACACAATCGTCGACTCCCAGGAAGATATGGGGAAATATGGGAAGTGGGGGGGAATACGAAAACCCATAAGATATTGGAACATGTGGGGGATCCTGGGATTTGTTTATTTATTGATGTGTCCCAGGGCCCCTCTATCTGGCTCGCAGGACTGGAGGTACACGGCCGTCGCGATGGGCCGCGCCGCTCAGAGTTGCGCCCGTCCAGACGGCGTGGGACGACGACATAGCAGCCTCAGGGGCCGCCGACGTCCTTGGTCTCGGGCTGTTCAGTGAGTGCAGGGGCACGCTGGGAGCTCGGCGGTGCCCGTCCTCTGCTTTGGGCTTCAGCCGCGCACATTGTGCCTCTGTCGCCCAGACTCTTTCACGCCGGGGCGCCAGCCCTCATGCCGCCAAGGCTGGGGCCCACTCGGAGACGTCGAGGTAGCGCCGGGAAAATCAGCTATACGCGAGCTGAGTCTCACCCCCCCCCCTTTGCTGTCCCCCCCTTTTGCCCGGCCCGACCCATGGGGCCACGCGCTGCGCATGCGCCGAGTGTGCCAGGTGCCCCACCCGTGCCAGGTGCGCCAACGCACGTGGCGGCACACACCGGGAGACGCGTCGGCTCCCACCCCTGTGATCGGGGGCGGCAAAGAGGTGGGTGATGACTAGAAGGGGGGGGGGATCTCATGGCGGGGGCCATGAGATCTCCCCAGATTTCACGGCGACTCTCCTTCTTACATTGCGTCCCTGGATCCCCCCCCTGGGCCGCGCACATGTCGCCAGCCACGTGTTTGCGCCCCCCCCCTCTTGGACGCCCCCCTCTTGGCCGCCCCCGATGCAGCAAGAAGCAGCACGGGAGCGGGGTGGCCATCATGGCGTGCGGCATGTGCACCCGCAATCACGTTGCGGGCGTTTTTTTGACAGGGGCGGCGTGCCCGCGCGCACCGGACAGCATGAGGGTCCACCCCCCACGCCACCCCTTACAAACAAGACAATGGAAAGTGATCGCGGGGCACTCGGGCATGGTCCAAGAGTTTGCCTCAGAGTGCATGTTGTTTTGAATGTCGCATGGTTGGTGGGGGTTCGACATGGTTCATGGTTCGTCTCCTGTCGGTTGGGGGAGGGGGTGTTTGCTAAGACGAGCAGGGGGTGACCCTTCCGAGAAGGCAAACAAGGGGATCGGAAGAGGAAGCGCCCTAATTCACTTCCGCCCAGAGCGATGGTGGAAATTACTCCTGCGCACCTCCTCGAAGCTTCAGCGGGCAGACTGGCGGCAGGGTCCCGGTCGGGGTTCGACAGCTGATGTTACTTCCTTCAAGGCCAAGGCTGTGCTTGCCTGCTTGCTCACCACCTTCAAAGCCCGCGGCTGCAGGTGTTAAGGACGCCAACGATCGGCAGGCCGCCCACACACTGAGCCACGCCACTGCCTGAAGAAGCAGGGCGGCATCATCAGCGTCGGCACTATCGCCGCGTGCGCCGTTCGCACGAGCTGTGCGTACGGGGCGCGCTGATGAGTTGATGGGCTAGTCACGTGACGGCCATAATGACGAGGCGGCGGGGGCAACAACAGATGCAGTAAGCGCGCTGGCTTGGACACTGCGGCACTGCACAATGTAGCGCTGTTCGGCGTTGTGACAGCCAGCCGCGAAGCGGCGACGCGCTAGCGTGGGCCGTCGACGTCCTCAAGCCTCGCAATCCGTTGAACCAGTCCTGTCATCCAGGCGTATTTGTCTGGAGCCGACGTCGGTTTCCAACCGATGCCTGCGCCGTCGCAATACCGCATGTGAGCGCTGTTTTATGCATTGTTGTGCCGATCGGCGCGGCCCCCCCCCATGGAGTAGATCTTGGATGTTTTTGGCTCCTGTCTCGAGCATGCAGAGTCTTCCCCACAGGACGCACGGCCCCACGCAGTCGCACAAGGCAGAGGCCTGGCCGCCCAGTGTCGAAACGCCGAGTAAAAAAAACATTAAATGATTCAGGGGAAGACGGGCTTTGAAACAGCCATTGTCCATGCCATGGCTCTCCGAGCGAGGCGAATCCGTCGCTCAAGCCGACCCGAACGAACGTAGTGATCACTGCCTCGCCCTCGGCGGTGGTGCCTCGCGCTCGGATGCTGGCGACACCCTGCGTGTCGCATCGGCTGACGGGTATGACGATTGTCGTTTACGATAGGGAGCCTTGCAACGGGGGTCAATGCAAACGGGGGTCAGCCAGAGCGCCCGATCTTGCAGGATCCTGCAGGGGCCGGGGTCGCATTGACCCAGGTTTGGGCGCAGGATCCTGCAGGATCTTGCAGGGTCTTTCGCATTGACCAGGGTTTGGGTTCAGGATTTTGCAGGATCTTGCAGGATTCTGCAAGTCCTGACTGACTCGGGTCTGCATTGACCCGGGTCAGAAGATCCTCGATACGATGCGCGCTCATCAGCTTGATCGTATTCTTGGAGCGGCAGAGAATCATGGAAACGGATTTTCTTGGCGACTTGCTCTACCGCTTTTCATCTCTCGGCCTTGTACAGCGAGACCGTCGTCCACCTGCGGCCGTGTCCGCGCGAGTGGCCAGAACCGCGCCTCTTCCGAAGTGCTCTCACACTCATTGTTCCTCCTCCTCCGCTTCCTCCTCCTCCTTTTCCCCATGCTCCAGCTCCCTCTTGTTGAGGACCTCTCCGGATGTCCATGCAATTCGCCCACTGGCCTTCGTGTGCAACGCGTACCTGGGGAACCCAGTGCTCTCACGAATGCGTTTTCAAATTGCCTCCCCTGTCCGCAGCCCTCTAAGTCTTGATCACCTGCGTAAGTGGATGGCTGGCACAGCCTTGAAACGGATGGCTGCATTAGAAGCAGCCATAAGTTGACGATGTGTAAACGGAAGGGCGGAAAAGGCACGACCACGATGTCCAAAGGAGCAACAAAAACAAAAAACGATGAGAGAGCACCATATCTAGGCAAGATTGGGATGATTGCTAGCCCTAACCACGACATCTGTAGCAGGTAATTGCTGCAACGGACTGCGGTGAAACCGGCGTGCGTCTTCGGGCCCATCCTCGGTTCACGCCCGAGCTGTGCAGGGCTGCTGCGGCTCAGCTTGAAGGCATCAGTTCGAGGAGACCCCTGATGACGAGAGGGCAGAGGACCATTGGCAACGCCGAATGTTGGCAACGAGCGTGATGTCCAGCGCAGGGGCCGCAAGGTATTTGGCTACAGTGCTGGCCTGCTGGCCCTTCTGTACTCGGAGCTGTGCTCGGGCCCCACCTCTGCCATTATCACCATCCTTCCTGGCACAGGCATCCGACGGATTGTTCCCCACGCGACATGCTGAGTTTGTTCTATACTCAGAGCTCCAGACCCGCCTCGCACACCCTGCATGCCGCCGCCGCCGCCACGCCGCAAGGGTCCCGGTGCTCATTGTGCATCCCGCCTTGCGTATTCGACGATTTGACGACCGAATATCGCGGCCGCCAGGCCCCAAGGGGCCTGGAGTTCCCTTGGTATTTTGCCTCGCGTTCTCGAGGTGGGGATCGCTCGATGTAAAATATATGTTCAATTCTGCAGGCCCAAGAGGTCTCGGTGCTTCACTACCAACGGGCAACCTCTTCGTCCTTTGAAGGCCCTGGGCCCGGAAACGGCCCGTGGAGACCGGAATGAGGGGACAGCGCAGCGATCAAAATTATTCTGCTTCGAGCCATCCCCACCCAAGAACGCGAGGCTTAAGTCGGGCGTGCCCCCCATACATGGGGATTTTCGACGAAAAATGAAAAATACCCCCAAAATATTCCAAAAACAGTCCAAAAATAGTCTGGGGACTAGTTTTTGAATGTTTTTTGACCTCTTTGGAGCATTTTTGGGGTATGTTTTATCTTTCGCCGAAAATCCCCCTGTAGGGGGACAGGCCCGACTGAACGCGAGGCGGGAAATCCAGGGAGCACCGGCACGCTTTGGGCTTGGCGGCCGCAGGATGCAGTCGTCACTCCTGGAGGGCACGGAGGCGGGCTGCCCAGAGAGTACCAGCGGCACGCCCTGGGCCCGGAGGCCGCTGTGTGCGGGGTGTGCGAGGCGAGTCGGGAGCTCTCCTCTCCAGCCTGAAGTCGGGCGTGTCCCCCCACGGGGGCATTTTCGACGACAACTAAAGAATACTCCCAACAAAAACCCAAAAAGGTAGAACAAAAAATTATCCCGGCAAAGCAACCTAACAGCGATGTGTAGGAGCATATCTGGAAGCATTCCCCTTAAGATTCAAATGAGAACCCAGTTGTAGAATTCTGCTGTTCTCGCAGTCGTAGTCGCATTCGCGATGACAGTCGCAGCGGCAACGGCAGTCGCAGTCACAGCCTCAGCCTAAGTCTGCCTCAGCCTCAGCCTCAGCCTGCCTCAGCCTCAGCCTCAGCCTGCTTCAGCCTCAGCCTCAGTCTGCTTCAGCCTCGGCCTCAGCCTCAGCCTGCCTCAGCCTCAGCCTGCATCAGCCTCAGCCTCAGCCTCAGCCTGCCTCAGCATCAGCCTGCTTCAGCCTCAGCCTCAGCCTGCCTCAGCTTCAGCCTCAGCCTGCTTCAGCCTCAGCCTCAGTCTGCCTTCAGCCTCGGCCTCAGCCTCAGCCTTCCTCAGCCTCAGCCTGCATCAGCCTCAGCCTCAGCCTGCTTCAGCCTCAGCCTCAGTCTGCCTTCAGCCTCGGCCTCAGCCTCAGCCTGCCTCAGCCTCAGCCTGCATCAGCCTCAGCCTCAGCCTCAGCCTGCCTCAGCATCAGCCTGCCTCAGCCTCAGCCTCAGCCTGCCTCAGCCTCAGACTCAGCCTGCTTCAGCCTCAGCCTCAGTCTGCCGTCGGCCTCGGCCTCAGCCTCAGCCTGCCTCAGCCTCAGCCTGCATCAGCCTCAGCCTCAGCCTCAGCCTGCCTCAGCATCAGCCTGCCTCAGCCTCAGCCTGCCTCTGCCTCAGCCTCAGCCTGCTTCAGCCTCAGCCTCAGTCTGCCTACAGCCTCGGCCTCAGCCTCAGCCTGCCTCAGCCTCAGCCTGCATCAGCCTCAGCCTCAGCCTCAGCCTGCCTCAGCATCAGCCTGCCTCAGCCTCAGCCTCAGCCTGCCTCAGCCTCAGCCTCAGCCTGCTTCAGCCTCAGCCTCAGTCTGCTTTCAGCCTCGGCCTCAGCCTCAGCCTGCCTCAGCCTCAGCCTGCATCAGCCTCAGCCTCAGCCTCAGCCTGCCTCAGCATCAGCCTGCCTCAGCCTCAGCCTCAGCCTGCCTCAGCCTCAGCCTCAGCCTGCTTCAGCCTCAGCCTCAGTCTGCCTTCAGCCTCGCCTCAGCCTCAGGCTGCCTCAGCCTCGGCCTGCATCAGCCTCAGCCTCAGCCTCAGCCTGCCTCAGCATCAGCCTGCCTCAGCCTCAGCCTCAGCCTGCCTCAGCCTCAGCCTCAGCCCGCTTCAGCCTCAGCCTCAGTCTGCCTTCAGCCTCGGCCTCGGCCTCAGCCTGCCTCAGCCTCAGCCTGCATCAGCCTCATCCTCAGCCTCAGCCTGCCTCAGCATCAGCCTGCCTCAGCCTCAGCCTCAGCCTGCCTCAGCCTCAGCCTCAGCCTGCTTCAGCCTCAGCCTCAGCCTGAGCCTGCCTCAGCCTCAGCCTGCCTCAGCCTCAGCATCAGCCTGCCTCAGCATTCAAAATGTGGCCCGGGAATTGAATTCTGGGAACTCGAAGAACACGAAGTGGCCTACAGCTGGCCCCGGGCATTCAAAATCATGCCCAGGAATGGAGTTCTGGGAACTCGAAGACCACGAAGTGGCCTACAGTTGGCTCCGGGCATTCAAAATGTGGCCCGGGAGTGGAGTTCTGGGAACTCGAAGAACACGAAATGGCCTACAGTTAGCTCCAGGCATTCAAAATGTGGCCCGGGAAAGGTGTTCTGGGAAGTCCAAGAGCACGAAGTGGCTTACAGTTGGCTCTGGGCATTAAACATGTTGCCCAGGAGTGGAGTTTTGGGAAGTCGAAGATCACGAA
>CAUYUJ010020017.1:107500-166081 GCA_963575745.1 Prorocentrum cordatum
CTACTACTACTACTACTACTACTACTACTACTACTACTACTACTACTACTACTGGCTCCGGACATGGAAAATGTTGGCCGGGAATGGAGTTTTGGGAATTCGAAGAGCACGAAGTGGCCTACAGTTGGCTCCGGGCATCCAAAATGCGGCCCGGGAATGGAGTTCTGGGAGGTCGAAGAGCACGAAGTGTGTGACCGCTGGCTCCGGTTATTTAAAATGTGGCCCGGGAATGGAGTTCTGGGAGGTCGAAGAGCACGAAGTGTGTGACTGTTGGCTTAAAACGAGCCTGGCTCTGTTCCCGGCCCTCCTCCCCGGCACCCGCCCAGACCCCCCTGTGGAGTCCAGATGTTCTCTTTTGACCCCACTAGAAACCTATCAGCAAAAGCTGTTAGGTAATTATCCCGGCAAAGCAACCTAACAGCGACGTGTAGAAGCATAGCTGGAAACATTGCCTGTGGTATTCATGTAAGAGTGCTGTTGTAGAATTCTGGTGTTCTCGCAGTCGCATTCGGATTCGCAGTGGCAGTCGCAGTGGCAACATCAGCGGCAGTCGCAGTGGCACTGCCAGTAGTTGCAGTAGCAATAGCTACACTAGCAGCAGCAACAGCAGCAGCAGCGCTGAGGAGCACCGCTGTTCAATGCAGCAGGGTCAGGAGCACCGCCGCCAGACCGAGAACTATCAGCATGTCCTGGCATTGAGGTGTGCAGTAGGCACTGCGCAATTCTTTTTGAAAGGAAATCTTCGAAAGCAGGGCTGTAGCCAAGAAGGCTACGGGGACGATGATGATAATGAAGATGATGAGTCTTGGAAGTTCGGGAAGTGGAAGGGCACGAGGTGGCATCCAGTTGGCTCCGGGCATTCAAAATGTGGCCCGGGAGTGAATTTCTGTGAAATGGAAGAGCACGAAGTGGCTTACAGGTGGCTCCGGGCATTCAAAATGTGGCCCGGGAGTTGTTTTCTGGGAAGTCCAAGAGCACGAAGTGGCCTACAGTTGGCTCCGGTCATCCAAAATGTGGCCCGGGAATGGAGTTCTGGGAAGTCGAAGAGCACGAAGTGGCCTACAGTTGGCTGCGGGCATCC
Organism: Prorocentrum cordatum; assembly: GCA_963575745.1. NCBI lineage: Eukaryota > Dinophyceae > Prorocentrales > Prorocentraceae > Prorocentrum > Prorocentrum cordatum. The sequence continues at coordinate 108,582 of CAUYUJ010020017.1, forward strand.
AAAATGTGGCGTGGGAATGGAGTTCTGGGAAGTCGAAGAGCACGAAGTGGCTTACAGTTGGCTCCGGGCATTCAAAATGTGGCCCGGGAATGGAGTTCTGGGAGGTCGAAGAGCACGAAGTGTGTGACGGTTGTTGAAAACGAGCCCAGCCCTGAGCCCGGCCCTCGCTGTCCGGATGCCGCCCAGACCTCCTTTCTGAGTCATCAGATGCTCTCTTTTGACACCATTAGAAACCTATCAGTCTTCGCTGTTAGGGAAAAATATCCCGGCAAAGCAACCTAACAGCGATGTGTAGAAGCATACATGGAAGCATTCCCCTTAAGATTCATATGAGAATCCAGTTGTAGAGTTCTGCTGTTCTCGCAGTCGCAGTCGCATTCGCGATGACAGTCGCAGCGGCAGCGGCAGTCGCAGTCACAGCCTCAGCCTGCCTCAGTAGCAGCCTGCCTCAGCCTCAGCTTCAGCCTGCCTCAGCCTCAGCCTCAGCCTGCTGAAGCCTCAGCCTCAGTCTGCCTTCAGCCTCAGCCTCTGTGCCTCAGCCTGCCTCAGCCTCAGCCTGCCTCAGTATCAGCCTGCTTCAGCCTCAGCCTCAGCCTGTTTCAGCCTCAGCCTCAGCCTGCTTCAGCCTCAGCCTCAGCCTGGCTTCAGCCTCGGCCTCAGCCTCAGCCTGCCTCAGCCTCAGCCTGCATCAGCCTCAGCCTCAGCCTCACCCTGCCTCATCCTCAGCCTGCCTCAGCGTCTGCCTCAGCCTGCCTCAGCCTCAGCCTCAGCCTGCCTCAGCATCAGCCTGCCTCAGTCTCAGCCTCAGCCTGCCTCAGCCTCAGTCTCAGCCTGCCTCAGCCTGAGTCTGCCTCAGTCTCAGCCTCAGCCTGCCTCAGCCTCAGCCTGCTTCAGCCTCAGCCTCAGTCTGCCTCAGCCTCAGTCTGCCTTCAGCCTCAGCCTCAGCCTCAGTCTGCCTCAGCATCAGCCTGCCTCAGCCTCAGCCTCAGCCTCAGCCTGCCTCAGCCTCAGCCTGCTTCAGCGTTTGCTTCAGCCTGCCTTCAGCCTCGGCCTCAGCCTCAGCCTGCCTCAGCCTCATCAGCCTCAGCCTGCCTGCCTCAGCCTCAGCATCAGCATCAGCATCACCATTCTCAGCCTCAGCCTCTGTGCCTCAGCCTGCCTCAGCATCAGCCTGCATCCGCCTCAGCCTCAGCCTTAGCCTCAGCCTGCCTCAGCATCAGCCTGCCTCAGCCTCAGCCTCAGCCTGCCTCAGCCTCAGTCTGCCTTCAGCCTCAGCCTCAGCCTCAGCCTCAGCCTCAGCCTGCCTCAGCATCAGCCTGCCTCAGCCTCAGCCTCAGCCTCAGCCTTAGCCTCAGCCTGCTTCAGCGTCTGCTTCAGCCTGCCTTCGGCCTCGGCCTCAGCCTCAGCCTGCCTCAGCCTCATCAGCCTCAGCCTGCCTGCTTCACCCTCAGTCTCAGCATCAGCATCACCATTCTCAGCCTCTGCATCAGCATCAAAATGTGGCCCGGGAATTGAGTTCTGGGAACTCGAAGAGCACGAAGTGGCCCACAGTTGGCTCCGGGCATTCAAAATGTGGCCCGGGAATGGAGTTCTGGGCACTCGAAGAGCAAATCGTAGCTTACAGTTGGCTCCGGGCATTCAAAATGTGGCCCGGGAATGGAGTTCTGGGAACTCGAAGAGCACGAAGTGGCCTACAGTTGGCTCCGGGCATTCAAAATGTGGCCCGGGAATGGAGTTCTGGGAACTCGAAGAGCACGAAGTGGCCTACAGTTGGCTCCGGGCATTCAAAATGTGGCCCGGGAATGGAGTTCTGGGAACTCGAAGAGCACGAAGTGGCCTACAGTTGGCTCCGGGCATTCAAAATGTGGCCCGGAATGGAGTTCTGGGAAGTCGAAGAGCACGAAGTGGCTTACAGTTGGCTCCGGGCATTCAGAATGCGGGCCGGGAATGAAGTTCTGGGATGTCGAAGAGCACGAAGTGGCTTACAGTTGGTTCCGGGCATTCAGAATGTGGCCCGGGAATGAAGTTCTGGGAGGTCGAAGAGCACGAAGTGTGTGACTGTTTGCGAAAAGCGCATTCGGACACGAGTTCGGACACAGCTCCCCGGATGCCGTCCCGACCCCCCTGTGGAGTCATCTGCTGCTTTTTTTTGACCCCACTAGAAACCTATCAGCAAAAGCTGTTAGGTAAATGGTTCCCGGATTATTTTTGAATTATTGTTGGATTATTTTGGGAGTATCATTTATTTTTAGTCGAAAATCCCCCTGTAGGGGGACAGGCCCGACATAATTCCAGCCCCAGCCTGTCTTGTAAAGGAAAAGTTGCACGCCCGAAGTCCGCGGCCATCGAGCTGGCGTCATGTTCTTTCAACGAGCACAACGATCACAACTACAACGACAACGATAGCAGCACGATAGCGTCAACAGCGTGATCGCTGATCGTTGTGATCGTCACCGTTTTCGTTGTCGGTGTGGTGTGATCGGTAGTATGGTTGTTATCGTTGTGATCGTTGTGATCGTCATCGTTATCGTTATCATTGTTGTCCTACGATTCTTTCCCTCCTCGTCCTCCGGCCCGCCCCACGCGGAGGGCGCGCAGGACTCCGCCGCCGCCGCGGGAGACTCGGTCCCCACGGACGCCCCCGTGGACTTCCAGGCGGCCCCAGCCGCAGCCCGAGACGAGCAGAGGTGGAGCGTCGACGCTTTCTCGACGATCGGCGCTCGATCCATACAGTCAAACCGCATAGTAAGGACGGGCAACCTTCCCAAGGGTACCCTTGCATCCTTGCCTCCTTGTCCAGTCCTTGGTCGCTTTCGTTGGCCGCGCCCGGCTCGAAAAGTTTCGAAAGGGGCGCCCAAGGCCCTTGCATCCTTGTCGCGCATTCTTATTGTACGGGCCGACTGTAACTCCTGCTGATGCCCTCAATTCTGCGCGCCAGGAATTCATCCATGTCCCCGCTCTGGCTCCTCGTGGGGGGTCGGGGTCGCAAGCCATGGGTGTGGATAAGATGTCGATCGCCTGTTTTCGTGTTCGTTTTCGTTGGTTTATGGAGGGAGGATTCGTCGGTTCTTGGAGATACTCTCTCCTCGGGATGCTCTCCGCCAGCTGCGCCTCGTCGAGGGTTTTCTGAGGGTGCCCGCATATCCTCCCGAACGGCCGCGGGAGGCTTGAATCATGACTCGGAAACCATTAGGCGTGGAAGAGGAGGGTAGGGATCAGGGTGTGTTTGTGTGTGTGTGTGCGTGAACACCATGGCCAGAGCCACGAGATCTCCCAGGTTTCATGGCGCAATGCTCTTCTTACCATTCGCATTCTCACTGATCAGAGTGGGGGGGCTGAACCGAACGGTCATTCACTGTCCCTCGGTACGTCGCTGAAGTGGAATTCCGCGATGCGGATTATCGTTGTTGTTGTTGCTGTTGTTGTTGTTACTGTTGTTGTTGTTGCTGTTGTTGTTGCTGTTGTTGTTGTGTGTTGTTGTTGTGTGTCGTTGTTTGTTTGTTGTTTGTTGTTTTTGTTTTTGTTTGTTGTTGTCGTCGTCCCACCCGCGGCCCGCCCCGCGACCCACCCGCGACCCACCCCGCGACCCACCCGCGACCCACCCGCGACCCACCCGCGACCCACCCCAACCCACCCCGCGACCCGCCCGCGACCCACCCCGCGACCCCCCCGGCGACCCATCCGCGAGACCCACCCCGCGACCCACCCAAAATTTCGGGCGCCTGCGGCGGGCTTCTTTTGCATTCGTTCCAGTTGGAGAATCTGCGACCCACCCGCGACCCAAATCGCGTTCAGTGTACAAATCAAAATTTTCGGCGCCTGCGGCGGGCTGTTTTTGAATTCCCTCCAGGTGGAGGTGGAGAGCCGGCGACACACCCGCGACGCACCGTCGACCCACCCGCGACCCACCTGCGACCCAACCCGCGACCCACCACAGACGTTGCTTTAACAAAAAATCGGCGCCTGCGGCGGGCTCGTTGTATAGCTTGAAAATGTTGCGCCTGCGGCGGGCCTCTTCAGAGCCTCGCAGACTGCAAACGTCCCCGCCGCCCCCTCACTCTTATCCGCAACTGCGGGGTGCTACGTATACGTACTCTTATACTGCTTCTTCTTAGCCCGAAGTGTCCTCGGCCGCATCCTCCCGAACGGCCGCGGGAGGCTTGAATCATGACCCGGAAACCATTAGGCGTGGAAGAGGAGGGTAGGGATCAGGGTGTGCTTGTGTGTGTGTGCGTGAACACCATGGCCAGAGCCACGAGATCTCCCAGGCTTCATGGCGCCATGCTCCTCTTGTTATTCTTCGCATTATCACTGGTACTCTTATGCTGCTTCTTCTTATCCCGACGTGTCCTCTGGCCCCCTCCCCTCATCGTCCGCGCACCCGTCTCGGACTCTGGTGCGCGCGACCCCCATCCTCCCACGGGCCCGCCTCTGAGGGGCGAGAGGGTGCTTCTGGGAGTGGTGGTCTTGTTTTCCCCCGCCGCCACCACAAGTAGGAGGGGGAGGGGGTCCTCCTCCTCCTCCTCCCTGCTCCTCCTCCGCCTCCTCCTCCTCCTCCGCCTCCTCCTCCTCCTCATCCTCCTCCTCATCCTCCCCTCCAACATATGGTGGTGGTGGAAAACAGGCCCATCTGGGAGATTCGCTGACGGCGGGCGCCACCGTGGGTCTTTTCTGCGCGGACGGGGCCGAGGCAAGGGGGAGGCTTCAAAAACACGCAGCTCTCTCAGGCCGGCTTGAGTACAGCGCCGAGGGAGGGTAGCAGCAGGCAGGGAGCAGCTTGCACCCCCCCTTCTCCACGGCCTTTCCCATCAGCTTTCAGGCCCGGCAGGGGCGGCAGGTTTCAAGGCGGCAGAACCAGGCCTAGCGCTTGAGAAAACATCCATCTCAGAGAGGCGGGGGCGAGGACGAGGACCTGCGCGTTCGTGCATCGCCAACATAAACGTGGCGGCCAGCTCCTCCACGCGCTCGGCCACCGGAGCTCGTCGCCCGGCCCCGGGAACTGCGAAAAGCAGATCGGCTCGAGAAGCTGGCCCCGGGGAGGAGTCGAAGCCCCCAGGGCCCACGTCACAAAACCTTTTGCAACGTCGGAGGGGAGGAGACATTATGGAGGCCCACCCCGATCCTTCGCCCTAATGGCCGTCCTCATCCTTTTCCTCGTCCTCCTCTCCCCCCATCCATCATCAGGGGAACGAAAAGTAACATGAACATAAAAACCCGGAGGTCCGCGCGGATTTCTCGGATCGGCGCTGGGGCCCCTCCGGCGGCGCCTCCGGCGCCGCCTCTGGCGCCTCTGGCGCGCGCTCCCCCCTCCCTGGCGCGCGGAGCGCGCCAGGGGCGTCGCCGGAGGCGCCGCCAGGGGGGCCCCAGTGCCGATCCGAGAAATCCGCGCGGACCTCCGAGTTTTTATGTTTATGCGACTTCTTGTTCCCCTAATGATGGAGGGGGGAGAGGAGGATGAGGAAAAGGATGAGGACAACCATTAGGGTGAAGGATCGGGGTGGGCCTTGCAAGAAGGGGCAATCGGCGCTACGGAGCCATATTGCTGCCGTCGCGACGCGCCCTCGCGCGCATGCATGGGCGAGGTGGTGCGCTTGCGCGCGCGCGCTCCTTCTCTATGCGTCTGCTAGCTAGCTTGGTCAAGTTGCGTGGTCAATGGGCGTTTTGAAATAGTTGGGCACACTGCGGCGGATTGGGAATGGATCCGTGGCAACGGACAGCATGCAAAAAGCGCGGGCAGAGTACAGACAGGACGGGCGGCTGCTGAAGACCAGCTCTCATGGAAATGCACAGAAGGGGCAGCTTTAAGGTGAATCCAAAAGGGGGCCTCGCGGCCGAATGGAGGCCAGAGCTGTCCGAGACGAAGCGGATCCAGTGGTTCGTGCTGGCCCGGCGCATCTTGCTGGGCGGATTCTCCGAGACGCCCGAGGGTCCTGATCCCCCCGAGCGCGCCCGAGCGGAGCTCCTCGAGACGGTGTTAACGAACCATGGTTCCGCGCGCGTGGCGCTGCCGGCCCTGGAGACCGGCATCGCCTACGGCGACCTCAACCCCGGCGCCGGCCTCGAGAGACTCTCCCGGCGGCGGCGAGGGGCCTAAGCTGGACCTTGTGCCAGCAGACGCGCCGACCTTGAGAAGCTCTGGTCGCAGCGTGGACATCAGGCTCAGAGAAGCAACAAAACGGACCGGAACCCCGAAAGCCGAGCGCTCCGCAGGAGACCCTAGGACTGAGGGGGCAGGAGCCCAGAAGGCCGAGCGCTCTGCAGGAGACCCTAGTACGACTGAGGGGGCAGGAACCCAGAAAGTCGAGCGCTCCGCAGGAGACTCTACGACTGAGGGGGCAGGAACCCAGAAGGTCGAGCGCTCCGCAGGAGACCCCACGAGAGAGGGGGCAGGAACCCAGAAGGTCGAGCGCTCCGCAGGAGACCCTACGAGAGAGAGGGGGCCTGGCTCAAGCGTGCGGGCCCCCAGCGGGCGTCCAGCGGCCGCCCTGTCATGTTTGCCTATGACGGAGTCGCTGACAGACCGTCGGCGGTCATAGACACACACATTGTGTATATATATATATATATATCGATGGACACGTATATGTATACATTTATATCTTCTCAATATCTACAGTGCCGCTTTTAATACATGCTCCGCGTGCGGAGCATGAATTAAACCTGCAGTGATTTAGCATTAAAACCAACGATGAGTTCATGCATAAATTCATGCATACATTAATCATGTATTAAATTCATGTATGTTTAAAAATCTGGTGTATTCAGAAAACTGCCCTGTATCTACATAGGCACATATCTTCATGTGTAAATATACATGTGTGCACGGAGCTTCTCCCAGTCTGCAGGGGAGCGCCCGCGGCCCGCGGGAGGCGGCCGGCATGCTGCGCTCGGAAGAGCGAAAGTAGCATGGAGACGAAGAGGAGAGAAGGAGGAGGAGGAAGAGGAGGAGGAGGAGGAGGAGGAGGAGGAGGGATGATGGAGGAGGACAGGGGTAAGGAGGAGGAGGGAGGAGGAGGGAGGAGGAGGAGGAGGAGGAGGAGGAGGAGGGCGGAGGGAGGATGGGAGGGGAGGGGAGGAGGGAGGGAGGGGAGAGGAGGGAGGATTGGAGGGAGGAGGAGGAGGGTGGAGGGAGGGGAGGAGGGAGGAGGTAGGAGGAGGGGAGGAGGAGGAGGAGGAGGACGAGGAAGAGGAGGAGGAGGAGGGAGGAGGCGGAGGTAGGAGGAGGAGGAGGGAGGAGGAGGGGAGGAGGAGAGGAGGAGGAGGGCGGGAGGAGGTGAGGGGGAGGAGGAGGGAGGAGGAGGAGGGAGGAGGAGGGATGCCGAGAGGTGGAGGCGGAGGAGGAGGACGGAGGAGGAGGAGGAGAAGGGAGGAGAGAGGAGGGAGGAGGGAGGAGGGAGGAGGGAGGAGGGAGAGGGAGGAGGGCGAGGGAGAGGAAAGGTCAAGTCGTGAGCTTTGGCTCAGCCTGTTGCAATTCGGTGCGACACGCCGTCCACGCCCGCGTCCCCAGGCATCAGCGCCCCGAGCTCTTCCACGATGATGATGATGATGATGATGATGATGATGATGATGCTGATGCTGATGCTGATGCTGACGCTGACGCTGACGCTGATGCTGATGCTGATGATGATGATGATGATGATGCTGATGCTGATGATGATGATGATGATGATCATGATGGTGGTGATGGTGATGGTGACGGTGATGGTGATGGTGACGGTGATGGTGATGGTGATGGTGATGGTGCTGATGCTGATGCTGATGCTGATGCTGATGCTGCTGATGATGGTGGTGATGGTGATGGTGATGATGATGGTGATGGTGATGATGCTGATGCTGATGCTGATGCTGATGCTGATGATGATGGTGATGGTGATGGTGATGGTGATGATGCTGATGGTGATGGTGATGGTGATGATGATGATGCTGATTATGGTGATGGTGAAGGTGGTGGTGATGGTGATGATGCTGATGATGATGCTGATGCTGATGCTGATGCTGATGATGATGATGATGATGATGGTGATGCTGATGGTGATGGTGATGGTGATGGTGCTGATGCTGATGCTGATGCTGATGCTGATGATGATGGTGATGGTGATGATGATGGTGATGGTGATGGTGACGATGCTGATGCTGATGCTGCTGATGATGATGATGGTGATGGTGATGGTGATGGTGATGGTGATGGTGCTGGTGCTGGTGATGGTGCTGATGCTGATGCTGATGCTGATGCTGATGATGATGATGGTGATGGTGATGGTGATGGTGATGGTGATGATGCTGATGCTGATGCTGATGCTGGTGATGCTGCTGATGCTGCTGATGGTGATTATGATGATGATGATGATGATGATGATGATGATGATGATGATGATGATGATGATGATGATGATGATGATGATGATGATGATGATGATGATGATGATGATGATGATGATCGTCATCATCACCCCGCTCAGCGGAACGACACGCGATCAGCTCGCACGGCATAGCGTGTCGCTGGGGCCGCCGCACCGACACGCTGAGCAAAAGTGCCCGAGCGTGGGAGGAACGAGGAGCAACGGAATGCGGGCAGGAGGGGGAACCGGAGGTCAGGGAGGAGGGAGGAATGAAGTGGGGGGATGGTAAGTTCTGCTTCCGTTCTGGCTCCTGACCCACCGAGGCCCCAGGGATCCCCACTGGTCCCCTGAAGCCCAAGCGCCGCCAGTGGAGGGGAGACGTCCACAAACTTCCCCAGGCCGGCCAAGATGCTTCCCCCCTCGAGCACCGGGTGTAAGTTCTTACTAGTGTTAAGTCGGGCGTGTCCCCCTTCTACTGGAGAAATATTCACGGGCGTGTCCCTCTACAGGAGGGATATTCAAAAATAGTCAAAACATAGTCTGGGGACATTTTTTTTTACTATTTTTGAGCACTTGGGGGGTATGTTTTGAGTATTTGTTGTATTTGTTTTTTTTCGCCCAAGCTCCCCCTGTAGGGGGACACGCCCGACCAAATACTAGTGGGGGGAGCGGGGGCCTCGACGGGGAGACCGCGAGACAGCCCCGGGGATGCCGACTGCTCCAGAGTCTCAGGGAGTTCGACGGCGACAACGGCGACGACGCTGACGCTGACGCTCACGCTGACGCTGACGACGACGACGACGACGAAGAAGACGACGACGACAAGGATGACGACGACGACGACGACGACGACGACGACGACGACGGCGGCGGCGACGACGGCGGCCAAACTGACGACGTCGACGCCAAGAACGGCGACGCTGACGACGACGACGACGTCGTAATTGACGATGACGGCGCTGAAGATGTCGGCGCCGACGACGTTGACGCTGACATCGACGACGGCGCCGACGACGGTGACGACGACGTCGAAGTTGACGACAACGACGACGATGTCGACGCTGACGACGACAAGGGCGGCCCCGCGGCGCCGACGACGACGACGCCGTCGACGCTAACGACAATGACGACGACGACGACGACGCTGACGAGACAGTCCCAGGAGGCCGACCCATCCCGGGTCTGCAGCTCCCCAGAGGTCTGGACCCCTTCCCGAGTTGTTTCGTCGCCAGTCCCAAGGCTCGCTGAAGGCCCCTGAAGCCGAGAATGGCCAACAGAAGAGCCGCCGTGAGTCTTGCTCGACGCGAGGAGGTCTGGGGATGGGCGACGAAGGGTCTGGGCTCAGTTGCAAGGGGACGCCCCAGGAGCAAGGCTGCCCCCAGGGCTACGGTTGCGGAGGTCGTGCAAGTGGTTACGAGGGGGCTACTCGTGCAAGCCTCCTCCTCCTCCTCTGCCTCCTCCTCCCCCTCCTCCTCCTCCTCCTCCTCCTCCTCCTCCTCCTCCTCTTGACCCCCCATCCTTTCCCCCCCTTTCCTCCTCGTCGTCGTCGCCGTCGGGAGGGAGGGAGGGAGGTCTGGGCCTGGGGGTGAGGAAGGCCCGATGGAGCGGCCGCGAGAGGCCAGGGCTCGGCCTGAACGGTGCTTGGGCGGTGTCAGCGGACCGTGCTCGTTTTGACCCCGTCTGGCGGCAAAGGCGGAACGAAGAGAGAAGGGGGGACAATTGATGGGCCTGTCTCCCACCACCGCCACCACCATAAGTTGGAGGGGGGAAGCAGGAGGAGGAGGGGAAGGAGGAGGAGGAGGAGGAGGAGGAGGAGGAGGAGGACCCCCTCCGCCTCCAACTTATGGTGGTGGTGGTGGTGGTGGAAAACATGCCCATCAACAACGAGAACAGCACCAGAGGCGGGCAGCCCTGCGAGGGGCCCTCGGGACGCCGGCCTCCCCAGGTCCGCAGGGAGTTCCGCCGCCGGGACGAGTCCCGCGAGCGCCTGGAGCCCCTTGGCCCCGCCACACCGCGGGCCGCCCTGGAGGCGGAGGACTGCTCCCCCGACGACGACGACGACGACGACGACGACGACGACGACGACGACGACAACGACGACGACGACGACGGCGGCGACGACGGCGGCGACAGCGGCGACGGCGACGGCGACGGCGACGGCGACGGCGACGACAACGGCGACGGCGACGGCGACGGCGACGCTGACGACGGTGACGACGGCTCGGGCACCCCAGGCCCTCCTGGTTCGATCCCGCTCGAAAAAAAAGGCAGTCGGAAGATGTGGCCCAGGGCTCCGGTTGTGACTTCTGCGATGTTGCAGTTTTGCTCGTCGCCTCGGACCCAGACCCCCGACATAATGATTTTTCATGACCTCGACCCCCAGAGGTCCCAACCCTTTCCCCATGGCCGGCTTCTCGTCCCGAGTCGTTTTTTGACGCGTGAGGGCCCCCGGAGGCCGAAAATTGGGAAAGACCTCCCGTCACGATTTCTTCATTGCTCGAGCGGGTCTGGGGATCTCAGGGGACGTCGACGCTGCCGGCGGCGAAATCCGGCGCTGGCGCTCGCGAGCGGTGGCCTCGGCGCCGGCGCGCCACGCCCCGCTGTCCGGCACGTCGAGGCCTGGAGGGGAGCCCTTCCTAAGGGGAGGGGGAGGAGGAGGAGGAGGAGGAGGAGGAGGAGGAGGAGGAGGAGGAGGAGGAGGAGGAGGAGGAAGAGGAGGAGGAGGAGGAGGAGGAGGATGATGAGGAGGAGCACTGGCGCAAGGTCCTCAGCGATTCTGAAGCTACTACTGCTGTGGCCCAAGTGGTTGTCTTGTTCCTCTACGGCGTGCTGTCGCCCCAGGCCATGGAGGCCAACCTGGGAACCCGACTGGTGGCGCTGCGCAAGCCTGCTGGGGGTCTGCGGCCCATCGCTTGCGGCGGGGTCATCCGTCGGCTGGCGGGCAAGGCTGCCTGCGAGGTGTTCAAGGACGAGATCCGGAATGCGTGCGGTGCTCACCAATACGCCGTCGGCAGGCGGGCGGGCTGCGAACTGGTCCACAAGGCCATGGGTGCGCTCACCGAAGCCAGCCCGACCAGTGTCGTGCTTAGCTTCGATGCCAGCAACGCCTTCAACTCGATGCCGCGAAGACGGGTCATGGACGGGGTTGCTGCCAGAGCGCCTGAGCTGTACCACACCGCGCAGGCGTGGCTCGGAACGACTGCTACCACACACTTGCTCTGGAGCGACGCTGACGCAGCCCTCCCTATACGAGCCACGCGCGGGGTGGACCAGGGATGCCCTCTGTCACCGGGGCTATTCGCTATTGCCCTGGCGAACGCACTTGGCGATGTCGCGGTAGCGCTCCAGCGGCTGTCCCCCGAGTGCCGCGTTTTCTCCTATCTTGACGACATCATGGTGTTTGGGCCGCCAGAACACGCAGACGCCGCCATCCAGATAGTCCTCGCGGCGCTCACGAACGCCGGGCTCGAGGTGAACCAGAGCAAGACCAACGCCTGGACGAAGGACCCGGCGCAAGCCTTACCCCCGACGGCGCAGCAGGCCCGGGTTGACACCCTCATGTGTCCTGGGGAATGTAGCGACATGGCTGGATCAAGAAGACGAGAGGGTCCGGGTTCACGCTGGCGCCGACGGAGCGGCCGCCGTGGCCAGGGCCACCGCTTCTCGTGCCCGCCTGCAAGAGCGTCGGGGGGCCGGACTTTCCGCGGAGGGAGCTTCGGTCCTCCTCCGCACCTTCGCCCAGGGCGCAGTGGCTCACCACCTTCGCGCCGCGTACAACTACAACTCAGCGTGGACTGACACTTTCGATGGGTGTTCGGATGCCTCGAAGACCTCCTGCAGGCCCCTCTGGACGACACGCAAAGACTGCAGGCCACCCTGCGGCTGGTCGACGGGGGGTGTGCCCTCCCTTCGGCCAAGGAAACAGCGCCGGCCGCGTACGCTGCGAGCTGGGCGCTCGTCGTGCAGGACGTGGCCCGCGGCGCTGGGTTCGCTACTTGGGAAGACTTTCGGGCCCGCTGCCCCTTGACGTTCCAATCGTTGCGGGAGGCGGAGGCGGCGCTGCGAACGCAGGGAGCTATGGGGGACGACCCGTCCGAGTGGCTGGACACTTTCCAGGAAGCGCAACTGAAGCTGCAGGGGCAGTGGGGCAAAGCGAGGTCCTCGGCTGGGAGGGAACGCTTGCTAGGAACGTTGGGAGAGGACGACCGACTCCAACTCCGCGGAACAGGAGACCCAGGCGCCGGGGGATTCCTGCTCCCCCGTGAGGAGGGTGACCAGTCCATGCCAGATAAGCATTTCCTTGCGGCGTACAAGAAGCGCTTGCGGGTGCCGGCGTGCCCGCCCGGTGCTCGCTGCCAGCACAAATACGCCGACACAGGGCTGCCGTGCAACGAGCCCTTGGACGCGCGCGGGTGGCACGCCTGCAGCTGCCCTGCGGGGGGGTCTCGCGCAGGCCGCCACGACAGCAGGAGGGACTGGCACGCCCCCACGCACACACACCTCACGGGCTACTACGCGGTCAAGGAGCAGCGGGTTCCTGGTTGGGACAGGATGGACCCGCAGACGGGCGTCACGGAGGAGGCGAAGCTGGACGTTTGTACACGAGACCCAAGCACAGGTCAGCCTGTGTATGTGGATTGGAGCTTTACCTGCGAATACAGCACCTACGGCCCTCGCAGGCGCGCTCGTTCCAACAGAGACGGGGTCGCGGCGGCGCAGACGGTCCACGAGAAGCGCGAGCGCTACCCTCCGCAGCACGGGAAGTTGGCGCCCTTAGCGTTCGAGTCGGGCGGCCGCCCATCCGACACGGCCGTCGAGTTCATCCGGTCGTTCTGCCACGGGCTCGACGACGCTGACCGGGCCGTGGTCCTCGGAACGCTGTGGAGGCAAATCAGCAGACGCCTGCAGACCGGCAACGCCGAGATGCTGCTGAATGCACTCGGACGCTAGGCCGGCAGCTACCTGGGCACCAACCCTGCGCTGCCCAAGGTGCTGTTCGGACAGGCGCCTGGACAAGGACCACCGCTACCGCGGCCACCACCAGCGGCCGCACCGACCAATGCGGCAACCTTGGCGACGACAGCCGCCACCAACTGCCGTAGCCACCACCGCGGCTCTTGCGGCCACCGCCACGACCACCGTGGCCGCCCCCAGCACGGCGAACGAACGACGCAGCCACCGCAGCCCAGCCGCCTCCAGCACTACTACCACCAGCCCGGCCATCGCCAGGGCCGCCATGATACGACCACCCTGCACGACCCCCACGCCCATCACCGCCCCCCGTCCCCCGTCCCCCTCCCCCCCCGCCCTTCCCCTTCCTCCTCCTTCTCCTCCTCCTCCTCCTCCTCCTCCTCTAGTGTCGTGTCGGCTTTGTAGTCCCCGCCCTAAGTGTAATTCACGCCGGTTTTTTCAAAGCCCCCCACTGTGTCCCCACGGTCCCCCTTGGCGAAGGGGGGGGGGGGGGGGGGGGGGCAACTCTGGCGCCCGCGGGTCTTTCCGCCGGGAGGAAGAGGAGGAGGAGGAAGAGGAGGAGGAGGAGGAGGAGGAGGAGGAGGAGGAGGAGGAGGAGGAGGAGGAGGAGGGGAGGAGGAGGGAGGAGGAGGAGGAGGAGGAGGAGGGAGGACGAAGGGGAGGAGGAGGAGGAGGAGGAGGAGGAGGAGGAGGAGGAAGAGGAGGAGGAGGAAGAGGAGGAGGAGGAGGAGGAGGAGGAGGAGGAGGATGGAGAGGAGGAGGAGAATGAGGGGAGCCCCTCCTTCAGGAGGGAGAAAGCACACAGACACAATTAAGCGTCGATCCCCCGGAAAAAATAGGAAAATATGGGACGTGTGGGGGGGTGACGAAAATCCAAGTAATATAAGAAATATCGTGAATCATGTTATTTGTGCGTGTACTTATTTAATCGCTTCGCTCATTCCGCCAGCCTGGAGCGCTATTTGGAGTCTCTTGGGGCCGTTTTGTGGGCCTCTTGGGGGCTTCTTGGGAGCGTCTTGGGGCTCCTCGGTGGCGTCTTGGGCTCCCCTGGGGCCTCTTAGGGGGCTCTTGGGGGCCCCTTGGGGTGGCGAAAAATAGCCTCCCCCCTGGGGATCGCCCGGGACCCGACCGGGGGTCAGCCGGGGTACTTTTCGAAAGTCCGGGGGGCCCCATGGGCCGCCCCGCGCGCGAATTAGAAATATTGTTAAGTAGTTACCGGAGATCTTAGCACGCCTCTGGCCCGCTGGGCCGGCGAATTTGTGTGTCCCAGGGCCCCACTTTTCTCGAATGCAGGCTGCCGACCCACAGAGGGAACGCACCCCCCCCCCACGCCTGCTTGCCTCCAACTCCCTTGTTGATGCTCGCCCCTGCCCCATGTCGGTCCTGGCCCCCCGCTTCTCGCCCGCCAGTCCCTCCTCCCCTCCCTGGCACACTCCCCGGCTCCCCCTCCCTTCCTGGCGAATTCTTCTTTTCCAGAAGACGCATTCCCGACCAAATGCAGGTGTGAGTCTCGCCGTTGTGGGTATCGCCGTCGGTGGATCTCTTTGTGGGGCCGCGAAGCGTTTACATGGGTGTGCCGAAATGCGGCGGGGACGCACCACATGGAACCACGAAGCGTGTGATGGGTTTGCTGAAATGGAGCGGGGCCACCAGGCGGACACCGCCACTGGGACTTTCGGTGGAGCTCCCAAAGGGGCCACGAAACTTATTTCTAGGTGGGGGAAACGCATGCGGACACCGCCACTGGGACCTTCGGTGGAGCTCCCTATGGGGCCACGAAGCGTTTTTTTCTGCGTGTGGGGGAAACGCATGCGGACACCGCCACTGGGGCCTTCGGTGGAACTCCTTATGGGGCCACGAAACGCCGCGGACACCGCCACTGGGACCTTACGTGGAGCTCCCTATGGGGCCACGAAACGCCTTACTGGGTAGGGGAAACGCATGCGGACACTGGTCGGGGCAACGCATGCGGACAACGCCAATGGGGCCTTCGGTGGAGCTCCCCATGGGGCCATGAAGCGCTGTACTTGGTGGGAGAAACGCATGTGGACACGGCCACTGGGGCCTTCGGTGGAGCTCCCTATGAGGCCACGAAGCGTGTGAGGGGTGTCCGAGTGGAGGGGTGGGCGGCATGCGAAGCATGCCACTGGGGCTTGCAATGGAGCTTCCCAGGGGGCTACGAAACGTGTGAGGGATGTGCCAAAGTGAGAGGGGATAACGGGAGGAGGGAGGAGGGGGAGGAGGAGGAGGAGAGGAGAGGAGAGGGGGGGACGCGGAGATTGTCTCTGCAAAACGAGGACCCAGCACCAAAGGATGGCTGGGAACACACAGAATCCTTCCTTGGCTTCTTCCCAGCAGCCCCCATCCGCTGCACAGGGGCCCCCCCCTCCCTCTTCGCGGCAGCCCCATGTTCCGCCTGACCCTCCCCCTCGCCCGCCTCTGAACCCAGGAGCCCCCGGCTGCCGCTCAGGGGCTCTCCACTGCCGCCATGGACCGCCTCCAGAAGGTGCCCCGCGACTGCCGGGCCGCGGCCGCGGCACGCTGCCGCCGCTGGCGCGGTCTCGCTTCTGTTGCCGCCTGCTTCTCGCCCTCCTCCCCCTCCCGTGCCCAGGGCCCCTCGAGCAGTGAAAAAATCAGGACGGGAGGTTTTCCTTTCATTTTCGGCCTCCGGGGGCCCTTCCCGGGCCTCGGGACCGTCAAAGGCCGACTCAGGATGAAAACCCGGTCCCGGGGAATGGGTCGAGATCTTTAGGGATCGACGTCCTGGCAAAACCATGACGTCGGGGGCCTGGGTACGGCAGGATCGTCTCGTGCCGACGCAGCAGCGACCTACCTCGCCGCGGGCGCTCGAGGTCGAAGGCCCCCAGAGGCCCGGAATCGCCCAGCATGGCACGATCTGGCGGACCTGCCACCGATTCGCATTTCGTTTGGAGTGGCTGTTTGTGCCCGCATTTCGTATGGAGTGGTGATCGCCCCCTTGAGGGGAAGCGGATTTCATACAGTGTCGGAGCAGGGGCTGAAACTGGCGGGTGTTTGCGGCGGGGGGGAAAAAAAGTAGAGGTTGAACGATCCACGCGGTATCAGAAGCCAACGCTGGGGTCGCCACGACATTCTAGGCCTTCCCGATGGGGTTCCAGTAGATGGGGCCGTAGGACCGCGCCGCATCGCCGAAGCATCGGTGACGCACCTCGATGCGGAGCCCGACTTTGTCAGCGAAGGCAACGCCGACGTCGTCGATGCATCGGCGACGCGGCGCGATCCTCCGACCCCGTATGCTCAGACCACATTTTCGTGTGTTGCTAGAAGTACCCCTGGCCCAAGGTACCCCGAGGATTCTCGGGGTGCCCCAGACGGCCTCCAGGGCACCCCTCGCGAGGCCTAGAGGGCCCCAGGGGCTCCCAGATGGAGCGAAAAACTGGGGGCACCTCGGGCCAGGAGCACCTCTAGCAACACACGACATGTGGGAGGCCTCTGGACACGCGCCTCCCGTTCCCAGCCGAGCTCCGAGGCCCTCCCGACCGCCGCCAAGGGCGCCGCTCGCCGCCGGGCTGCCCCTCGGCCCCCGGGCAGGGGCGGGAGAACGGCGGGGTCGCGGCGCGTGTCCGGCGCCGTGCCTCTTCGGCGCCGCGCCCGTGCTCACTCTGGCCCAGGCCGCTGACGCAGACCCCCTCGGGCAATGAACAAATCATGACGGGAGGTTTTTCGCACTTTTCGGCCTCCAGGGGCCCTCACCGGGCCTCGGGATTCCCCAAAAACGACTCAGGATGCAAAGCCGGTCGTGGGGAAAGGGTCGGGACCTCACGGGGTCGACGTAATGAAAAAATCATGACCTCGGGGTCTAGGGCCGCTGGGGTGGTTCCAATCGAGCTTGCGCCATGCCTCGATCGAATAGTTCGGCGGCGAGCGAGGGGAGGAAGTGAGGAGGAAGGGGCCTGCTCAGAAGGCTCAGGAGTCCCCTGGCCTTCCGAGAAGTTTTCTCTTGGCCTTCCCCGGAGACACAAAGAAACCTCTCAGTAGGCGCGAGTGTTTCTGAGAAGCCCTGCCGCTCTCTGGGAAGGCCTTCTCCTTCTCACTTCCCCCCCTTCGCTCGCCGCCAAAAGAATGGTGCGAGCAGAAACTTGCGAAGGTCCGCGCGGCGCGGCGGATCGGCGCCGGGGGGGCCCCTGGCGGCGCCGCCTGCGCCGCCACTGGCGCGCCCCGCGCGCCAGGGCGAGGGGTCCAGCGCCGATCCGAGAAGCTGGCGCGGGCCTCCGAAAGGTTCTGTCGACGCCGGTGCCTTTGCTCCTCGAACGCGACGGTTCCAAGCGCCCTTCGAGCCTTCCTATAGGGACCCTCTACGTGGCCAAAATGCTTTATGTATATACATATACATATACGTATACATAATATATATATATATATATATATATATATATATATATGTATGTATATACATATATATAAATGTAATGCAAACCATCCGTAGCCATTTTGGCTCAAGGCCGCTCAGGCGGTTCCAATCGATCTTGCGCCAAGCCACCGGAGCGTCAGCCGGGGGAGCCCGTTCCAGCCCCGCAGCTCGTTTGGAAGAGATGGCTCTGGCGGTGACCAGCCGGCGGAGCAGAGGCTCCTGCCTCGCGGCCGCCCTCGCGCTGGCCGCCGCGTGCAAGGTGGTGGAGGGCCCCCTCGGCTTCCTGCCCGCGGCCAGGGGCCCGAGCCCGCAGGTGCGCAGTGGCCCGAGGGCCGCCACGCTCGGCAGGGCGCGCGGTGCCCGCCCGCTGGTTGCCAGGGCCGCACGCCCAGACATGACCCTGGAGGTCGGGTGCAAGGTGGTCCAGGGAGAGGGAGCGGGCACGCGCAGAGGGGGGGGGGGGGGGGGGGGGGGGGCGCTCAGACGCACCCCTGCTTCTCGGAAGGCGCGGGCCTCGCCCGCAGACGTGGGGCCGGCGCCCCTTCTGAGGAGCAGCCTCCTTCCGAGAAGCCGCCCTCGGTCCCGCCGTTCCCCCCCCCCCATGCGCGCCGCCAAACGAAGCGGTATACGCTCAGGCGTTTTGGCTCAGCGTGTCTGACCACCCACCTAACCACCCCAACCCAACCCGAAGGCTTCAATTTGCCCTCCATTTCCAGTGGGGGGGGGGTCGGGGAACATTGAAAAAACATATGGGACCCGTACCCCCCCCAACCCGAAATTCGGGTCAAATGGGGGTCTTCGGGTTGGGTTGGGGTGGTCTGGTAGGCAGTCAGTGTCGCGCCGCCGTCGGGGCGACGCGCGCGTCACTCCGCGGTCCCCAGGCGTTGCGTGCCGGTCCTTTCTCCGGGCCTCCCGCCCCGCAGAGCGGAGACTCGAGGGTCCCCAAACGAGGTGGTGACCACACCGTGCGGTGAGTCGGTGGGGATTCGGGCTCACAGCACGGTTTTGGGACTCGGGTCGTTCTCTGAGGACGTCTCGGGCGACAGGGGCCTCCAGGGTCCCAAGACCGTGCGGTGACGGACCGTGCGGTGAGGTCTTCGGGGGTTTCGAGGTCACCGCACGGTCTGTCACCGCACCGTTTCGGGACTCCAAAGGAGACGGGCACGCTGTCAGCCTGCACGGCATGGCGAGTCGCCGGGGCCGCCGCCGCCGCCGCGACACGCTGAGTTTCAGTCGGGCCTGTCACTCTACAGGAGGAACGTGCAAAAATAATTACCCAAAAAACAAAACGGGGACTATTTTTCGACTGTGTTTGACACTTGTTGAATGTTAGTTTTTTGGCTACGTTTTACGTTTCGTCCAGAGTCCGCCTGCACAGGGGGACACGCCCGAGCTACCGCTGGGCACAAGTTCCTGACCGTGTGCTCTTGGAGCTCGGCGCGGATCTCCTGGGTCTGCGCTGGACCCCCCCCCTCCCTGGCCAGCGCGGGCGCCAGAGCTCCGCGCGGGCCTCCGAGAGCTCGTGTGCCTGCGGCGGGCTCGTGTCGTGCCGACGCCGCGGCGGCCCCGCCGCGGGCCTTCCATAGGGGAGCAGAAAGTGGCATAAGCATAGAAACTCGGAGGTCCGAGAGTTTTTGTGTGTATGCCACTTGCTGCTCCCCGATGCAAGGCTGACCGCCGCCGGTGGCCCACAAACGGTCGACGTCTCGCGCGGCCCCGCGCCTCTCGGGAGCGCCGCAGTTGCTGCAGGGTGAGCCACCCGCCCGGTGCCAGAGGCCAAGGCCGGGGTCGTCACGACACGAACCCACCGTACAGTGGAGGAGGAGGAGGAGGAGGAGGAGGAGGAGGAGGAGGAGGACGAGGAGGAGGAGGAGGAGGAGGAAGAAGAGGAGGAGGAGGAGGAGGAGGAGGAGGAGGAGGAGGAGGAGGAGGAGGGGGGGGGGGGACAGCGCCAGTGGCAGACCCGTCGATGAAGAGGTCCCCTGTTGTGAGTCTCCAGGAGGCTTCCAGTTTTACAGTGGAAGCCCATGCCAAGAAACACCCTGCTTGCCTCCAGGGTGCCCTGGGTTTCTTGGGTTTCGACGGCTGTGCCGGGGTCGTCACGACACGAACCCGCCGTACAGTGGAGGCCCATGCCAAGAAACACCTTGCTTGCCTCCAGGGTGCCCTGGGTTTTTTGCGTTTCGACGGCTGTGCCGTGGAGGGCGCGACGTTCCCGCATTCGAAATCAAGAGACGTCCTGGGGTCTCCGGGTTGGGTCTCTTGTGGAAGGTTTCCTGTGGTCGAGCCCCTACTGTAGGCTGATTTTCTTTTTCCAGGTGAAGGCGCAGTCCCCTGACGACGAGGGGTGGTATCCCGGCCGGCTCAAGGCGGCCTCTGGCAGCGACTGGGTGGTCGCCTGGGACGACCCGGACGGGGGGCCGGAGACGGACACGCTCCCGGAGGATCTCATCAAGAAGATGATATTCTACAAGGACTTGGAGAAGATGTCCCCCCTCTTGCTCTCCCCCCTCTTGACAGGCGCCTGTGCCAACGTGCAGACGCTCGGAGTGTCTTCCTTTTCCTCTTCCACCGCGACCACGTTCGGGAATAGCCACAACCCCAGGTAAGGGAACCCGGTTAGTGGTAGGGCCCCGGAGCCATTGAATTGGCCAGAATCACTAAACCAGAATAGCTGGTCTTTTTTCGGGGGGCGGGGGGGAGCGTCCCCCAGTTCTGCCAACGCCCGAAATGTTAAGCAGTTTGGCTGGGCCAGTTTGTGTCGTGATGGTCGCATCTGTCTGGCAGGCAGTGCTCGCAGCAGGCATGCTTCTCGGCGCGGCTGTGGCATGGCGGTGTCGGCTGCTTTTCCTCCCTCCAGAACTGCGCTGGAAAAAAAGAGATTTCGAGACATCTACATTCAAGTCGGGCCTGTTCCTCTACGGGAGGAGTATCCAAAAATAGTTGGGAGACGATGTTCCGATTATTTTTGATGACCGTTTGACCTTTTTGTGCTATTTTTAATTTTTCGTTCAAAATCCGCCTGTAGGGCGACACGCCCGACCTGGTGGGGTCAGCATGTGCATGAAATGAGTTGGTGCGTTCGTCGGGTTCATGGATGGGGATGTGGCTTGCGAGTTGGCGCGAACGGTTGCCCTCGAGCGCGCAGCCCCCCAAACTTGTCCAGAATGGCGAATTGGTTACGCACCCCCAGAGTTACGCGCCGGTTTAACGCACCGATTCGTCCCCCGTCCCCCCCGCAAAAGGAGTACGGGGTGGGCGACGACTGCCGGGGCCTGTCTCCAGACGACGAGCGCTGGTATCCTGGTGTGGTGGCGGAGGTGTTGGCAGAGGACAAGTTCCGCGTCAAGTGGGACGACCCGGACGGGGGCCCCGAGACTGCCGACCTCCATTGGGAGAGCATGAAGAGGGTCAAGGTCAAGCGGGATTACAAGGAGGGCGACGCGGTGCTTGCCAGGTTCCCCGAGGACGGCATGATGTACGAGGGCACGGTAATCAAGGGCAATGCCGACGGCACGTTCCAGGTGAAGTGGGAGGACCCCGACGGAGGGCCAGAGGATTCTCCGGTGAGCCCCAAGGATCGGGGGATGTCAACTGTCCATCCACCTCTCCGACGCGGGCAAGGCCAATCTTTCTGGTCCCAGAATTGATGCACACGCCCTCTTGGTTTGGCCACGGAGGGAGGCGTATACATCGATCCTAGGCCCTGTATAGGCCTGGCGCGGATCGGTCAGGTGGGTTGTTGACTCCCCCGGCAAGGACATGAAGATCCCGCCCATCCCTTTCGACAACCTCGAGGTTGGCCAGAAGTACACAGGCAGCGTGAGGAGCGTCCGGGATTTCGGCGCGTTCGTCGACATCGGTGCGGAGGGCGACGGGTTGTTGCACATCTCTGCCATCTCGACGGAGAGGATCGAGGACATCTACGCGGAGCTCGAGGAGGACCAAGAGGTCGAAGTCTGGATCAGCGGTCTGCGCGACGACGGCAAGTTCGGCGTGACCATGATCGAGGGCAGGACCGATGGAGGTCGAGGGGGACGTACCGTCACCGACGTCACCCCGTTCGCAGACAAGGTCGAGGAGTGGTTTGACGGCCAGGTCGTCAACGTCGCCCCGTTCGGTGCGTTCGTCAAGATCACTCTGGACAGCGGCGAAGAGGGGCAGGGCCTTGTCCACGTGTCTCAGATAGCAGACACCTTCGTGGAGAACATCAACGACTTTGTCGAGGTCGGCAAGGAGGTCAGGGTGAAGCTCATCGGCTGTGACACCGAGACCAACAAGATGAGCTTAAGCATGAGAGACGGCGCCGGCGGCGCCCCCCGAGCGGAAAGGGAGCCCGTTGATCTTACCCCCTTCGAGGGGATCGATCCGGCCACCTGGATCAAGGGCACGGTTGCCAGCATCGTTTCCTTCGGTGCTTTTGTGGAAGTAAAGGCCCCAGACAGCGCCGCCACTGCGAGCGGCCTCGTGCACATCACGCAGGTCAAGGACGGCTTCGTGGAAAGCATTGAGGACGAGCTCGAGGTCGGCCAGGAGGTGCAGGTCCGTGTAGTCAGCGTGGACACCGGGATGGGCAAGATGGGACTCAGCATGAAATCCGAAGATGCTGACTCCTTTCGTGCGCAGAGGGAGCCCGTTGATCTGACCCCCTTCGAGGGGATCGATCCGTCCACGTGGATAAAGGGCACGGTCGCGAGCCTCCCTTCCTTTGGTGCTTTCGTGGACGTGAAAGCGCCAGACAGCGACGCCACTGCGAGCGGCCTGGTGCACATCACGCAGATCAAGGATGGCTTCGTAGAGAGCGTCGAGGACGAGCTCGAGGTCGGCCAGGAGGTTCAGGTCCGTGTGGTCAGCGTGGACGTCGGAGCGGGCAAGATGAGCCTGAGCATGAAATCCGAAGATGCCGAGTGAGTGAGACCTCTGCCATCTCCTCCACTATTACTCCTAATACTTCTCTTCCTGCTCCTCCTCCCCCCCGAACACGGCCCTCCCATTTCAATGACAATTTTTTGCGATGGTAGTTGGTCACCGCTGGTGAATAGTCTATGTGACCACCGCTGTATCCCAGCGCCAACTGATTCACAATATTTTTGACGCGTATCGCAGCGGCAACGTTAGGGGGGATTAGGCTCAAGGGCGGACGCATCGACACCCAGTCGCCCATTGATCGCCGATAGGGGTCCGATAGCCCCACGCCGCCTAGGAGCGCACGGATTTGCGATCGGGGGCCCATCGCCGATCTACCGGCGATGCATCGCCGATTCCAGTTCGCTGTTCCCCTCTCCTCCCTGAACCGGTCCCCTGGTGTTCGGGCCATGGCTCGGGTCTCTGGCGGCCGTTTGGGACGATCCAGGCAGCCCCAGAACGGCCTCGGCGAAGCGCTGCTGCTGGAAGGCTGCGGGGAGCCGACGGAAACGCCCAACAATCTCGAAGCTCGAACCTCGCCCCTCCTTGTCGGAAGGAGGAGGAGGGAGAAAAGATGAAGCAGGAATGGAGGCGGAGGAGGAGGAGGAGGTGGAGGTGGAGGAAAAGGAGGAAGAGAGGCAGGAGTATGAGGAGGAGGAGGAGGAGGAGGAGGAGGAGGAGGAGGAAGAGGCGGATGATGATGAGGAGGAGGAGGAGGTGGACGAGGAGAAGAAAGATGGTGAGGCGGAGGAGGAGGAGGAGGAGGAGGAGGAGGAGGAGGAGGAGGAGGAGGGGCGCCAGGCACGATACAGGCCTGCGCGGCTTGGGCGTTTTTGAGCACCCCGCCGAAAACACAAAAAAAATAACGTTGCAAAAAAACAGGGGGGGGAACCTAGGATTTCGGACAAACACACGCCTCCCCTCTCCCCATAAGCTCTTCCGACATCACTGTTTGTGCTTTGTGCTGCTTTTGTTTCATGGTTCTCTTCCCCCTCTCCCTCCAGTCGGAATCCATAGGAAACCCGTGGAATCCTGGCGGGTCTTTGCGAATCCTTGCGAGGCCCAAGAATCCCTCGAGATCTTCCGGGATCCTTAGTCCAGGTTCTTCACTACCGCCTCCTTTGTAAGGACTCCTCAGTAAGGAATAATGACCGAGGAGTTCATAGTAAAGACTCCTTACTGGACATCCTTCGTACGGAATCCTTGGAATACGCCCTGAATGAGGTACCCTTATTGAGAAATCCGTCGCAAAGAACCCGTAATACAGAATCCTTCGGAATCCTTCTGAGGGAATCCTTAGTCGGGAGCGCGAACAACAAAGCTTCCCTAGTAGGGGATCCCTACCAAGGAATCCTTGAGATCAGAAACGTATCAAGGAACCCTTGATAAGGAATCTGTGTTGATGAACCATGTCTACGGTATCCGCCGTAAGGAATCCTTCACATGAAAGCCTTATCAACGAATTCAGACTCGGGAATCCTTAATAAGGATTCCTTAGTAGCGCCTCCTTCGTAAGGGCTCCTTAGTAAGGAGTCCTTTGGAAGGAGTTCTTAGGAAGAAATCCTGAACTTCAAATCCGAAATCCTTCGAGAGGGACGCTTAAAAAGGAATCCTGGATAAGGAACCCTTAAAAAGGACCCCGTAATACAGAATCCTCGACGAGGAATCCGTATGATAATTCTTCATTGGGGAACCCAGAGCGTGGTTGCCCTACGAGGGAACCATCACTGTGACACCAAGGACTCCTCAGCAAGGACTCCCGGACAAGCAAACCTGACAGAGGGTTCCTTACGGAGGATTTCGGGGTCTGCATTCGTTATTGATGAGTTATTAATATGGATTCCTCGCCAAGGGTTCCTTACTAAATAATCCCTGGCCAGGATTCCTTACGAAGGATTTCCTTGCACGGACCCCTTGCGAAGAACTCTTGCGCAAGGATTCCTTACTAAGGGTCTCTTTCTAACGGGGCGTGATCAAGGAATCCTTACTGAGGACTTCCTAGCCTAGATCCCTTCGTAAGGGTCCCTGACAGGGTTCCTTACGAATAGTTCTCATTACTGGCCCGTGATTAAGGAATCCTTCACAAGGATTCGTTAGTTAGAACCCCTTCATTAGGATCCCATCGGAAGAACACCTTATCAAGGGTTTCAGAGTAAGGATCCTTACTAACGAGGATCCCTTACTAAGGGCTGAATCGTAAATCCGTATTCAGAACCCCCCAGTCAGGAATCCTGGTTTACAGGGTCTTCAGTGCGGAATCCTACGTAATGCATCCTTCGATGGGTGACCTGAATAAGGTTTCCTGACTACTGGGTTGTTAGTAAGGTGCCCGTAGTAAGAAATCCTTCTTGCGGAAATCGTTTGTTGAGAAATCAACAATAACGAATCCAAACAAGGGAACCCTTGGTAAGGCACCCCTTGGAACGGAGCCTTTTCTGAAGAGTCCTTGATCGCAAATCCGTAGCCAGGAACGCTTAGTAAGGAATCCTGGCTAAAGGGGGCCTCAGTCAGGAGTCTTACGTAATGGATCCTTCGATTAGGGGGCCGTCAGCAATGCGCCCGCAGCAAGGAATCCCTGTGCAGGAGGCCTCAGTCAGGGATCCTTCATTAGGGGGGCCTTCAACAATGAGTCATAGATCGCCTCCCTTGGACAAAAAAAACGCCCAAACCGCCCAGGCCCGCATCGTGCCTGGCGCGGGAGGAAGAGCTCGACGTTCCCCCCGACGTTGACCCTCGGTATTCTGCACGGGCCGGCGCTGCCTTGCAGGGCGCTGGGCCCGTTCGCCCGCAGCGGCGCGCGGGCCAAAGCGCCGCGCTGGTGCGCGCCAGCCTCGCCGCGCGCTGTGGCGAGGCTGGCGGTGCCCCATGGGGGCCGGGAGGTGTTGTTGCTTCCGAGGCGTGTTCGGCTGCTGGCGGAGCCAAACAGTGGGTCGAAGAGCAGAGAGCTGCACAAGCAGCGTCTCTCGGAGGTCCGGTCGGACGGACGGGGGGGGGATAGGGACAGGGGGGGGGGGGGGGGGGCGAAATCTGCCGCGTGCAGAGCTGGTTTCGGTCCCACCGCGGGGCGGGGCGTTTTCCTCGACACATCGGGGCGCACCGGGAGGGGCCAGGAAAGACGGCTACGTCAGCAGATTCGCTAGCCCCCCTTCACTAAGTACTTCCACGCTCTCCCTCCCTCTCTGCCTCTGCCTCGTGCTCCAATCAGAGGCAACGCTGGTGGGGGATGGGCTCAGGGGGGGACGCATCGACTCCCGTGCGCCCACTCGTCGCCGATAGGGGCCCGATGGCCCCACCCATTCACAAGAGCCGCTATGGGGGGCCTATATTTCATCTGTCGGCGATGCATCGCCGAATCCAGCTTAATGTGCCACCCCTGAGCCAGTCTCCCCCAGATTGCCCCCCTCGTGATGAAACCAAGCAAGCAATATGTCCAGCTCTGCGTCGTGCTGAGAATGAAGGAATGGAAAAAAAGAAACGTAAATTGTCGGAGGTCCGCGCTGATCTTGGATCGAAATTGGCTCCTTCTGGCGGCTTCTCCAGCGCCAGAAGTGGCGCGCTCCGCGCGCCAGGGAGGGGGGTCCAGCTCCGACCAGAGAAATCCGCGCGGACCTCCGAAAGCTCATGTTGATGTGGATGTCTCTTCTGCCTGCCGCGTGCTGGATCAGACGGGCGGGCATCTTTAGGAGTCGTTCAGCCATGTCCGTGGGACGCCCCCCGCAGTGGGGAAGAGATCCCGGGAGAGTGGCTTCCTTATGAGATGGATCAATCATGTGCGGAAGTGGCTACAATAATGTATGGGATGGACGGATTCTGCGAGGGCTTCGCTCGACAAGCCACGAAAGGCCGACAGGTTCGGCGGATAGTGAGATAGCAAACGTCCGACAAAACAAAATCACGGGTGCTCACTGCCTTCGCCTTGCTGGGCCCGCCCCCAAGGTTTCGACGACGGCCACGAAGGCGCAGAAGGGAGTCTCGGCACGCGCTCTTGGGGCTGCCGACGCGTCGAAGACGTGTTCGAGCCATGTTAGGCAGGCCGCTAGGTAGTGTCCCTTGAGCGATGTTAGGCAGGCCATTGGAGATTGTTGGAGTCGGTGTGGATGGGTTCCGCGTTCCAGAGGACTACAGGTCACACAATAGGAGCGCTTAGCGCCTGCCGGGAATGTCGGCAAATGGAGCCGTCATTCCAAAATCTTGCGAATATATATATATAGATATATATATATATATATATATATACATATATATATATATATATATATATGCAAACATGAAGCGTTCCGAAAAGGGCTTCGCCTTCGAAGATCGAAGGTGTTGTCATCTCTTCCTCGGCGGGAGGCGGCAGAAGGTCGGCGGAAGTAACACGGGGCCGCCTCCGCCCGCGGAAGCTCGGCGGAGGGCGGCGGAAGTAAAACATGCGCTGCCAAGAGGTGACGACGTTTTTGGGTTCGAAGGATTGCAAAAAAACCCCACTTGAACGAAGGATTGCAAAAAAACCCAGGATTGCAAAAAAACCCAGGGTTTTTTTGCAATCCTTGGTTTCCGAAATCGCCCACGTAGCATCTCGCATTTGCGGGTAAGAGTGGGTGGGCGGGCGCGGGGTGGGTTGCGATTGGGTCATGGGCGAGTCGCGGGCTGGGTCCCGGGTGGGTCGCGGGCGGTTCGCGGGTGGGTCGCGGTTCGGCTTGTGGATGGGTCGCGGGTAGATTGCGGGTGGATCGCGGGTGGGTCGCGGACCGAGTCGCGGGCGGGACGACGACAACAAGCGACCAGCAACAGGCAACAAACAACCACCAGCAACAACAACATTCACAGCAACAACAACAACATCATCATCAACAACACCAGCGACAACAACAACAATCACAACAACAACAACAACAACAACAACAACAACAACAACAACAACAACACGACGACGACAACAACAATAGCAATCCGAACCGCGGAAGCCCATTTCAGCCAAGCACCCAGGGACAGTGAATGACCGTTCGGCCCCCTTATTCTGACATGCGTAGCACCCTGCAGTTGCGGATAAGAGTGAGGGGGCGGCGGGGACGTCGGCAGTTTGCGAGGCTCTGAAGAAGCTTGCAGGAGGCGCCTAATTTTTTCAAATTCTACAACGAGCTCGCCGCAGGCGCCGATTTTCCCGTTAAAGCAAGGTGGATGGGTCGTGGAGTGGGTCGCGGATGTGTCGCGATTGGGTCGCGGGTGGGTCGCAGGCGGGGTCGCGGGCGGGTCGCGGATGGGTCGCGGGTGGGTCGCGGGTGGGTTGCGGGCGGGTCGCGGGGTGGGTCGTGGGTGGGTCGCGGGCCAGGTCGCGGGTGGGTCGCGGGTGGATCGCGGGTGGGTCGCGGACCGAGTCGCGGACGGGACGACGACAACAAGCGACAAGCAACAGGCAACACACAACGCAAACAGACACACACACACACATCACACAACAAATAACAGCAACAACCACAACAACAACCACAACAACAATGATATCAATAGCAACAACACCAACAACAGCAACAGCGACAACAACAGCAACAACAGCAACGGTCCGCACGGCAGAGCCTCACTACAGCCTTGCGCCCAGGGGCAGAGAATGACCGTTCGGCCCCCTCACTCTGATGTATTGATGTGTATATATATACTCACAACTGTATGAACCTGGAAGCGCTCCACTACCTGCTGAAGGCACGGTGCCTCAGTGCCTGGATCTTGGAGAAGAAGCCTGTGGGCGGCCTCTTGGAGGCTGCTTCGGGCTTCTTGGGAGCCTCTTGGATCTCCTGGCAGTCGGAGTTCCCCCCCTTGGGTCCTGCCAGGGGTCTCATGGGGTTGGAATCGGTTTAGGCGGGTTTGGCATTGCAGTGGGCCACGGGCCAGTCGCCGAAAGCGCCCCACACCTCCCACGAATCTAGATAATTTGGTGGTGATGTGAATTGGTGGGGTGTCATTTCTTGTGGACGCTCACATATGCATGAGCCTCGGTGCACTCCACTATGTGCTGAAACGACGGTGGTTTGTCTTGCATGTCTTGCTGCATACGCCAGTTGCACGAAGTTGGTGTTACTGGACCTGGTCGCCGCCATCAGTCCATGGACGCAGACGCATGCGAACTAAGATGCGAAGCGAGATGTGTCGCGAATACCCGGTGATCAGATATGCGGCGAAGGCGACACTAAAGCCTCGCGTGCGACCCTTTCCACCCCCAACCTCTGTGTCTGTCTAAGGCGGTGTGCCCAAACAATGCAATGCTTGCACTTAGTGGCTTTCGCTTGTCTTACTGGAATTGGGTGGGTCAGCGGAGGTTTTTCCCCACATGCTTCTTGAGTTTGTTGTTTCCTTCCCACCCGCATCGCACCCACGTCTCACACACACGCACACACACGCACACACGCACACGCACACACACACACACACACACACACACACTCGCGCGCGCACACACACGCACGCACGCACGCACGCACACACAAACACACACACACACACACGCGCCCCTCACGCTCCTCTTTTTCGTTCGCCGTCATACAGATGCACACGGCCTAACCAACCCAACGTCATACGGATACACACGTACAGCCGCACAGCACGTGACACACACACACACACACACACACACACACACACACGCACACGCACACGCGCACACACACAGACGCACACACACACAGACATGCACACTGCACGCAGGCAGGGGAGGGATGACACCTGGCGCGTTCTACACCATACATACACGTATCTACAGCCGCCCACATACACGCGCACACACATTCCATACGAGCCGCTATCCGTGACGGTCGTCCAGGGCACAGCAGGCGCGGTATAGCCTCGACACCATAGGGGGTGCGCAGGGGGGTGGTCTCTGAGGGCGGCCGCTATGGATGATGGTCGTCTGGGGCATAGCAGGCGTGGCATCTCTTCGACGTCATAAGGGGGTGCGCAGAGGGTGGTCTCCGAACTCAACCGCGATCCGTGACGGTTGCCCAGGGCATAACCGGACGAACGTCCAGGGCAAAAAAGGCGTGGCATACCTTCTACACTTGAGGGGGGGTGCGCACGGGGTGGTCTCTGAGCGCGGTCGCTATCCGTGACGATCGTCCAGGGCGTAGCAGGCGTGGCATAGTCTGGACACCATACGGGGGGTGCGCACGGGGTGGTTTCTGAGCGCGGTCGCTATCCGTGACGGTGGTCCAGGGCACAGCAGGCGTGGTATAGCCTCGACACCATCGGGGGTGCGCAGGGGGTGGTCTCTGAGGGCGGCCGCTATCCGTGACGGTCGTCCAGGGCATAGCAGGCGTGGCATAGTCTCGACACCATAAGGGTCGCGCAGAGTGTGGTCTCTGAGGGCGGCCGTTATCCGTGACGATCGTCCAGGGCACAGCAGGCGTCATCAGGGGGGTCGCACGGGGTGGTCTCTGAGGGCGGCCGTTATCCGTGACGGTCGTCCAGGGCAGAGCAATCGTGGCAGATTCTCGACACCATAGGGGGTACGCAAGGGGGTGGTCTCTGAGCGCGGTCGCTATCGCTCGCTGACGGTCGTCCTGGGCATCGCAGGCGTGGTACCTCCTCTACGCCGTCGGGGCTGTGCACGGGTTGGTCTTTGAGGGCGGCCTCTATCCGTGACGGGCGTGCAGCAGGCAGGAGGCCAGGCACGTGCTCAGCGATGACACGACATATTCCACGAAGACCGTGGGGCTCCTCGGCAGCACAACGCCTTCTGCCCCGCCCGTGGGCGCCCTTGGGCGCCCCCCTGCGCCCCTCGCGCGCCGGGTGGGGCAGCCGAGGCTCCGCCTGCCCGCCAGAGGGCACCCCGTTGGCACCCCGCGCGCTGGATGGGTCGGCCGAGGCTGCGGCCCGGGCGCCTCGCCGTCGGGCGCCCGCGGGCGCCTCGCGGGCGCCGCGCGTGCCGGTCGGCCGAGGTTTCGCGAGGTGCCCGTCCGATGGGAGCCCGGGGGCGCCTCGCCGGCGCCTCGAGCGCTGGGTGGGCCCGCCGAGGTTACGCCGGGTGCCCGCTCGGGGGCGCCACTCGGCACCTCTGTGGTGGCCTCGTGGGCGTCTCGTGCGCCAGGTGGGTCGGCCGAGGGTTCGCCTGGTGGCAGCCTGGGGGAGTCTTTTGCAGGCGCCTCGTGCGCCAGGCGGCTGCACAGCTTGCACCACAGAGCTGTTTTTTTACTGCATTGTCTCCAGAGCGTAGCTTGCACCACACAGCTTGCACCGCAGAGCTAACACTTCATAGCTTACACCACATAGGCTGCATGGCATAGCCACAACCACATATCGTACACCTCATAGCCAACACCGCATATTGTACACCTGCACTACACGGATTCTCCATGCAAAAAGACACATTCCACCACCTCCCGAGCCCGGACTTCTCGGCCACTCCTGGGATGTCGCAATGTATATATGATTATGCTTCGCCGTTCACTTTCCATATGAATTCATACAACCCCAGGGCGACTAGCATTGCCCCCCTACAGCCCTGACAAATAATACTATTCGCGCACACGTTTATCGCAAAATATCATTGTTCAACAAGCACTTGCAAACAAAGATCACAAAGTCCACACGCGCGCGAATATGTCGAAGTCAGACCAACCACCTCGGTTTTGCAAGATTTCAACATCAAGACGCGACCAAACATGTCATCACAGGTCTTGCAGATGTTCTGCCCGCGCGCACCTGTTGAATGCGCAGGGAGACCATCTGATCTTAGGAATCTGGTCCAGAACCCGCGTTCTAAGTTCACCTCGCGGTGCATCCGCGTCGATCCAGCAGGCCCCCAGCGTACGAGCCCGTATCAAATCGCACCGTGCGGGCCACGCGCGCGCCGCCACGCGCGCGAGTCGAAGTCCTTCCAAAACCAGCGCCTGTCGAAGCACATCAAGGCATTTCCGCGCGCGCGCTTCCTCACCATCACCCTCGTCAGCCCCGCGGCATCACGCCATCGCCAGTCGCCACCTTTGCCGCCGTCATCACTCACGCACCATCAGCACCGACACGCGGACATCATCATCGTCATCGTCGTCACCATCATTGGCGCTGTCATTGGCCTTACCGTCGCCATCGCCACCATCATCATCACCATTGTTATCATCATCAGTGCCACCACCGCTACTATCATCATCGTTGCCGTCGTTGTCGGCGTCATCATGATACCGCGCCCGCTCGCCCGAGCGCCAAAGCGACCTTTGAGACGCGCTGTGGAGTTGCCACCAGCAAGAGCCATCGCGACAGCATTGGCTGGGCCAAACCAGCTGGTCGTTTTGCGCGCGAGCTTGCGCGCGCTAGCGCCGCGGCAGAGAAGCGCCAGCCAGTGCCAAGGATTCACCTCAATCGCGGCCGCATGGGCTGCGCAAAACAAGTTGCGGGTGGGAGGGTTGGGGGGGTTGCCCGAGCAGCGGGGTTGACAATTCATTTTTGAACATTGACGCGAACTACTTGCACAACACAGCCTGCATCATTTTTCTTACACCACAGCAATTTGCACCACGTGGCTTGCACCACGTAGGTTCTCGCTTCGCAGAAGAATGGAGTCTACCACCCTCGTCCTTTCAGACTTCATCCCCCGCCTCGCTCTGGGGCATTGCAGTCTACATTTGACATTGTCGCAGCGCTCACTTCCCATACAAAGCCAGACCATCCGAGCCCAGCGGGTATCGACCCGCCCCACCCCCCTCGTACCTGTTGAATGAAACCGCGCGCGCGCACCTGTTTATCTCCGAAGGTTATCTTGCAAGGACCCCGTGAGGGGGGACAAAAAAAACACCACACCGTCCACAGGCGCGCGCCGCCGCGCGCGCGCCTCAAAATAATCCTTCAAGGGCAAATCTCGCCTTCAGTGCTCAAGACGTGGCCAGTCAAAAACTACGAGAAAAACCCACGCGAGTCAGAACCACGCGCGCGCAAGTCGCTGAAATTCCAGGAACCGTCCGGGCCACCCGGGCCATCCAGGTGGCTTGGCCCGTCCGAACGTCGGGCATTCTGTCAGTTCAGACCACCCAGATCCCTGACGACGTGATGTTTTCATGACGTCGACCCTCAGAGGTTTCGACCTATTCCCTAGGACCGGCTTGTCATCCTGATCCGTTTTTCGACGGTCCCGAGGCCCGGTAAGGGCCCCCTGAGGCCGAAAATGGCGAAACATGTTCCGTCATGATTTTCTCATTACTCGAGGGGGTCTGGTCATGCTGGCCACTCGCGCGCGCATGTCAAAATCGTTTCACCGCCACTGCGCGTCCACCACCCTTCTCTCAAAGAACACCGTGCGGGCCAGAGGCGCACTCTTCCGCACGGCGCATTTGGAGATCGTGCCAGGGTGCCTTGATTTGTGCGGGCGCGCCCTCTCTCGCCATCCTCAGCAGAAGCGGCATCGTCGTCCGCGTCGTCGCTGCCATCCTCACCGCCATCTTCTATCATCACCATCGACGGGGTCAGCACCGCCGCCGTCATTGTCGCCGCTGCCGGCGTCATCATGATCTTGCGCCCCTCCCGAGTCGCCGACCTGCATTGGAGTGCCCGGGCGCCAGAGCGACCTCTGAGAAGCGCTGGGAAGTTGCCATCGGTAAGCGCCATCGCGCCGAATCTTCTGTGCCAAACCAACTGGCAGATCTGTGCGGGCGCGGGCGCGCGCCAGTGCGGTCGCAGAGATGCGCCAGCAAGCTCCAATCGGCAGCCGCCATCGTCGCCGAATGGGGTTTGCGAAAGAAGTTGCGGGTGGGAGTTTGTGTGTGTGCGCGTTTTTTGGCGAGCGTTGGAATTGACGACC
Organism: Prorocentrum cordatum; assembly: GCA_963575745.1. Classification (NCBI taxonomy): domain Eukaryota; class Dinophyceae; order Prorocentrales; family Prorocentraceae; genus Prorocentrum; species Prorocentrum cordatum. The sequence continues at coordinate 141,946 of CAUYUJ010020017.1, forward strand.
GTCGCCTCGACTGGCGAACCACGCCACATGACTGACACCACATATCTTACACCGCGTGGCGCGCACCGCGTAACTAGCACGCCACAGCTTACACCACACGGGAGACAGCACCGCGCAGCTCTCACGCACATCCGGTGTGCAATGGCTTACTGCGTGGGGGTGGCGCTGGCAAACACGCTGCTCCGTGTGCCCGATGGGCGAGAGGGGCAGGCTCAGTAGCCACCGCTTGCTTGCTCCGTGCCTGCTGGTCACCGTCGCGGCTACCCGGAGGCTCTCGGTGGCGAAGGTGCGCTCACCGCTGCAGCTGCCCAGGGACACTCCCTGGTGGAGGCTCTTCAACGTGAGTTGTCCGCATGTGTTCTCCCGTTCCCGTGCCATCGGGTTCACTCCTCCGCTGCCCTCTGCTGTTCCTTCTTCGTTTCTTCCCCATGCTACTCCTCCCCTCCATGAGCCGCCCCCTTGCGACCCATGGAGGCCAAACCCGCCACGCCGCGCGAGGAGAAGCTGAAGCCCATAGCTGCCGAACCCGACGCGCAGGCCGTCGTCGGCTCGCTCGTGCTCTGTTTGCTCTCGCTCCACCGCTCTCACCTCAGTCGTCCCTCGCCATCTTTGCCCACGTCTTCCTCACACCCCCCTTGTACCCCATCCTCCTCCTCCTCCTCCTCCTCCTCCTCCTCCTCCTCCTCCTTCTCCTCCTCCCCGCCTGCCCCCACTGCCGCCCCCCGTGGCCCACGGAGGCCCAGCCGCCCACCCCGCCGCGCGCGAGCACGCCGGCGGCCTCGGCAGCGGAGCCCGGCGCGCAGGCCGTCGCCTGCTTCTCGCCCCCGTCCCTCTCCTCCGGCTCCAGTTCCAGCTCCTCCACGTCGAATTGTCGTCCTCCTCCTGCTCCGCTGACGGGGCGGGTCTCGCGGCGTTTGTTCCTGATCGTTGTTTGGTCGTCGCCGCCCCCCTCTTCTCCCTGTTCCTGCCCCGCCCCTGCTTTCTCCAGTCCCCCCTCCTGCCCCCTTCCTTTCTCCATCTCTTCTCCTGATGAAGCAATAGGCTTCGAGGCGTTGCATGTTGTGTACGGTTCAGTCGAGAGCCAACCCTGCACCGCCACGAGGTGTTTGGGGGGCCACGCGGCCTCTTGGCCCCATCGCTGGTCGAACTGCGCGGCGAAACCACGGTTTCGTCCAGATGGTGGGGGTACCGCGCAGCTATGGCGTTGGGTGTCACACCTCGGAATGTAACGGCATCCTTATGTCACGCGCATGTCTTGGCTCGAAGTGCGACCGACCTGTCAACTTTTGCAAGCTTCAGAAAGACAACGACAGCGGTCCAGCAGAGCGACGACCAGGCTGGCAACCAGCTGCAGTTCGTGATGTCCACGAAGGGTCAAGGCAAGGGTTCAGGTGGGAAGCCCACTCCAGCTGGCAGCAACGCCGGAGAGAAAGCCAAGACCTCGCTTACCCAGGTACCGGCCAGCGCAATGGACATGAAGGTTAAGAAGGCATCGTTCGAACAGTTTCAAGCCCTGTCCGCGCCCGTGGAGGTAACAATTCCGTGATCAGCAGATGCAGGCCATGCAGAGAGCAGGTGGTTTGTGGAAGGAAGTGAACATAAGCCGCGACAAAGAAGCAACTCAGTCCACGCAGTGCCTTGGGACAGTTGCAGAAATGCGAAAGAGAAGGACGCTACATAGGCTCGCGAATTGGCAGCCGAATCCAACAATAAAGGTAGCCCGTGAACAGGTAGCGTCTGAAGCCACATATGTTCGTGAATTGGCAGCCCCATGAGATGATTTATCGGCGCGTTGATGTATTTCTTGGTCTGGCGCATTGCCAGGGCAGGCGAGAATGTTTCCCTGGGGGGGCTTTTGTCTTGCACTGTCCAACATGACCCCAGTATTGCCTGCATGTACATGCCCATGACTTGTCAGAGTCTGCGGCCATGCACGCGCGCACGCCGCGCGCGCCTTGGCGCAGGAGGCGGGACAGGCGTCGGCGACACCTTGGAGTTGAGCAGCGTTGCCACAGGGCCCGAGGCGCGGGCCATCACATGGGGCGAGATCTTTGCGCGTGTCGACGAGTATGATGGCGAGCAATCGGAGAAGGAGGGGTTGTTGAACCTTGATCAAGAGCCTCGCACAGCCCGCGGCCCCCTCGTCGAGGAGGGCCCCCAGATCGAGCAGCGCGAGCAGAAGGCCATGCAGATGCAGAAGCACATCGCGGGGCGATTCGCCAGGGCGCGGAGGGCAGCGCCGTGGACAGCGGCACGCAGGCGCCGAGCGGCGCGATGGCACCGCCGCGGCAGGCGCCGGGGCCGCAGGCGCCGCGAGCGCTGGGCCATCGGACGGCCCCGCCGCAGGCCAAGCACCCCCCGGCCAGCATCGCAGGCGTCATGGGCGGAAGTGCAGCGGGAGGCCAACGCGCCCTCGGCGGTCAAGGTCGCCTCGAGGGCGCGCGCCAAGCAGGCGTCACCCGCGGCGGACGCAGGGGGGGGGGGGCGCGCGCGCGCGAGAGCGTGCGGCGCAGCTCGAGGCGGCGAGCTGCCCGACGCCGCGCCCCTCGACCAGGTCAACGGGGCGGGCCGACATCGGCTTCGCCGCAGGCGGGATATATTCAGATTCAGCTTCGCCCGGATATCCTAGGTTCTAAGAAGTTTCTTCATGGAAATGCCCATCGCCTGGGGCGTCGTGCTTGGGGCTGCTTTGCTTCAGAGACCACCGGGAAGCAGCGCGGCGCGTCGCCTTTGCCGACAGCCACGCGGCCATTTCTAGACAGGGCCATCGGGCTGTCCAGGCCGGGAAAGAGACGCTAACACCTATATAGAAATCGGCGCGGCTCCTCGCTGAGTCAGCGAGCGCCCGCCCGCGCGAAGTTGGGAAGGGCCCCTGGCGCAAGGGCGCTTGCAGGCCCGAATTGGGGGCGCGGCGGTGTCACCCCACTCGGCGCCTTCATCTGCAAAGCCTTTGGCGGATTCATGTCGGTCTCCCCACGTTGTGGGTTATGCCGCAGCTGCTCTCACATGCCAAGGCTCAGCCTCGCTTGCGGGAGGGAATTGGCGAACGTTCGTTCGCTCAGGGCGTTGCGCGTCTCTCCTGCAGCCCCAGCTTTTCTTATTGCATTAGGATCTCACTATATCCCCCCTCGGGGCAGTCTCGCACTGGCGAGTTGATGGCTAGTCGGTCAGCGCGTCGGCGCACAGGTGAATCGCGCGCAGCCAGAGCGCGCCATGGGACACACATACAAACACCCACGCACACACACACACACACGCACCGCGGCATCGGTGTCTCCTCTAAGAGCGAGGGCCAGCAACTAGTCACATGAGACCTCCGCGTCACTCACGAGCTCAGGCCACCAGGCTGTCGGCGCAGACTACGCCCAACGGCCGGCCTCAGAATGCCAAGAAGCGGAGTCAAGAGGCCAGGGAACGGCAATTTTCCCAGCGCCAGGTGGCTTGCCAATAGTTGTTTCAAAATCTCGCAGGCGCAGTTGGAGAGCGCGCGTCACAGGACAGAAGGAGACCAGGTCCTTTGCGACGCGAGCCGCGAGCCTTCACAAGACCAATGTCATTGGCGAAGCCGAAAATCTCGGGGAAGAGGAAGGAGTTGGGGTAGGGGGATAGATGGAGCAATTGCACAACGGGCTCTGTGCTGGGAGGCCCAGGTCAGTAGAACGCAGGTGCTTCTGCGGAACATGGGGCCGCCACTCGCTTCGCCATCTCCGTTGTGACCGGGGGCGTTGGCGTTGGCCAGGAGTCGCGCGCGCGCCCCGGCCCCCCCCCCTCCCTGGCGCGCTAGGGAACAGGCGGGTAGGCCGCATCCAGTTTGGCCTCGACGATGTAATCTCTTGGCGTGTCGAACGGGGGTAGGGGGCGGTCGCGCGTCCTAGAATTGCCGCGCGGACGCAAGCAACGCCGCGCGCAACCCTCGATCACCACGGCAGGCGACTACATTCCCCATGGAAGCCGCGCAGCAGCCCGAGCGCACGCAGTCTCAGCCTTCATCGCACGCGGTTGCCAGCTGGCGGGCGCAAGCGCGCATCACCTCTCGGCGGCTCCATCGTCGCGGGGCCCGCGGCCACGGCAGCTTTTCGCGCGCAGCCGGCGCGTCGCATCGGCATGGCTCTCGCGCGCGACATCCCCGGTGCGACTCGCGTGCTCGGGCCCCAGGCTGGGGCGCATGGGTTGACCGTCTCGGTCGTTTTGGGGGGGGCTTTCGGGCGTCGAGGGCCCGAGTGCATTGCGCGGGTTGTCCGGGGGGGCCACAGGGGAAGGCGGCGCGCGCTTCGTTGCAGCGGCGACTGTCGGGGCTCAAGAGACGGGGGTCAATGCCTCCAGCCTGAACCTGACTGATATTGGCCCTCTCCCGTTTCCCCCCCCCCCCCCGTGAGAGGGGCATGTGGGCCGGCATTCTACTGGGCTCAATGGTGGCCGGCCTGGCGCCCAGGTGCGCGCCAAGCTCCGCGCGGGCCCCCGCGCCATGCCAGCGTTCTTCTCTGAGACCCTGCCAGGCCTGATCTCGGCGGCTACGCGATCGGTTCCGCCCAGAAACTGATCAAGAGGGACACGTTCGCGACGCCATGTCCCATATTGTATTGCGACTACGCGGATGGCCGCGGACTTGCCCGAGGCCAAACAGCGCATCTTCTCGCGCGCGCATTTGAACGTTGAACACCTCGATACGGCGAACGAGCAGCAGAATATCAAGCATGCCAATCTGGCGCTGGTCGCGAACAAGGGGTTGCCAAGCATCCCCGACGGATCCGCCAGGCATGGCCACAACACAGCAGCGGCGACGTCATACCTCCTAGGGAACACGTCATCATCGTCTTGAGGCCCTTCGTGCCCCCTCATACCCGAGCGAGGCCATCGCGCCCTCTTGGGCCCGGGTGGCCGCGGAGACTGCCAACGCCCATGCGCCGACCGTGGTCGCGTCCTCATGTCGGACGCACCACCGTCGCCATCACCATCATCATGATAATCAGCATCATCGCTGCCATCGTCATCATTACCCTCATCGTTGCTATCACCTGCACCAGCACCACCATCACAATCACCATCACCATCACGACCAACATCATCGCCATTGCCCTCATCATCCCGGTCATCATTGCATTCCTTATTATCAGCATCATCATCATCGACATCATCGCAAGCATCATCATCATCCGTAGCACCATAGCCATCGTCATCATCAGCAACATCATCATCAGCGCCATCATTGTTAACAACATCATCACCATCATCAGCACCATTATCATCATCAGCATCAACACCATCATCACCATCATCAGCATCACCAGCATCACACATCTCCCCTTCCCGTTTTCCCCCCGCCCTTCCGTGACCATTTTGGTTTCAGATGCCCATGTCTTTCGGGCAGGGATCGGGCACCTTTGGCCCAAGACCTGACCGCCGACGACTTCTGGCAATCTCGGCATCTGCGTCGGCCCTAATAGATAACTTAAGGTTTTTGCAATTCCCGCCGGGGGCTGCGCTCTTGCTTTCGGCATGTGGCGCGCAGCAAAAACATGATAATAAGGAGGAGAAATCGGGCAAGAGCGGCCGCCGCCTTTCTCCTGCTCGCGCCGCTCGCCATCACATCGCGGATGACGATGGTGATGTTGATGCTGATGTTGATGCTGATGATGGTGATAGATTATTGCCGGAGCGTGCCACCCGTGCGTCCGCTTCTGGCGACGCCACGCCTCTTCGCACCCCACGCGGAGGTGAAGGGAGAGACCCGCTCGCGGACCAGCCGCGGCAGATAGCCGCCCATGCGCTCAGCGCCGCCGCCGCCGCGTGGAGCTGCCCCTGGGACGCCAATCGCGCATTCGAGAATGTCGGGCACTGAACGTGAGCGCTTGGCTATGGAGGTCGAGGTTGCGCCCGCCTTCCCTGATGGCGAGGGCGCGGGTCGAGTTCCTCGGCGAGGTGGGCATTTTGGCGGCGGTTGGTCTCAGGTCGCGATCAACGGCAGCAGGCAAACGCTCGATCCGTGGGCCCAGGCCGCTGGACAACGCGGCGGCGCCAATGCAAGGAGGAGTATCACGAGAGGCTGGACTTCGCGGTTATCAAGGAGGCCAACGCCGCGCAGGTCGCGCGCGCTGCTCAGTCCACCATCGCTGCTGGGGCCATGCAGTCGGTGTCCGGCTTCAAGCGGTTGATCAGGGCATTGTCGACGTTGTCCACCGGGTCGAGACGCGGAAAAGTCGTCGGTCGAGTTGCAGCAGCGAGTGCGTTCCCTCGGCAGTCCGGGCAGTCCGGGCAGTCCGGGCAGCGTTCTCCGCCGACTGAATCCGCCAGGTCCGCGCGGCCCTCTGCGCAGCGCGGGCCACGGGCGACGTCGCCAAGCAGGACGTCGCGCAATCCATCTCCCCCTGGCTTTCCTCTCGGCGAGCACATCGAGATCGAAGAGCTCACGCTCGCCGGGCGCTTCGCCATCCGTTTAGAAGGTGCCATGGGGGGGGGGCGGCTGAGCGGAAGGCCGCCTTAGCTCATTGTGTTTTGCGTGATGAACATGGAGCCTGGACGACCATTGCAGCGCCTGCCCTGGGTGGGCGCCTCGGCGACCTCTATACCTCCTTGGACAAGAACAGCGGCGCGGCGGTCCGCAATACCTATCCCAAGACGGCTCGCGCTGCGTTGGCCCAGAAGCTGGGCAAGGTGGCGCGCGCGGACAGGGGCGCGGGCATTTGCTCGATCCGGCGGGGGCGCGTAGCCGATCGTCTCTTGCGCGGATCCCTCGCGGGCGCGGGGGGCCTCTCTGCGCTCGCGGGTCCGGGAGTCTCGAAGCAGGAGCTGCACGAGTTGGCCGATGGCATCTCGCAGCAGCCTGCGACGCGACGTGGCTTTCCGAGCTTGCTCCCCCCCGCCGATGGCCCCATTTTGCGCGGCTGGAACGCCCGCGCCTTCAATCTGGATCGCGACCGCGTCCTCGCTGGGAGGGTCGCCGAGGTTCGGGGCCTCTAGACGAGAGTTCCACGCTGGTGGCCCAAGAGAGACACATGCGAACGATGCAGTCTTGTCTGGGCTGGCGCGCGCGCGCTGGCGCCCAAGTCTGGCGCCGTCTTCTCGGCGCCTACGCGGGGCGACCAGGGCGGCGCCGCGACCGCCCGCCAGTTGTCCGGGGGGGCGAAGGTCACCCGCGGCCGCATTTGTGGCAGGCGCGTCTGGCCCGCGACCTTCTCGTGGGAGCGACCTGCTCGCGGGGGCTCAGCCGCTAGAAGCCCGCGGTTTCAACGTCCACGACCAGGGTCTCGCCAAGGAGGAGATCCGCTTGGTGGCGGGGCGCGTTCGTCGCCTCGCGGACCCTCTGCGCTCCGACCCAGGGCGCCGTGACTCGGCGGTCCCTGGGGGCTTCCATAAATTTGACATGGAAGGCGAGTTCGTCACTCGCTCGCTCGGGCGCCCTAGTTGGCGCGCCCGTCGCCCTCGGGGGCGCCAGGGGGCGCTCCGCCGACCTCCCATCGCTGCCCCCTCCTCTTCAAGCTCTAGCTCTGATTCGTCGGTCTCGGCGGCGCCATCGCCCGCCTCACTCGGCGGCGCAGAGACGGCGTCCTGAGGGATGGGGTCCCGAGGGCGAGGTGCTGCAGACAGTGTGCATCCAGCCTTGGCCCTAGGATCCTTCCTTTCCCTTTGCCCCTATCTCCCAGGGCTCCGTCTTTGAGCCGCCGACTCGTCGCCCCACTCTCGCGCTGCCGACGCACGCGCCACGCCGGCCGCAGGCGCGGCCTCCTTCGGCACTTCGCGGAGCTGGTGCCAAGCCGGGCCACGTGCCGGCATGAAGGTGCTCGCACTGGCGCGGTCATCGACAGGCGCTGCGTCGCGGATGCCGGCTGGGCCTCAGCGCGCGAGTGGCAAGGGGTACCTCCGTCGTGGCTTCAGCGGCCATGCGCCCATCTCCGTTGCCCTCCGCCCTCGCGATGATCTGCCCGGACGTCCGTGACGGCCCCCATGCCCGCGCTGTTCGGCGCCCTCAGCGCCCATCTTGCGCGGCGAGCAACAAATCTCGGCGCGGCGGTTTGGAGTTGCACATCCTTGGGCGGTCGGGGCTTGCAGCGCGGCGTCGCCATGCCGCGAGGGAAGCTCCGCGAGATTCGCCGTTGTCCTCCAGCGCCGATGGGGGCGCGCGAGAAGGCGATGGCGGCGCGCGCCACACGGATGTTGGAATATTCGTTTGCAGCGCGGTCGCCGTTGCATCACTATTGGCTGAAAGACTTCGCAGGGGTGGTTCGCGAAGAGATGAGGATTCAGATCCTGGGTCCCTTTTCGCTCGCTGCTCGCGCTGGCCACCAGCGGGGGGGCGTCGGCGGCGGGGGGCGCTCGGCTGGAGCGCTTCCGACGCAGCGCCCATCGCCCCGCAGTTGCCCGCCAGGCCGCGAAGGGAATGCAGGCGCTGAGGAGGCGGGCCTCTCTGCGGGGCGGACGCCTCCCAGCGGGTGGCAGCGCGCCCGCGGGCCCATCCTGGACTGCGACATTGGGCCCTTTTCTCCCAGCGCGAGTCGCCGCCGCCCGCGGGCACGGAGGCCCATGCGAGACGCTTCCCGGGCAAGGGCGACTTCGCCGCGCTCGCGCCTCCGACGCTTGTCTCGTTTCGCGGATATTTGAATCGCGCGGTCGACTCCGCGCCAGCAGTCGACGGCATGGCGCGCCGAGCGCGGCGTGCTGGCGCCAGCGTTCAGGCCTCGCGCGCTTGCTTCTGGCGGATGGCAAGGGGGCTCGGGGCGCCGCTGCTCTCTTCTTCATGCTCCTCGTTTTTTCTTCTCCTCAGAACTATCATTAATATTTTATCATTCTCCGCTGGGACCTTCATGCCGAAGGGCGAGGAGGCGCCCGATGGCGCGGGCGCCCCTTTCCGCTGGGCGGCCGAAGACACTCGCCCGCCGGTTTCGGGGCCGATTGCGAGCGCGACGGTGGCAGGGGCGGTCGACCATCGCATTGGCGGCCCCATCCAGAAGGTCGCTGCGCGGCCGCCACTTCGTCGAGCGAGTCGTGGAGATGGACAGCCGCGCTCGCGCCGCCAGCGCCTCCGGGCGCAGGCCGCCTGCGTCGCGGCGCGGGCCTCCTGGCGAGCGGGCGCCCAGCATGCGAGCCTTCGACTTCGCGCGGGCCTCTCTGGCCCCACGCAAACGCGGGCATTGACGCGCGCGCGGATCCATCGCCTCCCTGCCAGGCTGCTTGCTGCCATAGGTCAGTTCTACGAGGTGAACTTCTGCTGGCTAGCCGTCGGCGGCGCCATTCACCCTGCGCGCTAGATGATGAGCTGGGCGACCCAAGGATGCATTCGGAGTGGTTCTGTCTTCGCGGTGGCAGCCAATTGCTCACGCGTTGACACGGCGAGCAGCATTCAGAAGACAGGTCGCGGGATGGTCTTTGCATGCGCTGATGACGCGGGCGCTGCCTTGCGCAACGGCGATTCATTGCGACTGGCCGAGCGGATCTTCAGCCCCGCCTTTCGCCTCGCGGCACTGGCCCTGAAGGCGCCCCCGCGCGCGGTCGCCCCGCTGATCGAGCCCCTCTCGGACGACGTCGAGCGGGAGGTGGCGACCATCCTCTCTCAATGCGGATGGGAGGGATTCTCCATCGTCGCGTTTCGCGCGCCTGGGTTGCGAGGAGGCGCCAGCGGTCGTAGTCGAAGATCAATGGCTGACCTCGCGTGCGAAGCCGCGTGGGCGCGTGAAAACCGATGTGAGATCATTCGCTGATCCGTCCGCGGTCTTTCGTTTCTGTCGCGGACAATTCATGCCGGCTTCAGCACAGAAGGTGCTTGTTTGAGCTTCCTCGGGGCCTCGGGATGACCGGGTGACCTCGGGGAGCTCGGGGTGGACCTCGGGGAGCTTGCCGCCCCACTCGGCCCGGCTCGAGTTGAAGGTCTGGAGCGGGCCTGTGATCGTCAGTCGCAGGGCCTTGGGTGGGCCGCTTGATTGCGCAGCTTTCTGTGCCCCGTCACTTGGTGGCGGGATAGCCTCGAGATGTTGCGCAGAGCGGTCAGAACCGATGGGCGTCTCTCCTCTCCCCCCCCCGTCGAGCCCCCCCCCCCCCGCGGTGGTCCTCGGCCCCGATCGGTATTAGCTTCGCATTCGCCTCCCAGGGTTTTCCAGGATCCGATGTAGGGCTTCCCAGGAGCCGATGCCTCGAGGCAGTCAGGTGCCCCGTGAGCAGCTCCTGACAGCCAGGCTCCAGAAACTGCTCTGATGTCCCTCGATCGCGGCGGCGGTGGGGTGGGGGGGGGGTCGGAGAGATCTGAGCTAGGTCCCTAAGGTTGTCGCGCCCGCCGCTCTGCAAACCTGGCTCGGCGGATGGACCCTTCCTCATCGCATGCGAAGCCCTTGTCGGTCATGTACTTTTGGGTGCGGAGCTCCACTTCTCTCGTGATGGATCGATCCTGCGAGGAACTCTGCGCCGCATGGTCCCCGTGGCTCCCGCGGTGCGCGTGGGTCTGTCCCCTGAGCAGTGCGCAGGGGCCCCGCAATCTGGATGCCGTGGCGGCACATGTGCATGCTTATCGTATCACTGACCATCCTGAGCCCTCCCGCTCAGTCAGCAAAGGCGGCAAGGCTGATGCCGCGCGCGCTGCCCTGAAGCTCGCGCAGTCGGGCCGTCCTGGCCGTCAGCGTGGCTGAGCTCGCCGGGTTGATCGAGGACCGCCCCCTGTGCCTCGCTCCGCCTCGCTCGTCCTCCCTGAGTCTTGGGAGGCGCGGTTGCGGGCCCCGCGGCGCCCCAGCAACACCGGATCTTGCTCCTCTCTGGGGGCCTGCTGCTCCTCCTCTTCCTCCTCCTCATCCTCCTCCTCCTCCTCCTTTTTCTTCTCCTCCTCATCATCCAAGTTTCATACGTGCTGTTTGTCGCCAGAGTTGTGCTACCAGCGCAGCCAAAGCTAGACGAGACCAAGAGGAATGCCCTGGCTACTGTGAGGCTCACAGCAACCTAGTATGCAACCCTGGAGGTCACAATCCGTATTTCTTTGGATCTGAAGACGCACGCAGTCCCCTCAGTTTAATGTTGTGCTGGACCTGTGGCGCCTTTATAGAGAGCACTCGAGGCCTAGCTGATGATTGCCCAGGAGTGCCCCATAACCACGGTAGACGTTTACAGAAGCAGCGTGCCATGGAGGGAAGACATCCCGAGGGGGCTGCGAATTCACCAATCATCTTGAGAGCTCCCATCCCCCTGGCTCAGCTTGTGAAAGAACTTACAGAGTATGGCCCCGCCGACCCCAACGAGGGTAATCCGAACGAGGTTTCATAATGCCAGGGATATGTTTCACGAGATGTGTGCCACCCGCCCGTCTCCGTGATCGGCCCCGCCTGCCAAGAAAGCCCCCTAGAGGGGATGCGGCTAGAGGCCCAGGATGGCCGAACTCCTCTCTTCAGTCCGAGCGCTGGTCCTCCTCCTCCTCCTCCTCCTCCTCCTCCTCCTGCTCCTCGTCCTCTTCGTCCTCCTGCTGCTCTTCCTCCTCCTGCTCCTCCTCCTCCTCCTCCTCCTCCTCCTCCTCCTCCTCCTCCTCCTCCTTCGTTCGTCCTTCTCGATTGGGGGGGTCCTCGAGGGAGCCCCGTGGCCCCCACCCCCCCCTTTGCCGCCGAGGCGCCCGCCCGGGCCGAGCAGCCCGACACCCACGGCGAAGCCCCGGCGCCGCAGCCTTCGGCGCGGCCACCTTCGGCGAGCCCCGGGGGAGAAATGGGGGCGGGGAGGAGGAGGAGGAGGAGGAGGAGGAGGAGGAGGAGGAGGAGGAGGAGGAGGAGGAGGAGACGAGGAGGAGGAGGAGGAGAGGAGGGGAGGAGGATCATATGTCAGTTGTGTGACGACTTTGCTTGGTTATCCGAGAGGAGGAGGAGGAGGAGGAGGAGGAGGAGGAGGAGGAGAAGGAGGAGGAGGAGGGGGAGGAGGAGGAGGAGGAGGAGCAGCAGGAAGAGGAGGTGGAGGAGGAGGAGGACGAGAAGGAGGAGGACGAGGAGGACGAGGAGGAGGAGGGGGAGGATCAGAGTAAACTCGAGATCCGCCGTCGATGATGCAATGCACCCCGCCCCCAATATTCGTGTTCGCAAGTCCTTACAAACCGTTGTCTCACTGAAACAAGCGGCCCGTTGATGGAGGAGCTCCCCTATGGGCCTGCCATTCATGCTGGAGCTTTGTTCCAAAATCTATGTGTCTTGCATTTTCCCATCGCGCAAGCAGCACCGCGGCACGGTATGATCCTTTATGTCAGCGGTGCGTCCAGCGCGGTTCTCGTTTTGAGAAAGGACCAACCCCCTACTCGTGCAACTGTTGCGCAAGGTTGCACCTTGGGTCAACAACACCGAGGGAGTTCCAAGCGAAGGCAGTTGGAAAAGAAACCGCCTTCCCGTGCAATTGTACACGCATGCTGAAGGTCTTGGTCTCTACCTCCAACGACGTCCCAAGCGGGAGCTCCAGTTTGAAATGAGGCCGCCCTCCGTCCTTAGTGCTGCTGTTCAATTTTGTACGGGGAGTGTGCACGGCGCGACGGCGAGAGACCAGTTTGAGAATGCGCCACCCTTCATCTTCGCCACGGCTTTAGAACTGGTAGGGCGTCTGCGCGCGGCGTTGAAGCGACAGTCCCGTTCGAGAGAACGCCCACTGGCTCATCCCTGTACGCGTTGCGATGCTCAGGCGTCAGGGTGCTAAGTGGTGAGGACGTATCGGGCGAACCGCCCAACCCGCCCGACCAGCACGTTTGGAGCGACATCTGGTTCGTCCTTGTAAGCGTTGCGATGCTCAGGCGTCAGGGTGGTGAGTGGTGAAGACGTACAGTGGGGACCCATGCCAAGAATCGCCCTGCTTGCCTCCGGGGTGACCCGGGTGTCTTGGGTGTCGATGGTTATGCGATGGAAAGCGTGACGTTCCCGCGCCAAAAATCAGTGGACGCCCTGGGGTCTCAGGGTTGGGTTTCTTGTGGGAGGTTTCTTGCGGGTTTCTTGTGGGAGGTTTCTGGGTTTCTTGTGGGAGGTTTCTGGGTTTATGTCGGTTTTCTCTGGATTGGGTTTCTTGGGTTTCTTGTGGTTTCTCAGGTTTCTTTTGGGTTTCTTGGGTTTCTTAGGTTTCTTGTGGGTTTCTGAGGTTTTTGTGGGAGGTTTCTTGGGTTTCTTGTGGGAGGTTTCTGGGTTTCTCCGGGTTTCTCAGGGTTGGGTTCCTTGTGGGAGGCTTCTTGCGGTCGGGCCTCCACCGTACCAGGCGAACCGCCCAACCCGCCCGACCGGCACGTTTGGAGGTACGGCAGGGAAGGACTGCGCATCGGGAAGTGGACCGTGGAGGAGGATGCAGAGGAGGAGGGGGAGGAGGGGGAGGAGGAGGAGGAGGAGGAGGAGGAGGAGGAGGAAAAGGAGAAGGAGGAGGAGAAGGAGAAAGAGAAAGAGGAGGAGAAGGAGGAGGAGGAGGAGAAAGAGGAGAAAGAGGAGGCTGAGGCTGAGCAGAGAGGAGGCGGAAAAGTGAGGAGGAAGGGCGGATGACGGAGGACAGAGGACGAGGAGGCATTGGAGGAGATTGAGGAAACGGAGGAGGGCGGAGGAGGAGGAGGAGGAGGCGGAGGAGGAGGCATGGCTTATGGAGCACGCGGCATTCCCAACCTGCTGTATGCAGGCTGTACGGCCGCAGAGCAGCGCAGCGCCCTGTCAGTCGCCCTGTCCACAGCCATCGCTTAGGAGGAACACGCATAGCTGCATACCATGACGAACAGGAGGCACGTTGTCGTTCCGCTTCCGAAACGCGCAGTGCCCAGTGCAACATGTATCGTCGACGGGTCGCGTGTTCGAGATCAGGTCGCCTGGTAATGTCTTCAGGATGCCCTTCGTGTCGGAGCAAGGCGCCCGCTCTCCAACCCCTCCTGGAAGCCGCTGCGTGTGGCCCGTCCGCGTGCTGGGCCATCCCGCCCGCCCATTGCTACCCCAGTGCATGCCTCTTCCCCATCACCTGGGAGGTCGGAAAAGGCGCTACGGTTAAGTCGGGCGTGTCCCTACAGGCGAGTTTTGGACGAACAATCAAAAATACTCCCAAAATGCTCCAACATGGTGTATATATATGTGTATATATATTCAAAAAAGTAGATCACCGACTAGCTTTTGACTAGTTTTGAGCATTCCCCCTGTAGAGGGACACGCCCGACCTGACGCTGCGGCGTCTTCCTGGATGGGGGCGGGGCCCGCAGGGGCCTCGGCTCGGTCGGCAGGACGACGTCTGCCGGCACCGGCCGGGGGTCCAGGGGGTGACGTGCCTCGGAGGAGTGCAGGGGTCGCCTGCCAGAACAGTTTGTCAGAGCCCCGAATCATCAGGGGTAACCCGGGTCAGGGTCAACTCGGGTTCGTTTTTCGGGAATCCGAACCCGAGTTATCCCGGACCCGAGTTACCCCGGATATTTCGGGCGTCCAGAGCCCCGAATCATCAGGGTTAACTCGGGTCAGGGCTAACTCGGGTTCGTTTATCGGGAACCCAAACCCGAGTTACCCCGGACCCGAGTTACCCCGGATAACTCGGGCGTCCAAGTTTGGGCTGCGCGCAAGTGGGGGGCGGTGGCAACCTCTTCCTTCCTTTTCAGGGAGGGGTCCACCCCCCCCCCCACCCCCTCCCCTGGATCTGCGAGGGGGGGGGGCCAGGATGGCGCAAGATGGTTCCAAGGGGGCCCCAGATTACCCAGCATTTCCCCCTGCGATGGTTGCCAGAGGTGGCTCAAGATAGCCCAAGAGGATGGCCCGAGACGATGGCCCGAAGACTACCCCGAGAGGACTCCGGGTGGCCACGGCGTCCCCCAAGGAAGACCCAAGACAGGCCAGCGCCCCATCAAGCACGTCAGGTGTTCCTCCGCCCTTCTCCCGCCATCGCCCCTTGCGCTTGCGATCGCTCCCTGAGGCCTCAGGATGGCCCCAAGGTCGCCCAAGGGAGCCCCACGAGGATTCGAGAGCAGGATGGCCCCAGGAGCGCACCAAAAGCGCCCCGAGAGGGCTCCGAGAGGCGACCTGTGGGGCCCTGTCGGGGGGGCTTATTTATTAAGGGCCCCCCCCCATCTTTGGTCGATGCCCTTCAGGATGGCCCCAAGAGGGCCCCAAGATGGCCCCAAGAAGGCCCAAGAGTGCCCAAGAGGGCCCCAAGATGGCCCCAAGAGGGCGCGGAGGCCCTCAAGTCTCCCAAGAGGGCGCCAAGATGGCTCCGAAAGCCCTCCAAATGGCCCCCCGGCCTGATCTGTTTCTTGGGGGGCCTGCTGGCGGTCTCGGGGGCATCTTGTCGCGGAGGACTCGACATGTCAGCTCGCAGTTCTTCCTCTTAGAGGCCCTCTTGGGCCGCCTTGTGGGCCTCTCGGGCCGTCTTGGGGCTCTCTTGGGCCGTGTCGGGGTCCTCTTGGGAGCCTTTTGGTCCGTCTAAGGGGCGATCTTGGAGTCATTTTGGGCCGTCATGGAGCGCCAGAAGCCCGAAATGACGAGATTGCTGAAGTCCTTCGAACTGTTGCCTTATAGGGGCGCTCTTGGAGCCCTCTCGGCGCGTTTAGGGGCCTCTTGGGCCGTTGGAGTCAATATTCGCAATATTGGAGCGTTACTGAGCCATCTTGGAGCCCTCTTGGACCGTGCTGGGGGGCCTATAGGACGCTCTTGGGCCGTCGGTGCGCCCTCTGGCTTTCCTGGGGGAAGTCACGCGAGCGTGCCCCAGTACCGCGCGGTAGCGCTCAAGAGCGCCCTGAAGTCGGGGCTGCCTTTCAGGCACAGAAGGAGCCCCGTCAGGCCTGGTGTTGGCCCAGCGCTCCCGTATTTACCAGTTTGAAGCATATCCCAAGTCCTATGTTTGGCATTACCCCACCTTGATGCCGATCTTGAGGGTTCCCCCTGTTTCTGAGGCTGTTCCCTAGGATCGTCGTCGCCTTTTCCTCGCCCATCTTCGGGATAGGCATACGTTCAAGGCTGGTTACCCATGCGAGTACGCGTGCTCGCTCCTGCGAGGCCCGTCCTGAGTTCCTGCCTCGATCGCGCAGCCAGGGCGCCAGGGCTTCAGAGACTCTCGTGCTGGTGCCGCCCCTGGCTCCCGTCCTCCGCCTCACCCCCGCAGCCTGCAGACGGCTGGTGGTGCGAGCGTGTTCCGTTTTTCGCCTCGGAATCGGTTCGGAGCTTGCTCCCTGCTCCTTTTTTTCCGGGGGCGGGCGCGAGCGGGGGCGAGGATAGCAGCGGCCCGAGGCTGAGAAGAGCCTGGTGTGGCATGGCCACGTATCCTGCTGTTCAAAACGAGGCACAGCTTGAGACCGCACTGGCACTGTGGGGGGGGGGGCGGAGGGCTGGCCTGGCTCCCAGAAAACAGTAGCTCGAGGGGAGTTGCACACTTTTCTCGCCGCCCTGGTCAGAGTGAGGGGGGCAAACGGTCTTACACCGTCCCCGGGTGCGCGGCTGAAGGGAGTTACTCTGGTGTTGATTATTTATCGCTTCGCTCATTCCGCCGGCCCATATTGCCTCGCCACTGTCGTTTGTCGGGGTGTTGTTGTCAATGCGGTGCGGTTGGGCGGCTGCCATTTTTCGGAGTCGGTGGGTGGCGGGTCAGAGGCCTCACGGATGTTGGTTGGGCTCTCGTTGTTGACCTCTCAGGGGCATTTGCAGGCAGTTTTGAGGCCTCTTGGGGCCGTGTTGGGGCCTCTTGGGGCTTCGGGCCTCTTGGGGATTCTTGGGGTGCCTCTTGGAGGCCCCCTGGGGCCTCTTTGGGGCCTCTTGGGGCCTCCTGGGGGCCTCTTGGGGCTGAAGGCGGGAGTTTTCGGTTGCGGGTCCCCTTCTTGGGCCCCTCTTGGCGCCTTTTTGGGGCACTCTTGGGCTGTCTTGTGCGCCTCTTGGGCTATCTTGGGGTCACCTTGGGCCGTCTTGGGGCCCTCCTGGAGGCTTCGTGAGCCATCCTGGGGCCCGCCTGGAAGCGTCTTGGGCCGTCTTGTAGCGCCGATAAGCCGAAAAGGCGAGAACGCCAAAAACCGTCAGAAACTGCAGGGAAATCACTAATTTCTGCCTCTGTGGGCCCTCTTGGGAGGTCTCTTGGAGGCTTCCTGGGGCGTCTTGAAGGCGCTTTGGGCTGTCTGGAGGCAATATCTGGCATCTTGGATCGCTCTTGAACCGGTCTTATGGAGGCCACTTGAAGCGCTCCTGAGCGCTCTTGGGAGCCTGCCGGGACCTGCCTGGGACCCGGCCGCGCGGGACCCGGCCGGGGGTTGGCCGGGGGGTGGCTGGGATTTGCGGGGGTACTTTTCGTTTTGGGACCCCCAGGGGCGGCCCCGCGCGCGCGAACTAGAAATATTGTTAACCAGTTACCGGAGATCTTAGCACGCCCTTGGCCCGTTGGGCCAGTGAATTATTGTTGTTGTTTTGATTTGCTTTGTCGTCGTCGTCGTCCCACCCGCGAACCACCCCGCGACCCACCCGCGACCCAGCCCGCGACCCAACCATGACCAACCCGAGACCCACTCGCGACCCACCCCGCGACACACCCGCGACCCACCCCGCGACCCACCTCGCGACACACCCGCGACCCACCCCGCGACCCACCCCACGACCCACTCGCGACCAACCCCGCGACCCACCCGCAACCCACCCGCGACCCACCCAACCCACTCGCGACCCACTCGCGACCCACCCCGCAATCCACCCGCCACCCACCCCGCGACCCGCCAGCGACCCACCCCGCCACCGCCCCCATCACTCTTCTCCGCAATTGCGGGGTGTTACATGGGATAGAATGGCTTTGACATCGATCCACCTAACAATCTCAACGTGTGTCGAGTGGTATTGTGGACGGGCTTTTGAACATGAGGGCGAGAATGCTGACGCCTGGTTTCGTGTCGGCCAGGCTTTAGAGCACCAGCCCACGTCGCGTTGCAATGTTTTTTGCGTCCACTTTCACCAGGAGACTAAGGATGTGTTGCAAGGCGGGCGCCATTGCCCCCAGCAGTAGGCAACACAGCTGCTGGCAGGTTGGCCAAAGCCGCCGCCGCTGCCGTCGTTCGCCTGCCTGCCAGGGAGAGAGCTACATTTACAGAAGGATAATGTGGCAGATGCAGTCCCACATGCACGCGTTGCCCCGCACAATAGAAGCTGCGAGCGCGGCTGAGCAGGCTCTTGCCTCCGAGGAGCCCCAAGGAGCCCGTGCCAGACACACCCTGCCCCCATGCCTGCCGCGGTCTCGGTTCGCCCAATGTGCTCGACGCAGCATCGGCTTGCTCAGATCGGCCTGTCGAGTTTGCAGCGTATGAGCTCGATCACCAAAGCTAGGAGGCAAGAGTCGGTTGGAGACTCCATGCGTCGACCTGCAGACAATAGGTGTCATTCTCTCGGTCGCAGGGTGCACAGATAGGGGGGCGGGCACACGAGACCCATGCTTTCGAGGTTCACGCTGGGCTGTGGACTTGGCTCCGCGGTACATGTTGGAGCTCTGCGGCTCCACGGCTGGCCGATCTGGGGGTCCCATGTCCGCGGCGTGCGGGTGGCCCCTGCAAATGCACGGGGGGTCTGACCCCAGGTTTGCCCGCCGAGCTGAGCAAGCCGGGCGGCGGGCAACCTGAGGTTTAGCCTCGTAACCGACCCCGTCTCAATGTACCTGTAACTCCGTGGCTTGACGTCCTCTGCCCCCGCCTCCCGTGTCGGTTGCGCCGGCTGTCCGGGCCACTGGAGTTGCTCCGAAAGCCCGTCGGGCAGCGCGGGCTGCCCGTGGGGTGAGGTCGGACCGTCTCTAAGGGGGCGCGCGATCCTCTGCCTTGGCCTCCGCCTCCTCCTGCCTTCATCCTGGCCTGCCTCCTGCCCTGGCTCCTGGCCTGCCTCCTCCTGTCTCCTCCTCCTCCTCCTCCTCCTCCTCCTCCTCCTCCTCCTCCTCCCCCTCCTCCTCCTCCTCCTCCTCCTCCTCCTCCTCCTCCTCCTCCTCCTCCTCCTCCTCGTCCCCCTCCTCCTCCCCCTCCTCCACCTCTCCTCCTCCCCTGCCTCCTCGCCCTCCTCTTTCCTCCTCCTCCTTCTCCTCCTCCTCCTCCTCCTCCGCCTCCTCCTCCTCCTCCTCCCCTCCTCCTCCAACTCCACCTCCTCCTCCCCCTCCCCCTCCTCTCCTCCTCCTCCTCCTCCTCCTCCTCCTCCCCTCCTCCTCCTCCTCCTCCTGTCTTCTTCCTTCCACCTCCTCCTCCTCCCTCCTCCTCCTCCTCGTCCTTCTCCCTCCCCCCTCCTCCTCCCTCCTGCCTCCTCCTCCTCCTGCCTCCTCCTCCTCCTCCTCCTCCTCAGTCTCCATCCTGCTTCATCCTTCTCGTCCCTTCAGTTCGTTCCCTCCCTCCTCTCTATCCTTCTCCCTCCTCCTCCTCCCCTCCTACCTCCTCCTCCTCCTCCTCCTCCTCCTCACTCCCTCCTCCTCCTCCACCTCCTCTTCCTCCTCCCGTCCATCCTACCCTGGTCCCTCCTCCTCCTCCTCCTCCTCCGTCCCTCCTCCTCTTCCTCCTCCTCCAGTGCTTTCTCCCCCCCCCCCCCGAGGCGATGGGGCGCCCGCCGTCCTCGCACGGGCCCCGCGGCGAGCAGCCGAAGGCCCGGCGCACGCTGCCCAGGCCTCCGGCGGGGCAGGGGCCTTCGGGGAGGGGGGGAGGCCGCAGGCCCAGACCCCCTCGGGCAATGACAAAATCTGCCTCCTCCTCCTCCTCCTCCTCCTCCCTCCTCCTTCTCTTCCTCCTTCTGCATCCATTCTCCTGCCTCCTACTTCCTCCTCCTCGTCCTCCTCCTCCTCCTCCTCCCTCCTCCGCCTCCGCCTCCGCCTCCTCCTAACCTCCTCCTCCTCCTCCTCCTCCTCCTCCTCCTCTCTCCTCCTCCCTCCTCCCTCCACCTCCCTCCTCCTCCTCCTCCTCCTCTCCTCCTCCTCCTCCACCTCGCCCTTCCTCCGCCTACCACTCCTCCTCCTCCTCCTCCTCCTCGCTCCTCCTCCACCTCCTCCTCCTCCTCCTCCCTCTCCTCCCTCTCCTCCTCGTCCCGCCTTCCTCCCTCCTCCTCCCTCCTCCTCCTCCTCCTCCCCTCCTCCTCCCTCCTTCCTCCTCCTCCTCCTCCTCCACCTCCCCTCTCCCACCTCTCTCCTCCTCCTCCTCACGCCCCTCCTCCTTCGCCTTCTCCTCCTCCTCCTCCCCTCTCCTCTCTTCCTCCTCCTCCGCCTCCACAGCCCTCCTCCGCCTCTTTCTTCTTCCTCCTCAACCGCCTCCTGCCCCTCATCCTCCTCCTCCTCCTCCTCCTCCTCCTCCTCCTCCGCCTCTCCACCTCCCCTCCTCCTCCTCCTCCTCCTCCTCCCTCCTCCTCCTACCTCCTGCCTCCTCCGACCTCCTCCTCCTCCTCCTCCTCCTCCTCCTCCGCCTCCTCCTCCTCCTCCTCCTCCTCCTCCTCCTCCTCCTCCACCTCCTCCCTCTCCTCCTTGTCCGCCTTCCTCCTCCTCCTCCTCCTCCGCCTCCCCTCCTCCTCCTTCCTCCTCTCCTCCTCCTCCTCCTCCTCCTCCTCCACGACGGGAGGTTTTTCCTTGTTTGCGGCCTCCGGGGGCCTTGCCGGGCCTCGGGGCCGCCAAGAAACGACTCAGGATGACAAACCGGTCCTGGGGAGTGGGTCCAAACCGCTGGGAGTCGACGTCATGAAAGAGTGACGACGTCGGGGGCCTCCTGAGAGAAGAGCGAAGAATGGCATAAACAGAACAGCTCGGAGGTCCGCGCGGATTTCTCGGATCCGCGCTGGGCCCTCCCGTCGGCGCCTTCGGCGCCGCCCCTGTCGCGCTCCGCGCGCCAGGGAGGGGGTCCAGCGTAGATCCAAGAAATCCGCGCGGACCGCCACAAGTTAATGTTTCTACCGCTCGTTTCTTCCTTGGATCCTGCGGGAGGCCGCTCGGGGACCTCCCCGGGAGCCTATGGCTAGGCCTCTCCCTGCCCCGCGCTGGGGGCCCGTCGGAAGGCTCCCGGCCGCGTGGAGGGGGGCGCCGCGCGGGGGTCGGGCAGTAGCAGGCCGCCCGCCCGCGATATTTAGTGCCCGTGCCAGGCGGCCCAGCCGGGCAGGCGGCCCAGACGGGCCTCATGCAGGCGGCGGAAAAGGGAGAAGGGAAAGGGGGGCATCGTCGACCAAGAGCCAAAGGACACCACCCCACCTACGACCCACTGGGGTCGCAGGTGGATCGTGGGCGTGGTGTGGTAGGCGGGTCGCAGGTGGTGGTTGGTGGGCAGGTGCCCAAACCTCCGACATCGCTGGGTCGTAGGTGGGGTGGTGTCGTGTGTTTTCTGGTCCACCTCGGGGGCATCGAAGACGCCCACGATGCCCCAAGGCCCCTCTCCAGGCGTCTGGGAGGAGTGCGGCGCTCGCCGGCCAGCGCGCATCCGAGCCGACAACCCGCGGCGCCTGCAGCTGAACCGCAGTCGCTGTCGCCGAGGCGTCCGACAGACTGGGGATGCCCGCGCGAAAGCGTCCCTCTCACACCACGGGCGCGCTCCCAAAATGGCGAGCACGCCAAGAACATCCTCACACAAATGAAATGCTGGCGACGTCGTCTGGGCCTCGCTCCAAGACGGCCCACGAGGCTCCCAAACAGACCCCAGTGCGTCTCTCACGAGGGCCCAGAGACGGGCCGCGAGTCTCCCCAAGGCTGCCCAAGCGAGCCTCCAGGCGTCGGCGAGAAGGTGGGACCAGGGGCGTCGCAGACGCCCCCGCTCGGGTGTGGAGAGGTCTGCTCCAGGCTCGGGGGCGGGGGCGGGGCTCGGAGGGGATCGAGGGCGGGGCCTGTGAGGGTGGGTCGGGGTCGGGGGCGGGGCTCGGGGGCGGGGGCGGGGCTTGGGGGGCGGGATCGGGGGCGTCGAGAGTGTGTGCGGGCGCGTCTTCTCCACACCTGGGCTCGAAGCAGTCCTCCGGCACGCCGGCATGCTGCTCCGCCGCCTGCCCCTCATCCACAGTGCTGGGCGCCATGTGGGCGCAGCGCAGCACTCGCCACGGTGACGCCGCCTGGCCAGCGAGGGAAACGTGTGTGTGCGCGTGGGCGCGGACATCATTGCCAGGGCCATGACATCTCCCGGAGATGTCATGGCCCTCCCTTCGTCTCTCAGCACGTCCCCTGACCCCCCTTGTCCCGTCCGTCCGCGCATGCGCCTCGGGGCACGATGCGCTAAGCCCCCTCGTCCTGACCCCCTGCTTCGGCGCTCACCAAGGCGAGGGCAGCGGCAGCGGCAGCGGCGGGGATGGGGGATGGCAGCCCCGACCTGCGACGTCGCTTCTTGTCGTGCAGCCTGGCCCCCAGAGGTCCGGACCCCTTCCCCGGGACCCGCTTCTCCGCCCGAGCCGCGTGGTGACGGCTCTGGGGCTCGAAGAGGACCAGAGGCCGAACATGTCTTAACATGGTCCCCTCCGTGTTCGCCACGGCGAGAGGAATCTGCAACCGGCGACGACACGGCGACGGCGGCGGTTTTTTTTGTTTGGTCGCGTTGCAGTTTCGGGGGCCTCGCCCGGCACGGCTGCTCACGGCCCGACCCCATCGGATCCGATCTCCAAGCTTCGGCTCCGATCTCGACCCGGCCCAGCACGGACCGACTCTCAGGCTTACGCCGCACCGCCAACCCTTTTGGGGTGGTAGATGCCTGCCAGAAGGACGATTATCGCATGGCCTTGGGCACACCCCGCCGCCGTGCCTGGGTAGCGGGTTTTCCGATCCAGCACGGACCGATTCCATCTCCGGCCTGGACCGAACCCGATCCGCGATCCGAGTCCGGGTCCGATCCGCGATCCGAGTCTGCGACGACAGCAGGCGCATTCCGATCCGCTGCCGGTTCCGATGTTTCACTATTCGTGCCAGCCCCTCCTCCTCCTCCTCCTCCTCCTCCTCCTCCCTCCTCCTCCTCCTCCTCCTCCTCCTCCTCCTCCTCCTCCTCCTCCTCCTCCTCCTCCTCCTCATCCTCATCCTCATCCTCATCCTCCCTCCTCCTCCTCCCTCGTGTCCGACGCGCCCTCGTCACGCAGAGTCGGCGCGGCTTCGGTGCGAGTTCAGGGGATCCGGCGCGGTGTCGACGCGAGCAGCGGCGTGGAGGGACAGGCGAGGTCGCTCGCAGAAGGATTAAGTCGGGCCTGTCCCCCTACATTGGGATTTTCGACGAAAAATAAGACATACCCCCAAAATAGTCCAAACATAGTCCAAACATAGTCTGGGGATTTGTTTTTTAACATTTTTTGGGGCCAAATTGGGGTATGTTTGGGGTATTTTTTATTTGTCATCGAAAATCCCCCTGTAGGGGGACACGCCCGACATAACAGAAGGAGGGAAGGGCGGCAACGGCGGCAAAGATGAGTCCGCCCGCGGTCTCTGTGGCTCTTCGGATGGGGAGGGGGAGGCGGCTAAGGACGACTCTGCCGAGGGGGGGAGGAGGGGAAGAGCGGTGAAGAGCAGGGCCCGTGCAAGGAAGGTGCCTGGGGATTGGTTCCGAGCAGACCTTTTGGCCGGAGGAGGAGGGGGAAAGCAAATACATGGTTGTTGTAGGAGTGTTTTGCTTTCGCCCCGCATCCTGACCCTGGAGGTCCCCAGAGGTACAAAAGGAACCAGACAAGTTCAGAAACTTATTAGGATCTCCCGAAACCCTTGCTCATCGGTCATCGAGGCTTTTGTGTCGAGGAAGCGGGCGGAAGCAACATATGCCCCCCCCTGAGAGACGTCGTCATTTTCGGAGTCAGGGCTTCTGGAACGGACCAAACGGTCGCCGACGTGCTCTGGCCCGATCCGATTTGCGTGAATGCGCCGTCGGGGGCCAAAACTGGAGCCCCGGAGGGGAACCCAACCCCTCCGATCGTGGCAAGCCGGACCCGAAATGTAGCCAGCGTTGGGGCGAGAGCACGAAACCTGGAAGTCTCAAGCGAAACGGCTGCCAGACCGTTGCCGAAGAAGGTGGTCTCGGGATTCCCGCCTCCGAGGAGGAGGAGGAGGAGAAAGGATCTGTGAGGTCTCTTACCCCTCTCGGACCCCCCTGGCGAAACGCTATCAGGAAAGGTTCCCTGCGACCGCCGCATCTGCGCTGGGGCCTTTGTGGGGACGGCCACGGGCGTCCCAGGAGGCCCTCGGAGGTCCGAGAAAGGCCCACGAGCTGCCCAGAGCTGGTTCAGGCACCCAGGAGCCCGAGGAGGAGGAGGAGGAGGAGGAGGAGGAGGAGGAGGAGGAGGGAGAAGGGAGGAGG
>CAUYUJ010020018.1:0-61335 GCA_963575745.1 Prorocentrum cordatum
CTCTTGGGGGCTTCGGTGGAGAGCTCCTTATGAGGCCACGAAGCGTGTGAGCTTGCGCCGAGTTGGGGCGGGCCCGCACCCCCCCCCCGAGGCCCGAGAGTGGAGCGCGAAGCATGCGAGGGGTGCGCCGACACGGAGGGGGACCGCACGTGGCCCTCGTCCCGCCCCCAGGGTCTTGGGTGGGGTGGCCGGCGCCGCCGCGGTGGCCTGCGCCGCCGCCTCCCCTCCTCCTCCTCCTCCTCCTCCTCCTCCTCCTCCTCCTCCTCCTCCTCCTCCTCCTCCTCCTCCTCCTCCTCCTCCTCCTCCCCCCTCCCCCGCCGGCGCCGCCGCGGTGGGCAGCCAAGTGCTGCGCCAACTCTGCCCCCGCCACGACACCAGCCGCCACCCGCACCGCCTGCCGCCGTGCGCCCAGCGGAAGGATGAGACGCAGGCGGAGTACAGCAGGGGACCGACCACAAGAAACCTTCGACAAGAAACCCAACCCTGAGACCCCAGGACGTCCATTGGTTTTCGGTGTGGGAGTGTCACGCTGTCCATAGCAACAAAGCCGTCGAAACCCAAGAAACCCAGGGAACCCTGGAGGCAAGCAAAGATTTTCTAGGCCTGGGCCTCCGCTGTACCGCTTCTTCCTCTTCCGCATGTGTTTCCATCTCTTCCGTTGGACGTGGGCAGCTTTCTTGTAATTAGTGACAGTGCCGCTGCTTGTACGCCTACTCACGTGCTGCCGCCCAATGGCATCGACACCGAGGGCTGCACGGCCAAAACCTCCCGAGCAGAGAGCTCACCCGCTGTACTTCGACAAAGCCGTTGGAGCCGACTGATGTTCGATTCTGACAAAACTAGCACTGCCCGCGCGGATAAGAGCTTTGTTGAAGAAGACGCTGCACTGCCTGCCTCAATGGGATGTCCCCATTCGACTCCGTCGGCCAGCCCCGCTCTCCTCGAGAGGTTGTTGCCAAGCGTCGCGCTCTGAACACAATATCGGCAGGCAGATCCGACAGCGTACATGCTAGCTCTGACGATAAGATTGTCAGTACCTTTGTTCTCGGCCCTGTCTGCCTCTGTCGCAATGGGCCACCCCCAGTCGCGCTCCAAATCAACTGAGCGGAGCCGATATTCGCGCCTTCGTGCCCTCAGAACTGGCACAGCTGATATGCCGCAAGATCAGCTAGACATGCAGGCTGTTCTGTCGAGTAGCTATGCCGATGCACCGCTCCGTCGCTCTGTCAAGGAATGCAATCTCTCTTCCGCTTTAGATGAAGGAGGTTCTTTCCTGTCTGCCAAGCATGCTGCCAATGTTAAGGCTCACCAGGACCAGAAGGACGGAGACGCCAACGCAGATCTCCAAGACAGGTTTGCTGGACTTTCCTGCGCGAACGCTGTACAATCTGGCGCGCTGCCAGAGCATGAGAGACCTCCTCTGTCAGTGCGTGGCTCTTCCGAAGTCCCAGTTCTACAGCTACAGCGGAACGAGGGGGAGAGTTGTAAACTCTGTGCAGCCCCCTTGCAAAACGTGCGAGAAAAGAGCTTAGCCCGTCACGCGCATGCGCAGTTGGTGGATGCAGTGTCTCCCTTGCGTTCGCCAGAGTCCACCTACGTACCATGTCTGCGGTCTCAACACACATGGCGGACGCTGGCGTGGTGCCAACATTTAAGGCTGGTCGAAAGGGTTCAGGTGCCGTGCTTGTTGCATCGAGGGCTCTCCTCCACATGAGGTACACTGATCTCATAGTTCGCCCGCAGAACCCAGGAGTTCCCCGACATATTCCCAGCGCCTGCAACATTAGCCCGTTGACCATTGGCGTTTTGCGCAGGCCTGCTTCGCACATTTGACGTTTAGTATCGGCCCTGTTATCTGCAAGGGTAGTGTATGCGGCTTGTAGGTCGGTCCATGCACTCTGCTCGTTGGCTGTCCTCTCTTGGCGTCCAACCAGCGCTAATCGCTTTAACTTCGTTGCTATGATGGTTGCGTCCTTCAGTCAGTGTTTGTCGGTCGGAGCCTCTCAGCACATCAAGCAGTGCCATCGTGAGCATTCGGCAGCGCACTTGCCCCGTACAGTACTTGCTTCGCTTTCTTACGTTGCTCTCCATGGTGCCCCCCCGCACTCCTTGCGCCTGAGGCGTTGTTGCCCACGGAGCATTTCGTCGGTGCAAGCTGCAGTCCTTTCGGTATCTACATCCCTCGTCGAAATTGAACGCAAGTTTTAGCCGCGACCTGGCGGCGCCCCCCGACCCCCAATTTCAATGTTCACGCCGACGCCGGCGACTTCGAAAATTTCTTCGGACCCCGCCGGCCGCGATGCGCCTGTCGATGAACATTGAAATTTGGGGGCGACGGGGGCGGGAAAAACTTGCGTTCAATTTCGACGAGGGTTGTAGCATTCCGAACTCCCCTCATACACTTATCAGCACTCGTTCCGCTCAGGGCTCTCGCTCTGCGCCTGCGGCGATCGCGGAGTCGGCTCCCTCGGTGCGGGTCGCCCCCAGTCGCTCCTCCTTCTCGCGCGCCTCGCCGGGCCTCCCTCTGTCCTCTGCTCATCCCGAGCACTCCCCGCTCAGTGGCCTTCAGGGCCATGTCGCCAAGCGTGGCCGGTGCTGAGCGGTGAACTGGCTGCGTAATGACTACGGTCGGGGCGTTGCCCTAAGGAACCCTAAATAAGGAACGAGGTCCCTTTTTTCCCAAAAGTTAAACCTCGATTTCCCATGGAAAACCTCGGGAAACCCGAGGCAAACTTTGAAACAATCAAGGAACGCCGAGCCCCTCCCCAACGAAAAGGGTTCCTTCTTCAGGGCCCCGACTGTATCAGCTCAGCGGGCAGCCCCAGACAGATTCGCGCGCTATGTCGGCCATCGTCCGCGGTGGACGTCTTCTTATCCTGCGCGTCGACATTGGGCGGAAGGGAGGGGGGCTCTGGCTGCGGACCTCTGCTTGGCGCGACTGTTGGCAGCAGTGCGTCCTGTTGGGGGGTGGTCCCGCCTGCTCAAAACAGGCGCCAGAAACAGCCATGAGCTGCTCTTAAAACGGGCCTGTCCCTCTACATGAGGAATCTTCAAACATAGTCAAACAGTTATGCCAACGCAGGTCCCCACGTAAGGATGTTGAGGGTTTCGTGGGATCAGTATGGCAAGACAAAAACAATATGAATGGAGGGGCCATCGCAAAAGTACGTGCGACAGAAGCGGCAGAAGTGAGAGGGGCACGAAACCGGATAACTAACATGGTTTTCGAATACCCTCCTCGCTCAGGCGGGGCCTCCCAGGAGTGGGAGTGGCACGAAACCTGATACATAGCATGGTTTTCGAATACCCTCCTCGCTCCGGCGGGGCCTCCCTGGAAGAGTGGGAGGGGCACGACAACTAATACGTATCATTATTTTCGAAACCCCTCTCGCTCAGGCGGGGCCTCCCTGGAGGAGTGGGAGGGGCACGAAACATCATACATAACATGGTTTTCGAATGTCCTCCTCGCTCAGGCGGGGCCTCCCTGGAGGAGTGGGAGGGGCACAAACCATGATACAAAAAACATGGTTGTCGAATACCCTCCTCGCTCAGGCGGGCCTCCCTGGAGGAGTGGGAGGGGCACGAAGCCTGATCAATAACATGGTTGTCGAATACCCTCCTCGCTCAGGCGGGGCCTCCCTGGAGGAGTGGGAGAGGAACGAAACCTGATACATAACCTTGTGTTCGAAGACCCTCCTCGCTCAGGCGGGGCTTCCCTGGAGGAGTGGGAGGGGCACGAAGCCTGATAAATAATATTGTGTTCGAATACCCTCCTCGCTCAGGCGGGGCCTCCCTGGAGGAGTGGGAGGGGCACAAAGCCTGACACATAACATGGTTTTCGAATACCCGCCTCGCTCAGGCGGGGCCTCCCTGGAGGAGTGGGAGGGGCACGAAACCTGATAAAAAAACATGGTGTTCGAATACCCTCCTCGCTCAGGCGGGCCTCCCTGGAGGAGTGGGAGGGGCACGAAGCCTGATAAATAACATGGTTGTCGAATACTCTCCTCGCTCAGGCGGGGCCTCCGTGGAAAGCCTGAAACATAACATGGTCTTCGAATACCCTCCTCGCTTAGGCGGGGCCTCCCTAGAGGAGTGGGAGGGGCACGAAACATGATAAATAACATGGTTTTCGAATACCCTCCTCTCTCAGGCGGGGCCTCCCTGGAGGAGTGGAGGGGGTGCGGCACGAAACATGATGAATTATCCTGGCGAAGGTCCCAACCATATGCAGTTGTGGGTGCCGTAATTGTGAATATCTGCTTCGGTGAAGCTCCTTATGGGGCCACGAAGCGCTGCACTGGGCGGGGGGGAACGCTGTACTGTGTGGGTGGTGTGCCGAATTGGGTTTCCGGGACGCATGCGGACGGTCCCACTGAGGGCTTCGGTGGAGCTCCCTATGGAGCCACGAAGCGCTCTAATGAGTGAGTGGAAATGCCAAATAAGGTTTCCGGGACGCATGCGGACGGTCCCACTGGGGGCTTCGGTGGAGCTCCCTATGGGGCCACGAAACGCTGCACTGCGCGGGTGAAAATGCCAAATTACATTTCCCGGACGCATGCGGACGGTGGCACTGGGGCCTTGGGTGGAGCCCCCTATGGGGCCGAAAAACGCTGCACTGGGTAGGTGAAAATGCAAAATTGGGCTTCCAGGGCGCATGCGGACGGTAGCACTGGGGCCTTCGGTGGAGCGCCCTATGGGGCCACGAAACGCTGTATTGGGTGCGCGGGACGCATGCGGACGGTAGCGCTGGGTTCGGTGGGGCTCCCAATGGGGCCACGAAGCGCTGTACTGGGCGTGCGGGACGCATGCGGACGGTAGCACTGGGACCTTCGGTGGGGCTCCCCATGGGGTCACGAAGCGCTGTACTGGGTGGGTGAAGCGCAGGGAGGAGGGGGAGGAGGGCCACGAAACGCTGTACTGGGCGTGCGGGACGCATGCGGACGGTAGCACTGGGACCTTCGGTGGAGCTCCCTGTGGGGCCACGAAGCGCTGTACTGGGTGTGTGGGACGCATGCGGACGGTAGCACTGGGACCTTCGGTGGGGCTCCCTATGGGGCCACGAAGCGCTGTACTGGGTGTGCGGGACGCATGCAGACGGTAGCACTGGGACCTTCGATGGGGCTCCCCATGGGGCCACGAAGCGCTGTACTGGGTGGGTGAAACGCAGGGAGGAGGGGGAGGAGGGCCACGAAACGCTGTACTGGGTGTGCGGGACGCATGCGGACGGTAGCGCTGGGACCTTTGGTGGAGTTCCCTGTGGGTCCACGAAACGCTGTAGTGGGTGTGCGGGACGCATGCGGACGGTAGCACTGAGACCTTCGGTGAGGCTCCCTATGGGGCCACGAAGCGCTGTACTGGGTGTGCGGGACGCATGCAGACGGTAGCACTGGGACCTTCGGTGGGGCTCCTTATGGGGCCAGGAAGCGCTGTACTGGGTAGGTGAAACGCAGGGAGGAGGGGGAGGGGGGCCACGAAACGCTGTACTGGGTGTGCGGGACGCATGCGGACGGTGGAGGAGGAGGGGAAGAGGAAAAGGAGGAATAACGCGGGGACCGTCTCTTCAAAACGAAACCCAACACCACACGATGGTTGGGGAAAAACATGGTTTTTGAATACCCTCCTCACTCAGGCGGGGCCTCCCTGGAGGAGTGGGAGAGACACGAAGCCTGATAAAAAAATTGGCACGCGTGCCCTGGCTCTTGCACAAAAGGAGCTGGGGCTCAGTCTACTGAGGGGGGCGAGGGGGACGAACCACGAACCACGAAGCAAATAAGGGCGTCCGCGGCCCAGGGGGGCTGCCCTGGGAAGCCTGGACTGACTGGGGGTTCAAAGGAGGGGTGGCCCAGGGGAGCTGGGGCTCAGGCTCAAGAGAGGGGGGCGGGGGGGACGAACCACGACGAACCACGAACCACGACGAAACTAATGATGTCCGCGGCCCAGGGGGGCTGCCCTGGGAAGCCTGGGCGGATGGGGGTCCCAAGGGGGGGTGGCCCAAGGGAGCTGGGGCTCAGGCCCAGGGGAGGGGCCGAGGGGGACGAACCGCGAACCACGACGAAAATTATCCTGGCGAAGGACCCAACCATATGCAGTTGTGAGTACCGCAATTGTGAATATCTTCTTCGGTGGCGCTCCCTATGGGGCCACGAACCGTATGAAGGTATGCCGAAATTTGTGGCGTAGCCTCTGCAGTGGGCTTCCCTGGGAACCCCGACGGCAGCGCCCGCGCGCCGCGACGCCCATGTCGGCACGCCCCACACGAGGATCGCGCCCGTTTCCTCCTCCCCTCCTTTTTCCTTTCCTTTGCCCGCGCACTCCAAAGTCCAAGGCTGCGGGCGCAGCGCAAGGCGGAGCCCTCGCGACGCGCGCAGATCGCCCCGAAGGGGTCGCAGTGACGCGCACGGTTCGTACGTTGTGTGGACCAGAGATTGCTTGCTGGCTGACTCATAGCGCGCATGGCTCTGGCCGCCGGGCGGAGCGACGACGGGCGAGCGAGGCGCTGGACACAACGCAGCGCGGAGTTCGCGCGACGCGCGCTGATCGCCTCGAGAGGGCCCCAGCGACGCGCGCAGGGCGTCCGCGGCGAGAGGCCAAACAGTTGAACAGCCGAGAGAAGACGCGGCTGCGGCGGGCCGCTCCTCAGGTCAGGCCTCGCGGATAAACTCGGGGCCACGAAACGTGTGAGGGGTGTGCCGAAATGGGCGTGCGGGACGCATGCGGGCACACCCACTGGGACCTTCGGTGGAGCTCCCTATGTGGCCACGAAACGTGTGAGGGGTGTGCCGAAAAGGGTGTGCGGGACGCATGCGGGCACACCCACTGTGACCTTCGGTGGAGCTCCCTATGGGGCCACGAAACGTGTGAGGGGTGTGCCGAAATGGGTGTGCGGGACGCATGCGGGCACACCCACTGGGACCTTCGGTGGAGCTCCCTATGGGGCCACGAAACGTGTGAGGGGTGTGCCGAAATGGGTGTGCGGGACGCATGCGGGCACACCCACTGGGACCTTCGGTGGAGCTCCCTATGGGGCCACGAAACGTGTGAGGGGTGTGCCGAAATGGGTGTGCGGGACGCATGCGGGCACACCCACTGGGACCTTCGGTGGAGCTCCCTATGGGGCCACGAACGTGTGAAGGGTGTGCCGAAATGGGTGTGCGGGACGCATGCGGGCACACCCACTGGGACCTTCGGTGGAGCTCCCTATGGGGCCACGAAGCGTGTGAGGGGTGCCGAAATGGATGTGCGGGACGCATGCGGGCACACCCACTGGGACCTTCAGCGGAGCTCCCTATGGGGCCACGAAGCGTGTGAGGGGTGTGCCGAAATTGGTTTGCGGGACGCATGCGGGCACACCCACTGGGACCTTCGGCGGAGCCCCCTATGGAGCCACGAAACGTGTGAGGGGTGTGCCGAAACGGGTGTGCGGGACGCATGCGGGCACACCCACTGGGACCTTCGGTGGAGCTCCCTATGGGGCCACGCAACGTGTGAGGGGTGTGCCGAAATGGGTGTGCCAGACCTCTGCGGGCACACCCACTGGGACCTTCGGTGGAGCCCCTTTATGCGGCCACGAAACGTGTGAGGGGTGTGCCGGAATGGGTGTGCGGGACGCATGCGGGCACACCCACTGGGACCTTCGGTTGAGCTCCCCATGGGGCCACGAAACGTGTGAGGGGTGTGCCGAAATGGGCGTGCGGGACGCATGCGGGCACACCCACTGGGACCATCGGTGGAGCTCCCTATGGGGCCACGAAACGTGAGGGGTGTGCCGAAATGGGTGTGCGGGACGCATGCGGGCACACTCACTGGGACCTTCGGTGGAGCCCCTTTATGGGGCCACGAAACGTGTGAGGGGTGTGCCGAAATGAGTGTGCGGGACGCATGCGGGCACACCCACTGGGACCTTCGGCGGAACTCCCTATGGGGCCACGAAACGTGTAAGTGGTGTGCCGAACTGGGTGTGCGGGACGCACGAGGATGATGATGATGATGATGATGATGATGATGATGATGATGATGATGATGATGATGATGATGATGACGATGATGGTGATGATGATGGTCGTGAGGACTATGACGATGATGATGATGATGATGATGATGATGATGATGATGATGATGATGAGGACGATGCTGATGCTGATGCTGATGCTGATGCTGATGCTGATGCTGATGATGATGAGGATGAGGATGAGGATGATGATGATGATGATGATGATGATGATGATGATGATGATGATGATGATGATGATGATGATGATGATGATGATGATGATGATGATGGTGGGCGGGAGGAGGAGGGGGAGGAGGCAGCGGGAGGAGAAGCGGGGCGCTGTCTCTTCGAAACGAAGACCCAACACCACAGGATGGTTGGGAATAAGGATGTCCGCGGTCCAGGGGGGCTGCCCTGGGAAGCCTGCGCGGAAGGGGGGTCCCAAGGGGGGGGTGGCCCAGGGGAGCTGGGGTTCGGGCTCACGGGAGGGGCCGAGGGGGACGAACCGCGAACCACGACGAAAATAAGGATGTCCGCGGCCCAGGGGGGCTGCCCTGGGAAGCCTGGGCGGGGGGGGGTCCCAAGGGGGGGCGGCCCGGGGGGGCTGGGGCTCAGGCTCAGAGGGGGGGGGGGGGGCCGAGGGGGACGAACCACCACTGGGGCTCAGGCTCAGGGGAGGGAACGAGGGGGACAAACCACACCGAGCTCTAGAGCACAGCTGTGCAAGATAATAACATGGTTGTCGAATCCCCTCCTCGCTCAGGCGGGGCCTCCGTGGAGGAGTGGGAGGGACACGAAGCCTGAAACAGAACATGGTTGTCGAATTCCCTCCTCGCCCAGGCGGGGCCTCCGTAGAGGAGCGGGAGGTCCTCGGACGCGGGCACTTGTTCGCAGTCCAGTCGAAGTTTCCATGCCTCACGCTCTAGATCACTCGCGTCGCTGTTTGCGAGCTGCTGATGCACTCGGGTACAGTAGTCTTGCTACGCCAATTCTGCCATTTCTTCGGGAAACAGAATGGATCACCGTGTTTCGTTGCGATCGGCATCGGTTCTCCATTTCTTATCCCCCTCATAGTCCATGGCGCGGGGAAGTGCGTTGATGGGTGGATCCTCGCCTTTCTGTTGTTATCGGCAGCGGTCGGCTGCCGCTTGCCACCGTTCCCTGCGACATGGCGCAGCGAACTTCTTTCGGGCCTTCCCGATTTGAGCAGGTCCAACGCTCCCTCAGGATGCGATGTAATCCCGCCCGCCATCAAGCACCTCAGCACCCCGATGAAGGGGCAATCGTCGGTCTTTGCGACGGCTGATTGGCGCTGAGCGTCCGTAGTGGTCGATCCATAATTCACCTCAGCCCAACTACGTTGGCCTGGTGTTTCGCATGACCGTCTGTCATCAAGGCCGGCCACTTGCCCTTGCTTTGTCGCGCGGGATCGTGACCCGGCGAACGGCGCAGCTGGACCAGCCATGAGCTGCGCAGGGACGTCCTGCTACACCCCCCGCCGGGGCGGCGCCAGCACCGTGGGTGCTGCGCGCCGCCCCCCCGGATCACGGATGCCCGGGAGTGTTGGCCTCGTGCCAGCACTGTTCTCCGAAAGGGCACGTTTGGCCGTCTAAGTGGTACCAGCATTTCGCTTTGGTTTTGCCCTTTTGCCCATTTGCTTGGCCGCCCTGCGGTTTGCCTCCGTCAGGGGCGGGGGCAGCCGACTGCTTCGAGGCTTTCACATTCTTCTCAGCCGCCGCCGTCTGCTCCGCATTTCGGCTATAAGAACACCCTTGCCGGCCTTCTGAAGGCTTTGCCCCCAGGCATCGCGCTCTTGCTTCTCCTGCTTCGTCAGCGGGCGATGCTCGCGACCGCAAGAGCCATCGCAATTCTGGGGGCCACGGCTGTAAGCGTAGCATACTTTATGTTTGTTATTTGGCGGAGGGTTGCTGCTACCGCGCCCGTTCTGCTTCTTGGGCCGGTCACCTTTTCCGCCGTTGCTATCGCCTTTGCCCTTGCCTTTTTCTTTCCTGTCTCCCCTGCCTTTGCCCCTCGAATCAGCCTTGCCTCCCCTGCCCCTTCCAATTGGTCCACCATGGGTGGACCCTGGCGCGGCGGCCCGGGCCTGCGTTTGTCCGCGTTTTAGCTGTTGCGTGGGCGTCGCTTTCTCGGGGCGCAGGCACTGACAATCGTTCCGACTGAATGGGCATTAGTCTTTGAGCTATCGACGGCAGATGACAGACTTTTGAACCTTCCGTCTTTCGTGGTGATCGAGTCCTTGCTCCCATCGCTTGTCTTTCCACCGCTGAGTTTCACTCCGCGCCTGTTTATTTGCTGCTTCTGGGTCTTGCCCCCCCCCCCCCCCACCCACCCACCCTCCCCCCCCTCGATCCTTCAGCATCTGCCTCGCGATCTGCCCCAAAAGCCGTTCGTAAGATTTCATGCCCTTCCCGAAGTCGTCGTTGCTGTGATCATTCGTGGCAAGAGTCATGTGCATACAGGGACACTTCTTCATTTATTTGTAGAAGTGATCTTGGACCGAGGGCCTGAAGGATTTGTGGGGCTTCTCCATCTCTTGCGTCACCCGCATCCACTCATCGTAGAAGTGGTAGAGGTCTCTGTCAGCCGCTTTGCCCTCTCCTTTGATTTGGAACGCCATGAGGTCCTCGTAGGTGTACACCTGCCCGCGGTCCTCTCGCGTGGTGACGTGTATCTGGATTATGCGGAGAATCGACATGCCCGTCAGCAGCCATTCCTTTTTCAATTGATTAGTGTCAGCGCGGTCAACCTCGTTGGCCCGGTGGCGAAGAGCGCGGGGGGAATTGGGATCCCTTTGGATTTTGTTGAGCTTCGCAATGAGATCCGCCGCGACGCGTATGTCGAGGTCCCCGAAGAAGGGGCCCGGCCCGGCTCCTTGAGCGTTGTGGCCCTCACCGTCGAGGGCTCGAATGCCTCAGCTACCTACTTCGATGCCAAGATGTGGTTTTGTTGTGAGCATGAGGCCACCGTTCGAATGACGGACTTCTTCCACGTTCGAAAGCTGCCCGCGTCGGGCAGGGGGTCAAGTGTGACTTTATCGATTCTATCCGCCGCTGCCCATGAGGCAGTGGTCGGAATCGTTCCCCCATACTCAGGGAAACCCGGTCCGCCACCGCCCCCAGGCGGGCCGGGGGGTGGTGGACCGCCTCCCCCCGGATTGTCCTGATCGGCGTTCTGGGCTAAAGCGCATCGGCCGATCCTCTGATTCGCGGCCTCTTCATCTTCTTCCTCGGAGTCATCGTCCTCTTCGCCGTCCGAGCCTTCCTCCTCGGAATCGTCGTCTTCGTTCGGCTCATAGTCGTCGGTCCGTCATCATCATCGCTACTGTCACTGGGATCATCGCCCCCTGGCGCTCCTCCTACACCACCTTTCCTTCCTCCCGGCTTGTCCCCCTCACTACTGGCATGGCCATGGTGAAGGGGTTTGTCGCCGCCCCCTGCGAGGCCCCCAGCGCGGGCCGCGGTTTTCCTCGGTTGGGCAGGCGTCACATATCCTGGGACGGAATTAGTCGGTGGCTCATCTCGTTTCTTCTTTTTCTGTTATTCTTTCAGTTCTTGCGCCTCGCTGGGTGCCAACTCCCGGTGCTCGTGATGTTTCGGCTTGGCCTTTTTCGCGCTAAGTTCTGATTCCTCCATCAGCGCTTCGGCCTTTTCTCGCATCTCGTCGGCTTGAGCGCGTGCTTTTTCCTCTAACTTATCGCGCGGAGTTCTGCGTTTTCCTCGAGCTCACGGATGCGACGCAGAGCCCTGGCCTCCGCCTGGGCCCCAATCTCGCCTCGGGACCGAGCGGTCTCATCCTCCTCCAGCATCCTTTTCTTCATCAGGGCTCCTTCTTCTTCATCTTCGCGCTGCTTCCTCAGCATCGCTTCGTGGTCGCGCGCCCTGTCATCCTCGCATTGGGGACAGCGTCTCATTATCCAGCCATAACGCAGGGCACATATTAATCTTTGACACCTCTCGCGCATGCACGGGGCATCTGGCACGTTGCAGGTGAAGCATCGGTTTTCGTCGGACATAGCCGGTCTAGATCGAGAGCCCTCTCTTTGGCACGTGGTTCCCCCAGACAATCGGACGCGCGTCGCAGTTGCCGAAACAGCCCCTCTGACCGCGCTTGCCATGCCCTGCAAGCCATCCTGCACCAGCTGTCTCGCTTGCTGTCGGTAAGTCCACTCGCGTTGAGCGTCCCATTCGTGCACAGTCGAGACAGCCTCCTTCTGGAGATATTGCTTCGCTGCCTCCACTTCCAAGTGGGCCTTCACTTCAGTATTCCGCGTACCTAGAATTGCTTCCTCCGCCTCGTTCCTCGCGCTGGCATGGCCGGCCCGGGAAGTCGCCGCGGCGCGCTGAGAGCGATGATGCATGGATTTCAGCTCGGCCACTTGGCGAGTAGCCGACTCGTGTTCCGCGAGAGCCTCAGCTCTTGCTTGTGACAGTGCTTTCGGTTCCCCACTGGCTCCCCCCCGGATTGCCGACGCGGATTCCGTGACTAATTTGAGCTCAGCATGTATCTGTGCAGCGCCAGCTTGCGACTCCCTAGCCTCGTTCTCCAACTTTTGCTGCGTCGTTTGCGCAGCGCGGAGAGACGACGCGGCCGTCGCTTGAGCGTCGAAAACCATCTCCTCCCAGTGGTGTTTCTCAGCGATGGATTTCACGGCGACTTGTTCCGCCTTGGAGACTGACTGTTCGTGAGGCGCCGTGGCTTCCTGAAGTTTCAGCCGGGTTCCGTATTCGAACCGCGCATCTCTGTCTCGAGCTCCCCAAAGGGCTCGACGCGCTTGTTCGGCGATGGCTCGCTCAGCCTTCTTCTGTTCCTTAGCTTCACGGTCCGCCGAAAGCGCAGCTTCATGGAAGATGGATTTATCCTCCTTCTCTCTCTTGAAGACTTCATGCAGTTCAGACTCTGCCCTCTGCGCAATGATTTGGGTCTGCCTTTGCAGATTAGTTTCCGCGTCAGCCATCATTGAGCGGATGGCTGCGATTTCGGAAGGGCGTTCTTGCTCCAGTCGTTGTTGCCTCATCTCTTGCTGTTGCTCCCATCCGTGGTTTTTGCAGGCGAAGCAGTTGTGTTGCTTCGGAGGTATGCAGTCAAGACACAAGTAGTTCAAGTTACACAGTGAGCATTGGAATGAACAACCTCGGCACACTGGCTTCTGACATTGCCTGTTATCGGGCGCGCGGCCTGGACAGCAGCCCCCAGGGCCATCTGCGCAGTCCGGTCCGCGGCGCGCACAGGCTTCCCTCATCGTGGAGCGGGGCGCCGACGATCTCGAGAGGGGCGATCCATGTTGAGAGCCCCTCGAAGTGCGACTGCGACCGCCCTTTCCCGACCTTGGCCTCTGTGAGATTGGGCCCGGGGAATCGAGGAGCTGTCTCCCACGGGGTCGGGTCCCTGGGACTGGAATGGGCATG
The DNA here is from genome assembly GCA_963575745.1 of Prorocentrum cordatum. NCBI lineage: Eukaryota > Dinophyceae > Prorocentrales > Prorocentraceae > Prorocentrum > Prorocentrum cordatum. The sequence continues at coordinate 13,417 of CAUYUJ010020018.1, forward strand.
TCATGGGCGCCCGAACCGCCGGGCTCGGTCTTGGGGCGCTTCTCGTACGGCGATAGCTTGATATTAGCCGGATCCTCTCTCGGGGTCTTTCCGTGTCGCGTCTCCGTCGGGGCCCCCTTGGATGAGGTTCTTTGGTTTTCGGTTTGAACGCTGTCGTCTTCGGGGCTAGCTTTTCCAGCTGGGCTTTGGACATGGTCCGCAGTAGCCCGTGGCCGGCGTTCCTTCGAGGACGGGCGTCTCTATAGTCTCCGAAGAACTCGAGATGGAGAAGGTGTCCTTCTTGTTCTTCGGGGTCTTTACAATGCCTTCCTCATCCGATGAACTGGAATTTACGACGCATGCTTGTGCGACGTCATCGGACAGCGGGTTCCGCGGGCGGCTTTTGCCGCCGTACCATTATTCTTCTTCGTCCGATTCGTCGTCTGGAAGGGGCGCATCCTGTCTTCCACGGTTGATTGGAACGCCGTCGGCTCTTTCTTGATCTTGGACGCGTTGGGAGGTCGATGGTGTTGGTCCGTCGACCTGAAAATCATATTTTCCTGGTTTGTTAAACCAAGGTCCTTTCCCACCTTCTGTGTTTTCTTGTGGAAAGAGTATCTTATTGGCCCCAAGATGACCAACATGGTCGGTCGTTCTTGGAATAGAGCTTTCGGCTGATAACCCATCTTTGCCCAACTCAAGCCCAACAGGGCCAATTTCAGCAGGATGTACAGGTAATAAGTTTGGTGCTCTCAGCATAGGTCCCAAGGAACGTCTAGGGCTCGAGGATTCCCGAGAGACCATGGCGGCCAAGAAAACAGCGAAATCCGTAGAAATATGAGGTTCGACTGTCCGTTAAGCGGATAGGGAACGAAAGAGAGTGCGGGGCGCGCGCGCGCGTTGTTTTCCCTCCGATCCCAAACGGCTCGGGAACGGCCAACTCAATGTTTAAGGATATACATATATGTACCTATGCGGCGGCAGGGAGCGTATGGTAACGACCCGCCCTCCCGTCTGGCAGGCTGCAGCCGGCAAGGTTCCTGCCCCTGGGTCACCCACTTGCTCCTCGGCAAGTGCGGGATGGAGGCGGGGAAGGATCCACCCGGCGCCCCCCCCAGCTTGAAGCCGGTGGGGCGCCGCGCGGGCGGGACCCCCCAGCAACCCCGTTTTAGGCTGGGCGCTGCGCGGTGGGTAGCTCTTCTCCTGCCGCCTGGCTGAATGGGGCAGCGGCTGGCTGTTGGCTGGTGGCTGGCGCGCCCGGCACTGCCCCCCGGCAGAAGGCCACCATGGCGAGAGGGAAGGAGAAAGAGGGCCTGCCGCGTGAGGAGGGCAGCCGGCCGGGCAGGTGGACCCCTTGACTCCTCCCTCCTTCCCTCTTTGCCTCACTCTCCCTCATCCCTCGTCCTCCCGCCCCCCTCCCTCTCTCTCCTCCCTCCTCCCTTCTCCCTCCTCCCCTTCCTCCTTCCCCCCCTTCTCCCCCTCTCCTTATAAACTGTTGAGACCTCCCAGATTTGGTCGGAGTGGATGGGGTCGAAGGATCGCGCCGCATCGCCGATGCATCACAGATGCATCGGCGATGCATTACCGACGTCGGCGATGCATCGGCGACGTCGGCGTGGAGAAAATCGGGCTCCGCATCGAGCCGCATCGCCGCGTCGGCGATGCGGCGCGATCCTCCGACCCCATCTACTCAGACCCCATCTGGGAGGCCTGGACTCCTTCCTCCCTCCTCCCTCCCGCACACACGCCGGGCCCGCCCGTCGGGCGATGAGCTCTCCGGCACGAGGCTGTGGAGCTCGGGTGACTTCCGGCACGATGGGCGGACACCCTCCTCGGGGGCGGCGTGCGCGGGCGCCCAGCGTGCTGGACGCCTCCAACCCCTTGCGTAGAGGTGGGGGAGGCGGAGGAGAAGGAGGAGGAGGAGGAGGAAAAGGAGGAGGAGGAGGAGGAGGAAAACGAGAAGCCGGTAGAGGCCGAGGAGGAGGAGGAGAAGGAGGAGGAGGTCCTCCCTCCTCCTCCTCCTCCCTCCTCCTCCTCCTCCTCCTCCTCCTCCTCCCCTCCTCCTGCTCCTCCTCCTCCTCGTCCTCCACCTCCTCCCCCCCTCCCTCCTCCTCCTCCTCCTCCTCCTCCTCCACCTCCTCCCCCTTCTCCTCCTCCTCCTCATCTTCCGCCTCCTCCTCCTCCTCCTCGTCCTCGTCCTCCCCCTCCTCCGCCTCCTCGTCCTCGTCGTCGTCCTCCTCCTCCTCCGCCTCCTCCTCCTGCTTTCCCGGCCTCTCTTGTCCGCATGTCAATTGCGTCACGCACCTCACATGTCCGTGCCTCCCCGGGAGGTCCACATGCGGCCGAAGTGGCGGCGCCCGCATGGCGTCGGCACGCCCCATGCGAGGATCGTGGCCCACCGAAGAACGTCAGCCAGGTACGGCCCCAGAGCTCGCGCCCGCATGGAGCATACGCCTCCCATCCCAGAGATCCGACGTCGTGATGTTTTCAATACGGGGCCCCCGGAGGTCTCGACCCGTTCCCCGGGACGGGTTTTTTATCCTGAGTCGTTCTTTGACGGTCCCGGGGCCCAGCGAGGGCCCCTTGAGGCCGAAAATTGTGAAAAACCTCCGTCTTGAGTTTTTCAATACGTTGGATCTCTGGGATGTTGGCACGCCCCATCGCGAGGATCGTACCCCACAGGCAGCACACCCCTCGCGAGCACTCGGGCCCCACCACGGGGGGCTCCACCTGCGGAGCTCCGGCGCCCGGACGCGCACGTGGCGGACCCGCCTCCTGTCGTTTCACCGCGCCCCGTCGCGCGGCTCCTGCCACAGAAGTCCTTCGCCACGACGTGCTTGTGGAGGAGGAGGAGGAGGAGGAGGAGGAGGAGGAAGAGGAGGAGGAGGAGGAGGAGGAGGAGGAGGAGGAGGAGGAGGGGGAGGAGGAGGAGGTGGTGGAGGAGAAGGAGGAGGAGAAGGAGGAGGAAGAGGAGGAAGGGAGAGCAAAGCGAGGGCCCGACTGCATAATGGAAGTCCTTCGCCACGACGTGCTTGCGACCCCAACGGCTTTGGCCTGTTAAAAACCGCTCTCGGACCCCAGAGCAGTCCAGCCCCGTCCTGGACAACAGGCTGCCCCGCGGAGGAGCGCCTGAACGTGCCATCTGGCACCCCTCGCACACCAGCGTTTGCACCTAGTTGGTATTCCGCTCGTGGTCTCTTGAGAATCACGCTTCTGGACGGCCCGATGGGGATCCAATCGAGCGGTCCAGATGCAAGTCACCGCAACTCACAGTTAGCGACAAGCCATTGAGACTTCCAGGGGGACGACGGTCGCAAAGGAAGAGGCACGTGCCTAAACCCACGTATTCTCGGCTGCTCAGTCGCTGAAAGGAAAGCTTGGGAGACGGCGACAGACAATGGCCACGGCAGCGTGCCGAAAGCCACTCTAAGGAGAGACAGGCGTCAGTCATCCATACACACACACACGAACACCCTTGCAAACATGCATGTGGCCTAGACTTGTCAACTACAAGGGAGGGTGCTCCCATCCCGCACCAGCACGAAAAGGCGATGGATGCGCTATGTAGGGTGCAATGTTTGCCATATGATAATGATGTGTGGCATCTGCGTGGCGAGTCCTGTACGGCCAAAGCGTAGGATTCGCCACGTCGGCTTGGAAACTCAAGTGGACCCTTGGAAATCGCGCGCGCGCACGAGCGACGGCGCATGCAAGGCGAGTTCTGCATTGCAGAAGTGAAGAAAAAGGCACGTTGTCCTGGGGATCCAAGTGAAGCCTGAATGCGCGCCACCTTAGCTCCCAGCTTGACATGCGGTTTTCGCATGAGCCACCAGGCGGCGCCGTGCGGTGCCCTGTGCGCATTGCGTTATTTCCATGCGGCAGCACCCACAGGGCGCCGTACGGCGCCCCTGCGCTTGTGTGGGATGCCATCGTACCACTTCTCGTCTCTACTGCATGATAAAATCTCGCATGCTAGGCCCGGTCGCGCAAACGCTTTCAGAAAACAAACTCGTGCCGACGGGAAGACTCTGGCAGCGTTGCTGTGCTCACCTGCCTCTCTTTCGGCGCCCGACCGGGTCGCGCCACGCAGCCAGCTCGATCGCCGACCGCAGCATCCGACCTTCTGGACGGCACTCCTCAGCTGCACACGGAGGTCTGGAGGAGGGGGAGGAGGGGGAGGAGGAGGAGGAGGAGGAGGAGGAGGAGGAGGAGGAGGAGGAGGAGAAGGAGGAGGAGGGGGAGGAGGAGGAGGGGGAGGAGGAGGAGGGGAGGAGGAGGAGGGAGGAGGAGGGGGAGGAGGAGGAGGAGGAGGAGGAGGAGGCAACGCCCTGGGACGGCAGCCCTGGGCGGCGCCCGCGGGCGGCACTCGCGCGGTGCCCCATCGGCGGGGGGAAACAAAATGAAGTAACACTACTGACTACCCACCAATAAAGGGGCCCAATGACACACAAATAAATACACACAAATAAAATGATTCCCCATATTTTCCCATATTTTCTGGGTTTTTGTTTTCCCGCCCACTGCCCATATTTTCCCATATTTTCTGGGAAATCGAGGATTAATTGTGTCTGTGTGTTTCTTTTCCTCCTGAACCAAGCCACCCCAACCCAACCCGAAGACACGAATTTGACCCCGCATTTCGGGTTGGGGGGGTTACGGGTTCCACGTGTTTGCTCGATGTCCCCCGACCCCCCCCCCGCTGGAAATGGAGGGCAGATCGTGGCCTTCGAGCTGGGTTGGGGTGGTTTGGTGGGCGGTGAATTACGAGGCGAGCAAATGGACAACTCAAGTGTCGCACAACTGTGCCGTGGTCCTGCCATGATGCCAAGCCAGAGCGCTGTGTCAGAATAACCCCTCACAAAGTTCGGTCACAGTGTTCGGCTGTGAGCCGCCGTCTGACAGCCTTGGGAGGCGCAGAATCGAAGTACGCCTCAACGATTTACGACTTCGCGTGCGCGCGAATATGCCCTCACGCGCGCATGACATCCTGACGGCGCGCAGCACTGCGAGGCGTTGCGTTCATGTGGGGCCCGGTACGAACTGACAACGCACAAACACATGTCATGATGACATGGTACGTACGACTAATAAATCCGAAATCTCTGGCCCCTACAAGCGTGGGCGCGTTCGAACGATAGGTCGCGGTGATTCGCAGTTGGCGTCTTCGATAGCGTATCCAATGCCTATCGGCTAGGGGCGCTCCACATCGGTCGGAGTGCGTGGTCACATCGACTTGCGGGCCTGCTCACAGCGATCGGCGAGCGTATTATAAGCTTTGAGCAAGCAGGTTGCCGGCCAAGCAACGCAATCTGGCACTCGTCACAAAGCTGGACCTCCATCTGCTGCTGGAGCATCTCCCATGCCTGCTCCCTCCCTCCTCCTTCCACCTTCCTCGAATCCCCTACCACCTCCCTCGAATCTCCTCTCGATGCTGCTGGAACATGTGCTCCTCCCACTCCCTCTAACGTCCTGCCGCGCGGCTGCGCGCCCTCCTCGACAACAACCGACAGGGCGACTCGCGGGGAAAGCACGAGGAGTAGGGCTGATAACCACGTCGGGAAGGGAGGGATGGAGAACCCGCATAATGCTGATGACTACTTTTTCTGGCGAACAACTTTTGCTTGCAAGTTCGATGCCTCCGGAAGTTGATGCTGCCTACGCGGAGTAGGCAGCTGTGCCGCGATGACAAGCCAGCGGGTGGGACAAGGCTCACGATGGTCCAGGCTCGGAGCTTCAACGCTGTCCAGCCCGGCAAGGATATTACAGCACGGCCGAAAGGGGGCATTCCCTGCGACCAGCTTGTTATCCCGAACGTTAGGTCGGGCATGTCCCCCTACAAGCGGACTTTGGACGACAAATAAAGCATTGTCCAAAAATGCAATAAACTAAACAAAAATACTAGAAAAACCGTCCCCGTAGAGGGACATGCCCGACTTAACCCGAACGTCTCTTTGACGGTCGCAGGGTCCGGCCAGGGCCCCCCCCCAAGGCAACCCGCATAGAAAAACAAAAGGCCCTCTCCTTCCTGGACTCCTTTTCTCTGGAACACCTACGGCAAGTTCGCGTCGTGTCGAGCCCGGCGTTCTTCCCTTACACTGCGGGTTCAAACTTGAACGATCGGCCGTTCCGTGAACGCCGGATCCTTCAACGACGGGCCGATTCTGGGCCACGGGCGGCGTTCGACCATAAATGCACGCGCTGGGGTCGCCGCCGGTTGGCACGACGCGAACCTGCCGTAACTTCGCACCCTCGCGCCCTCCCGTCGGAGAAGGGCAGCCGCTCTGGCGAAGAGGAGGAGGAAGAGGAGGAGGAAGAGGAGGAAGAAGAGGAGGAGGAAGAGGAGGAGGACGAAGACATACCCACTGCTCCCTGGCCAGGCCCACCCTGAATTCAGCAGCGGTGTTTACGCCACGCCCTCCTGGCTTGGCCAGGAGGGCGATCGCGCAAGGTGGAACGACAGACGCGGAGTGAGAAACCAGCGCACAGGCCATCACGTCACCACAAGAAACCTTCCACAAGGAAGGAGGAAGAAGAAGAGGAGGAGAAGGACTAGTGTAAACGATATTGGAATTAACCCTCCCTCCAAGTTCCCTCTTCATGGGCCCCTACAACGGTTCATTTCCATTGAGGGAACTGCCTCGTTGGAATACAACCGTTTGAAGACCCTGGAGCATGCTAAAACAGTGCTCTCGGGATTTCAACGCCACATATCAACCTGACTGCTGCGTTTTGGCGGTCCGGAATCGTGCCATAACGTCACTTTTCGGATTTCAACAACACGAATCAACATAACTCTTGCACCCGCGTAATCCTGAATCCTTCCAAAACATAATCTTTGATACGCTGATCATGGGAATCAGTGAAGCTCTTGTACACGTTTGAAAAGAATGTGCGCTGGGCTAAGGCGAGAGCCACAGGTTGAAAACTAACCGCTCTCAGTCCGCGAAACTCTTGCAATTTTTACAAAGAATCTGCCCGGCGCTGAAACGAGAACCACATGTTGAAAACCATCCGCCCTCAATCCATGAAGCTCTTGTACATTTAAAAAAAACGACTGTGCGCGGCGCTAAAACGAGAACCACATGTCTAAAACCACCCGCCGTCAATCCGTGAAACTTTTGCAATTTGTTGCGAAGAATGCGCGCGGCGCTAAGGCGAGAGCCACATTATGAAAACGGCCCGCCCTCAATCCGTGAAGCTCTTGTAAGTTTAAAAACGACTGCGCGTTGCGCTAAGGCGAGAGCCACATTTTGAAAACCACCCACCGTCTATCCGTGAAATTCTTGCAAAGCTTGAAAACCAATTCGCGCGGCACTACAGCGAGAGCCACAAATTGAAAACGACACGCCCTCAACCCGTGAAGCCCTTGTACATTTGTAAAACGAATGTGCGCGACACTAATGCGAGAGCCACATTTTGAAAACGACCCGCCCTCAATCCGTGAAGCTCTTGCATTCGTTTACAACGAATGTGCGGCGCGGCTCTAAGGCGAGAACCACATGTTGAAAATCACCCGCCGTCAATCCGTGAAATCCTTGCAAATGTTGGAGCTAATGTGAAGGCCATTTTTTGAAAACCACCCGCCTTCAATCCGTGAAGTTCTTGTACACGTTTAAAAAGAATGTGTGCGGCGCTAATGCGAGAGCCACATTATTATTAATATTATTATTACTATTGTTATGTTTTTTGAAGAAAGAACATCCGCCCTCAATCCGTGAAGCTCTTGCATTTTTACAAAGAAGGTGCGCGGCGCTATGGCGAGAGCCACATTTTGAAAACCACCCGCCCTCCATCTGTGAAGCTCTTGTCATTTTTTAAAAGCTTCACAACCATAATTGGTGAGGAAGTCTCGGGCGAAACGCACGGCACGCCCTAAAAACTGGCCTCGGGGTGCGACACGGAGGAGTTATCTATAAGGAGAAGGAATGGAGGAGGAAGAGGAGGAGGGAGGAAGAGGAGAAGGAAGCCCCTGCCCACACCGCGACGCGCGAAGCACGATTCTCTTCGCGAGCCCTGCGGGCGACTCAGTCTTCCCCACGGCGAGGAGCGAAGCCGATCATACCTCCCAAGGGCTGGCCAATAAACTTCCCTCGGTAGGTGCCCCATGAGAACGCTGATTATAGTGGAAGCCAGTCCACAAGAAACCTTCCACAAGAAGCCCAACCCTGAGACCCCAGGACGTCCATTGACTTTTTGGTGTGGGAACGTCACGCTCTCCCTCGCAAAGCCACCGAAACCCAAGGAACCTAGGGCACCCTGGAGGCAAGCAGGGTGTTTCTTGGCATGGGCCCCACTGCATTGCAAAGATCAAAAAGGACAGCCTCGAGAAAAATGCCTTGTCTCGGAGGCGTGTTCCGCCATGACGAGTTCTTGCTGCCACCGCGGGCTGCGCAAATGCCCGGGCCTCTGGCGACTCGAGGAGGCGATCGCCGTCGTCGGCGTCGTAGGCTCTTCGCCATTCTCCGATCCTCCACATCTGCAGACCGCCTCTGGGTCCCGGGGCCGCCAAAACACCACTCGGGATAAGGATGACAAGCTGCGCGTGGTTGGGGTCGAGAGCCTCGGGGGCCAGCGAATCAAAAGATCGAGTCGTTGGAGAGCTGGGCAGGGCGGGGGAAGCGCAGGAGGGCGTGGGCGGACAGTGCGTCATGCAACCATCAGCACGCAGCATGCTTAGGTAGGACTCCTTCGGCTGGCCAACTCGCCAAGCAAGTCCGCCGCCGCTTGCTGCAGTTCTGGGCGTGAGGAATAACCGCGAGCTGCGAGCGTATCCGCACCTAGGATCCGGACATTCACACAGGTCCGCCGCTCTTCTCCTCTGTCGCCCCTCTCACTCTGATTGAGGCTCCTCCTTCCTGGGAGCGGGGAGGGGAGGATCGAGGTGGATCTGCTGAGTACCTGTCCTCCTCCGAATGACAATGCCCTCGAGGTCTCGACACCGAGGCGCGACCCCGTCGGTGCGCGATCCCGGAGCTGCTCCGCGCGGGGCATGCGCCCCAAGACCGCCCTGGAAACCAACGGGATCCCGCGGCCGATGGGGGCCTGGGCCGCAGGGGCGCGACGATGGGAATGCCTCCTGCCCGCGACGAGAGAAGAGACGGACAACGCAACTACTGGGCCTCATGTAATGCGGGATGACGATTAAAAAAATGGGAGAGAACGATTCTAACAAACATAGTTTTCTGCTGTTTCTGCACAAGTGTCTGACTGGAGGAGAACGATTAAACAAAAAAAGTGTTCCAGCCCGCGGCCAGTTCTTTCTAATCGTCATCCTGGGCGCCGCCGCGTGAACACGACCCCCGGTCATGTATTAATCGTCATCCTCCATTTCATAACCAGGATATGGAAGGACAACACTTGAGCTGCGATCGCTTACTCAGTCGCTGTTTTGCCGATCTGCGCGGCCCCTCGCGCCGCCCCCTCCTCCCCCCCCCACGAGCAGATCTTGGCCATTCTGGGCGCCTGCTCTGAGCAGGCGGAGTCTCCCCCGCAGGAAGCACCGCTGCAAATAGTCGCGCATCAAGCAGCGGTCCCAAGCCAGACCCCCCCCCTCCCCCCCTTTCCGCCCAATGCCGAAACGCGGCATAACAGAACGCTCACCATCGTGCAGGCGTGCGTGAGCGCGCGGGAAAGCAGACGCTCGACGTCGGTGGCGCTCGCAGGGGGGCAAGCGCGGGGAACGCCTCGGGCTGCTCAGAAAAAGAAACAAGGTCATAAACATAACTTTTGTTGGAGGCCTGGAAATGGGCACCAACACCATGACACGGGGCTGCCTCCACAGGGTGGAGACGATCCTAGAACTCGGTGTTGATGGTAATATTTCGGTCACCTTGGAAGCCAGAATATTACCACCATCACCGAGATCGGGATTCTCTTCCCCTGGTGGAGGAACGCCGCCGATCTTGGTGTTGGTGTCAACCTCTAGGCCTGCGATTTTGGCGCGTATGTCTCGGATCTTTGCCGGACCCCCCTCGCTGGCGCGCGGAGCGCGCCAGGGGCGTCGCCGGAGGCGCCCAGCGCGGGTCCAAGAGATCCGCGCGGAGCGCCAACGGCTTATGCTTCTGCAGTTGTTCTTCTGCGACTGCTGCCCCTCGGGAGCCCCAAATGCGGCCCCTGAGATGGCTCAGCTCAGCGATCTGGCCCCTGAGCGTCTCCATTGGCGTCCGTGGAGGCGAGGACGACTGAACTGATGGGTTTCGGTACGCAGGGACCCCGGAATTCTGCAGTCCAGTCTTCCCCGCCTCTCCAGTCGCCACGGAGGCGCTCCGGGGCCAGGTGGCTGGACTCAGGTCGGGCATGCCCCCCCACAGGCGGATCTGGGACGAAAAATGAAACATTCTCCAGAAATGTTCAAAACATGCCCCACGATACTAAAACAAGTGTCCCCAGACTATTTTGAAACGATTGTTCAATATCCCCCCTGTGGAGGGACAGGCCTGACCCGGACCCGGTGTCGGACCCGGTGTCGGATAGGTTGCGTTGGTTTGATTTTTTAGTTGTTTTGGGGGTCTCCCATGTTTTCTGACTCCGGCTAGGCTTTGCGTGGCCGGATTCTTCCGCACCTTTAACTACTTTCTCGGCCTCCGGCCGAGGGCGTCAAGGCATCATGAAGCCTGTCAGCCACATCATCCTTGAAGGCAGATCTGCCTTCAAGGAAGAAAGACTGGTCTACTCTGTAAGACCGGTTTTTTGAAGGCAGATCTGCCTCCAAAAAACCGTTCTTTTTGAAGGCAGATAGATCTGCCTTCAAAAAACCGTTCTCACAGAGTAGACCAGACTATTTTGAAACGATTTTTCAATATCCCCCCTGGTGGAGGGACAGGCCTGGCTTCACGCTGGACTGAAGGATCTCAGGGTGCGCACCCAGGTCTGGCGTCGACCTCCCGGCGCGCCGAGACGCCGGCCACGACGTCCCCAAGGCTTAGGTCGGGCGTGTCCTCCTGCTGACTACCTACCAGACCACCCCAACCCAACCCGAAGACCCGAATTGGGCCCCAATTTCGGGGTGGGGGGGGTACGGATCCCATGTGTTTTTTCAACGTTCCCCGACCCCCCCCCCCACTGGAAATCGAGGATAAATTTGGACCTTCGGGTTGGGTTGGGGTGGTTTGGTGGGTGGTGACCTGCTGGCGGACTGTGGCCGGAGAATGAAAAAAGAATAGCCCAAACGTATTCAAAAGCAGTCAGAAACAGTAAACCACAAATCGTCCCCAGACTACTATTTGACTATCTTTTACTGTTCCTCCTGTAGAGGGACAGGCCCCAATTTGAGTCGGGGTTGGGCTCTCGAAGTCCGTAGAGATACCGAACGATGTCAGGCTACGGCCCGCACCGGTCAGGTCGCTTGACGAGGAGGCGCGTGGTATGACTTGGCTTTGTCTGGAAGCCACAGCGGGATGGGCAATTCACGCTTTGACCTCTGGGACCCCAGTCGGGGATCTTCTGACCCGGGTCAATCCAGACCCGGGTCAGCAGGAAACCCAAAAACTGCAACGCAGAAAAAGAAGACTGCAACGCAGGTCTTCGCAAACCCGGGTCAGCCAATATGCGCGGCCGCCTCGCGGCCACGAGCGGCTCGCCAACCCGGGTCAACCAGAGGGGTCTTCGCAAGATCCTGCAGGATCCGGTGCCCTGGCTGACCCCCGTTGTTGGACGCCCGAAATGGGTACGGAAAAAATTGGTACAATGCCCATCCAAAAATGCTGCCCCAAACCTGCAGCGGCCGCTGTTGGGCAGGCGGCCTTCTGTCTCAAGCGGACACAGGCGGCGGCGGCGGCGCGGACAGCGAGCCCTGTTCAAAATGAACCAGATCCGCTGTTGGGCATTGTGCCCATTCTTTCCGTGCCCATTTTTGGGCGCCCGAGTTATCCGGGGTAACTCGGGTCCGGGGTAACTCGGGTTCGGGTTCCCGAAAAAGCGAACCCGAGTTATCCCTGACCCGAGTTACCCCTGATGATTCGGGGTTCTGGGCGCCCGAGTTATCCGGGGTAACTCGGGCCCGGGGCAACTCGGGTTCGGAATCCCGGAAAACGAACCCGAGTTATCCCTGACCCGAGTTACCCCTGATGATTCGGGGCTCTGACTTTCCGTGCCCATTTCGCCCGTGCAGACCGTTTGCACTGACCCCGTCTTTTAGGCGTCGACATGCCGGCGCGCCGAGAACGCCGACCACGCCGCAGCCCCGAGACGGTGGGGAGCTCGGCCCTTGTGATCGTCGGCCGGCGCCCGAGTGCGCCGCGGGCAGCGCGGCATCCTAGGGCGACGAGATCTGAGGACGGAGGAGGAGGAGGAGGAGGAGGAGGAGGAGGAGGAGGAGGAGGACGAGGAGGAGGAGGAGGAGGAGGAGGAGGAAAGGAGGAGGAGGAGAAGATGGAGGAGGAGGAAAGGAGGAGGAGGAGGAAAGGAGGAGGAGGACATATCCACTGCTCTCTGGCCAGGCCCACCCTGAATCCAGCAGCGGTGTATACGCTACGCCCTCCTGGCTTGGCCAGGAGGGCGATCGCTCAAGGCCGAACGGCAGACGCGGAGTGAGAAACCAGCGCACAAACCATCACGTCAGGAACCAGCCGTGGGCCACTTCAAAGAGCTTCCAGCAGGAAGGCGTATACGCGGCTCCTGGGCCCAGGAAAAGCCCGGCCAGGGGGCAGTGGATATGTATAGATTTCTCAGCCCGGCCCGAGATTCTCGCCCAGCGTAGACGAGGCGCTGCAGGTTTTTCCGAGCACCCGGCTCGACCTCCCGCACAGGGCCATCTCCCTCCCCGGGGCCCTGCAGCCGTGGCACACGATGCACTTTGAAGATGCGGCAAACTGGAACCAGAAGGCGGTCGCCAACGGTGGGACGCGTCGGGGCACACGATGCACAAATACGATACGAAACTCTCTGATGTGAAATCTGGCGGCACACGGTTTGTCGATGTGAAACTTCGTGGGGCGCCCACGAGTTCGGCTGGGGACGCTAGAGGCGCCAAGGGTTAAGAAGTTCATGCGGGGCAGAGCACACATGAAGGTGTCTTACTTGACGTGGCTACTGCTTCCCGTAGCTAGTCGTCGTCAAAAGACATAGCTCCCGTTCCCGCGAGCATTGTTTGTGCCTGCGAGCTCTCGCCCCCGATCCCTCCACAGTTAGCTGGGTTCTCCGAAGCTTCGCCTGGTGGCGCCCCGTGCGGTGGTTGGGTCCGCCGAGGTTTTCGCCTGCTGTCCACCCGTGGGCGTCTCGTAGAGGGGTAGGGGGGGGGGGGGAGAAGGAGGAGGAGGAGGAGGAGGAGGAGGAGGAAGAGGAGGAAAACCAGCGCTAGGCCGAATCGTGCAACCGTGGGGACGGGAGCACGGGCCTACATGACAGACTTAGTCGGGACATAGGGGGTACCGTTTTTCCGAGGGTGCTTCCCAGCCCGAACTGGCGCTACAGCATGGGTCTGCTTGTAGCGTGCTCCCTTGTCCTGCGAGGGTCCAAAACACTGCCCGTGCAGTGTGCAGTTGGCCACTTTGCCCAGCGAGACCTGGTACGAACCACATTGCGTGCAAACCATAGCCCATGGCGTCAAAAAAACCTGGTACCCCTGCATTTCAACGATCGTATCGGCTGGCACAAGCCTGTCGCCGAGAGGAGTGTCCCCGACATCGTTGGCCTGCACCTCCACAGCATCGCCCATATCATCGGCAAACTGGAGCGCCACAGAGACAGCCTAGGCCCTAGGAGCTCGCTGGAGCTCCGCATCGTTGGGGCCTTCAGCCTCTCTTGGGCCGTGGGCTGACACGGGGGCCCCAAGAAACTTCCCAAGACCGGCCTGCATGCGGGCCATCCCGAGGCAGTTCCTACACTGGAACACGTTGGGCCCCCTATGTTCTGGTCGACCTGATTCACCATCCCTCGCAGCCAGCTCGGCCGCTGCCCACGCGAAGAACTTGGCCTGCAACCAGCAACCTGGAGAATGCAAGGTGGGCCTCGAAGCTCTTGGCCAGGACACTTGGTAGCTCATGCACTGCGGCGCCTTTCTTCGCGAAAAAATCCGCCCACATGTTGCCGAGGACGTGTTCCCACGGCACCTTCCAACTGGCATCATATTCGATGTACTGCTTTGGGCTCATGTGCGACTGGCACCAATATCACCTTGGCGAACCATCACGGAATGATACCACGCTCAGCATCGAACGCCAGATGTCAGCGTAGCTGGCTTGTGCGTCGGCCTGCTGGTGAGACCAATTGGCATCCTCCTTAGCTAAACTCATCAGGTCTGTGACGACCAGAGACACAACTGGGAAATGGCGCAATGCTTGCAATACCGCGAACCTCCCAGCCCCTTTCCCACCGTCTGTATCGGCCCCCACAAGGGCCCATACATAGCTCTGACAGGTATGCCGTTGTCCGCGATTTGCACCGCAGACCATCCACAACGCCCCCACGAGGTCCGATCCGACTCCCAGTCACCACAGAATTAAAAATCAAACTTGTCCTCCACGTGCGGAGGCACGTGGGGGCTGATGGGCGCCCCAGCAGCCGTCTCGAAATAGTCAAAGTCCTCGGCCTGGCCTTTAGCCTGGATATGAGAATGCCTGGCCGTACAATGAGGACAAGCAGGAGAGATGCGGTAGCCAGCGCGCGCCAAACGGTCCTTCGACCACAATGCGCCTGACCACGGCGAACGCAAGGCACCAGCAAAGCGTGAATTCTTCACAGCTGCCGTTCCTCCTCCCGCGCACTTCCTTCACATCCTCGTCCACAGTATCTCTCCCCCCACGCATGCCTCCTGGTGGTGAGGCAAAATGAGATTGCCTTGCTATCGCTCGATGCCTGGGCGCGCGAGCTCCACTGGAGACCGTGGTGGCAAGTTCATAATGCCAAATCGATGGCCCAAGTCGCTGATACGCGCAGTGCTGGACGCCGTGCTCCAACCGATCCTGGTAAGAGACAGAAATAGCAACGCAAGTGGACCATGTGCTGCCGCCCATGAACTTCGCTCCCGGAGTGCATCTCGGACCTGGCCTCAAGCTCGTTGTAATCTCCCGAGACTAGCCAGACAAATCCACCATGGGCTCTCAACGGGGCGAACGTGGCCGCGAACATCGGGTCGTGCACGGCGTCGGCTTGTGTGGCGAGCACGAGCGTGATCGACGAAGACTTGCTAGCTCTGCCAGCAAGGGTAGCTGCATACTGCCTGAGCTCATTCAGCTCTTGGTCGTTGGTTCCTGCCACCGTTGCGCCGTGCGCTGCAGCAGGTAGAAGTCCTATCCACCACAGAAAAACAATTCGGTTCCTAGCACCTCGTCGCAGCACCGCTACTCTCGGGAATCGGTATTGCAGCTGCTTCTACCTTGCCGTCGCCCGCTTGCGAATCGGTCGGGGCCCGCCGAGTTCACGCCCGAGCCTTCTTGCCCAAGACTTGGCCTTCAGGTGGATGTCCTGGGCAAGTCGGCCAAACCGTGCCCCATGCTTCGCAGAAGCCGCCGTCGAGACCCACCCAGACTTCCCGACCTGCAAAGAGAGCCCAAGCCTAGAGGTCTCCTTCGCGAGCTCTGGACCCCCAAGAACAACTCTCGAGCATGATCATCTTCAGTACCTATCCATTGCAGCGCAGTGTCATCAACCAAAAATCGGGGGACCACATTCGGGCTCACCCTGGTGGCCTTCATTTGGCCCTGTAGGTTAGAGGGGCGTCGTCGCACGCGCGCACCCCGCCAAGATCCCCTGAAAAGGCCAGGAGACCCTCGCTCCAACAACCGGACGCTCTTATGACCCTTGGTTGAGTATACGACACCAGAGGCACCCAGAGGAGCCTCATTGGGAACTTCATCTCTCTCGCTTCCTCAACCACTGCAGAGAACAAAACAATCCCATAACACTTCCACATGCCTCGGAACACCGTGATCGACGTCTCGCCGAGCCTGCGCGCAATCTCAGCCTGCTAATTGTGCTCGCAGGCCGAGAGACTGGGTGAACATCCTCTCCGATTCCCCCAGATGTGGGGACTAGCATGTGAAATGATCCATTCTCTGGAGATGGGGCGCCTGGCTTACGACCATGGTCTCATGAAGCTTTCGACAAGGGTGACCAACCTCGTCCCTCCATGAGGTCTCGCCACACGCACCATCTCGTTTATAATGCGTTCAGACGGACACATCATCAACTGCTCGCACGCATGATATAGGGCACGCAAGGCAGTGGGACCGCGAGAAGAAAGATACCAGAAAGCACGAGGATGGAGTCGAGTGGAACCAACAGCCGCCTTTCAGGAGGACGAGAGGGCCGCCGCCTCTTGGAGATCATGCGGCCTCGTCCGAGGACGTGGAGGCCGCTGCTGGTGATCACTCAGTAGAGCTAGTGCGCGCTGCTCGTGGCAGCTCCAAATCTCGCCCCATGCGTCATTCTCGCGATCGGCGAGCTGGCAGGGCTGCGCAAGGTCAGCGTGCCCCACCGCAGCTTCAAGGGCTTGGGCTCTTGACGCGCGATGTGCTGGCCCAGCTCCGAGCGTCTGCCGCGCCCACTTCTGCCAGGACTGCCCCACCCGGCGGCGATGAGACTACAGCAGACCATCGGCAGATCCAACAGGACAAGCAGCATCCATTAAACCATCGCGGGCAATCATCGCACAGTCACACGAAGAGAAATCCAGCGCCCAATTTTCCAGATGACTCCTGACTCCACGAGCCTGTTAAATTTTCATCAGGAAGTGCATGGCATCGTTCAGTGACCTAGCTAGCCTCCGCATTGGTCCATGCGCTCTAGCCTGGGTCGCTGGCGTCGTCGTGCCCCCCTCCTCGCTGTATCTTTTCTGGTTGCCCCGTCGCCGTGCGCGTTGCCATCCTGCAGCCGGCGCAGTCGAATCATGCGCCGCCGCTCCAGCGCGTGGACTACAGTTGTCAGGCAAGAGTATGCGACCATGACAAACACCAATACCAGTAGCCAGGTACACACGCACCATCTTGCACGAAGAGGCTCGAACCTTGATCAAGTGTTTCGCCAATCTAGCAGCCAGCAGCCAAGCGCGAAGCTTCGGTCCATGTTGCTGCCTAGCCAATTTCGGCTGCCACCCGGTTCCTAACACCTCGTCGCAGCACCGTTAATCTCGGGAATCGGTCTTGCAGCTGCTTCTGCCTTGCCGTCGCCCGCATGCGAATCGGTCGGGACCCGCCGAGTTCACGCCCGAGCCTTCTCGCCCCAGACTTGGCCTTCAGGTGGATATTCTGGGCAAGTCGCCCAAACCGTAACCCATACTTCGCGGAAGCCGCCGTCAAGACCCACCCAGACTTCCCGACCTGCAAAGAGAGCCCAAGCTCTGGACCCCCAAGAACAACTCTCGAGCACTATCATCTTCCGTACCTATCCATTGCAGCGCAGTGTCATCAACCAATATTCGGGTGACCACATTCGGGCTCACCTTGGTGACCTTCACGATGGCCCTGTAGGTTAAAATCGCGGGGGGCGTCGTCGCACGCGCGCACCCCGCCAAGATCCTCTGACAAAAAGTCAAGACAGCCTCGCTCCAACAACCGAACGCTCTTATGACCCTTGGTTGAGTATACGACACCAGGGGCATCCAGAGGAGCCTCATTTGGAACTTCATCTCTCTCGCTTCCTCAACCACTGCAGAGAACAAAACAATCCCATAACACTTCCACGTGCCTCGGAACACCGTGATCGACGTCTCGCCGAGCCTGCGCGCAATCTCAGCCTGCTAATCGTGCTCGCAGGCCGAGGGACTGGGTGAACATCCTCTCCGATTCCCCCAGATGTGGGGACTGGCACGTGAAATGATCCATTCTCTGGAGATGGGGCGCCTGGCTTGCGACCATGGTCCCATGAAGCTTTCGACAAGGGTGACCAACCTCGTCCCTCCATGAGGTTTCGCCACACGCACCATCTCGTTTATAATGCGTTCAGACGGACACATCATCAACTGCTCGCACGCATGATATAGGGCACGCAAGGCAGTGGGACCGCGAGAAGAAAGATACCAGAAAGCACGAGGATGGAGTCGAGTGGAACCAACAGCCGCCTTCCAGGAGGACAAGAGGGCCGCCTCTTGGAGATCATGCGGCCTCGTCCGAGGACGTGGAGGCCGCTGCTGGTGATCACTCAGTAGAGCTAGTGCGCGCTGCTCATGGCAGCTCCAAATCTCGCCCCATGCGTCATTCTCGCGATCGGCGAGCTGGCAGGGCTGCGCAAGGTCAGCGTGCCCCACCGCAGCTTCAAGGGCCTGGGCTCTTGACGCGCGATGTGCTGGCCCAGCTCCTTTCTCGAACGTCTGCCGCGCCCACTTCTGCCAGGGCTGCCCCGCCCGGCGGCGATGGGACTGCAGCAGACCGTCGGCATATTCAACACGACAAGCAGTATCCAGTAAACCATCACGGGCAACCATCGCACAGTCAGTCACATGAAGAAATCCAGCGCCCAATCTTCCAGATGACCCCTGACTCCGCGAGCCTGTTAAATTTTCACCAGGAAGTGCATGGCATCGTTCAGTGACCTAGCTAGCCTCCGCATTGGTCCATGCGCTCTAGCCTGGGTCGCTGGTGTCGTCGTGCCCCCCTCCTCGCTGTATCTTTTCTGATTGCCCAGTCGCCGTGCGCGTTGCCATCCTGCAGCCAGAGTAGTCGGATCATGCGCCACCGCTCCAGCGCGTGGACTACAGTAGTCAGGCAAGAGTATGCGACCATGACAAACACCAATACCAGTTGCCAGGTACACATGCACCATCTTGCACGAAGAGGTTCGAACCTTGATCAAGTGTTTCGCCCATCTAGCAGCCTGCAGCCAAGCGCGAAGTTTCGGTCCATGTTGCTGCCTAGCCAGTTTCGGCCGCCACCTGGATTGAACGTACTTCGTCCTGACTGGGCCACCTCTGCCCGGGAAAGCATCGCTGCCTGGGCCAACATTAGCAGATCGATCGCACAGCTCACGCTCGACTGCCATCGACGTCATGTCCCACGCGTGATGCAGGGAAACCTGGTCATGGGCTCCCCCGATGACCTGCAAGACAGGAGCCCAATCCGCAGGGCACCTTGACCCCGAACAACCGACATGAGGCCCACGCGGCAGTTGCCTGAGGCCCACGCGGCAGTTGCCTGGGCTCGACTGGCAGGCGCAGCCACATCGGATTGTCGATGTCCGAGGAAGGGAGCGACACGGGATAACGCGCTGGCATACTGGTATCAGCGCGCACCTGTCGAGGTCCAACCCGCGAGCAGGAGACTCCGACGAGGCAGAATAATCGCGCGCGCCTCTTCTGCCCCAAGACGGACGCGAAATGTTGCTCCAAGAGGTGCCATGAAAATCGCTTTGATTTGATCCAGCCATGCCTGCCCTCGAATCATGTGCGACTCAACATTCCAGCCCCCCCCCCCCCCCCCCCCCCGACAACCCATGGCCTGGCTCCGGCATTCAACCGACCCGACCACGTCGCAAGCACAGAAAAGCAACAACATATTGAACGAGTCAAACCCAACAGAGTCCTGTAGACACAGCGATGCCAGCACCATCCGTCCTCTGCATCCCCAACATGCACGGGCCGCCACAGCGCGGGGTGGCCAAATTGCAGGGTCCGGGGGCAGCGGCGGCGCAGCGATCACAACATACGTCGGAACAGTGACCGCCACCCCCGCGCCAAGTCCACCAGCTGCCGTCCTTTTGTTGCCGAGAAGACACCGTGGCATCCTGCATCTCGCAATTGCTCCTGGAACTTTGGCAATTTATCATCATCCAACTTGTGCTCCTGGGCGAGAACCGCAGCATCTCGAGCATATTCAACGCGCTGCGGTGGGGGCCCAGCCGCGTCAGCATTCAAGGTCACAGTGTGTTCCTTCCACCGCCGACCACCACCATCACATTCATTATGACGATTAGCGCCGCGTCCTGAAAGGTCCGCGGCGCTCCGTGAAGACGTCGTCTCATTATGATGACCAGCGCTGCCATCACCTTCTCCACTCCGCACAGGGACATCATCCATTTCACTAACTCCTCCAGCTGAGGCCCGTGGCAAGGAATCCTTGACACACCTCGTGCCGGACGAGACCCGACATAACAACGGGGGCGCGCGATTGCAACTGGCCCTCGCCTATGGGCCAGAGGGACACCTGGAGGCCGTAGTAGACCTCAGATCAAACCCATAGCAGACATCATGATCGGCAACAATATCATCACCCATAGCAGCGATGTGAACACCCATCTAATACACTTGGAATGCACCGAAGCGCGCTCGCTGCCTGAAGTCGGGAAGCTGCGCGGCTGGTTTGCGCACTGCAAGCCCATCCTCAGAGACTGGTGCTCATGCAGCAACCAGCATTTCCTTAACCGATCCCAAAGGAACCTCCAGCAACTCCTTCGACTTGCGATCCTGGAGCCCCTGCCGCCTGAGCCCCTCAGCCTCGGCGTCGATCGGCTCCTGTTGAGGCGGCAGCGCAGGCTCAGTAGGCCGTCCCAAGATAGTAACCTGCGCATTCGCAATAATCAATCGGAAAGAAGCCGCGACCCCATCAGCCAGAGACTCAGCCTTCTCTCCAGCACCCAGGCATCGCAGTACTTCTCCAAGCTTCGAGGCGCCCAAACCAATGGCTGTGATCTTGCTCTGGCCGCCACCTGCTGGGTACTGTTCGTCTCCGGGGGGCATGACACTGGACCCGGCAACCTCCAACGCCCGGGCCCGCATTTCGACCAACTTGACCTTTTTGTCCGCCAGAGGTTTCTCAGCCTCTTCCACTGATTTACGTCACTTCTCCCGTTCAAACTTCTTATCATCGACCGGCTTCGTCTGCTTCGTGATCTACTCCATGGCTTCCACCTTACGCGTAAGATTGACCACCCTCGCCACTGCAGGCTTGCGCTGGCTGATGTTTGCCTGGAGCATGTCACGCTCCGCAGCCAATGATGCACGCAGAGTAGCCCATGCCTCGCCCTCGCACTTCGTGGACATGTCGAGCTGCTTGCCCAGCTCCGCCACTATCGCACGTGCTTTGCCTTCATCGAAGGCAACATCACCTCCCGCGGGTTCAGCACGAGGTCCATGGCGTGAGCATTTGCGGCCTTGACAGCAGTAGCGTCCTGTTGCTTAGACTTTAGCTTAGCCTGAGCCTTCTGCAACGCGTCATGCGTCGCGGTCCATGGCGGCCGTTGCTGAGCTCGAGTGCTTGGGTTGTCGGCGTCCTTGTGCGAATGGAAACATGCACCCTTGGAGCGCCGACACTTGTAGCAACCATTTCCATCAGGTTTATTGCAGAATCGTTCCCCCAACCGATGGGTTGCAAAACCGACAGAACCAAGTCCTATCAACACCCTTTGGACGAAAGGCGCCATGGTCGGGCCCAGAGAGAACGCCTACTAGAGGCCGCCCTGGCCTCACTCCTTCGCGTAGCAAACAGCTCACGATCCCCCGGCCGCTCTGAAGTGTCGGGGACCGCAAGCACAGTGCCCTCAACAGGCCTATGCCAGAACGGCTAGGAGGAGGAGGAGGAGGAGGAGGAGGAGGAGGAGGAGGAGGAGGAGGAGGAGGGGGAGGAAAAGGAGGAGGAGGAGGAGGAGGAGGAGGAGGAGGAGGGGAGGAGGAGGAGGAGGAGGAGGATCGAGGAGGAGAGGAGGAGGAAGAGGAGGAGGAGGAGGAGGAGGAGAGGAGGAGGAGGAGGAGGAGGAGGAGGGGGAGGAGGGGAGGAATAGGAGGAGGAGGAGGAGGAAGGAGGAGGAGGAGGAGGAGGAGGAGGAGGAAGAGGAGGAGGAGGAGGAGGAGGAGGAGGGATCCGCCGAGGTCTTGCCCTGTGGCCGCCCGTGGGCGCCTCGCCTCGCGGGCGTTCCGCGCGCTGGGCGGGCCCGCCCGTGTCCTCGGCCGGCTGGGTCCGACGAGGCCTCGCCCGGCAGCCGCCCGCGGGGGGCCCCGCGGGCGCCTCCCGTGCGGAGGAGGAGGAGGAGGAGGAGGAGGAGGAGGAGAGGAGGAGGAGGAGGAGGAGGAGGAGGAGGAGGAGGAGGGGGGGGGGGGGGGGAGGAGGAGGAGGAGGAACCGAGGCGTCGCCCAGTGGCCGCCCGTTGGCGCCAGCGCGGGGTCCGCTGCAGACTGCGCCGCGCAGCTTGCACCACTCGGGGGCCACAAGGGACACGTTCAGGCGACGGCGGGAATGACTAAGCGAAGCGCAGAAAATAATAGTTAATTGTTAGGAAAGCGAAAGCGAAACCGAAGCTCCCCCGAAAAAGTTAATAGTTAAGAAAGCGAAATCGAAAGCGAACCGCTCGGAAAAGTTGATAGTTTCGCTTTGAGGTGTCGCGGGGACAGTACCCCGACCCCCTCCGAGATGGTGGGGGGCAGGGGTAGGGTTCGCGTGTGGCCCCCTAACCACTCAGCTTGCACCACTCGGCCTGACCTGCACAGCCCGCGGAACGAATGCAGTCGGCCTTGATTGGACAGGACACGCGAGAGGACACAAGACCCTTCCGAGGGCCACATTGCCGTAGGAGTGCGGGAAGCACGGGTCGCGAGGCCCAGGACACGAGGGTACCCTTGATTTGGCAGGGTCGACCTACTAATCCGGGCCGACTGTAGACTGCGCCGCGCAGCTTGCACCACTCAGCTTGACATGCACAGCCTGCAGAACAGATATGGCACTGCCCAGCTTGCCCCGTACCTACACCTGTACGACCACCCTTTGGATGACAAGGAGGTTGGAAGCATAAACAACTGATGGAAGCTGCGATGGTTGTGATGATGACGTTGCTGGTGATGCACCCTCGAGTTGGCGACGACGCGTGATGACGATGCTGCGTCGCGATGTGGTCTCTCTATTGATCTCACTTTCGATCTCACTGTCGGCCCCCCAGCGGGAAATAGGTTTCGGTTTCGAGTTCGTGTCCTGCGTGCGTCCTTATCACCAGGGCACCACGCAGACACCGCAGGGACACCTTCGGAACACCACCTGAGGCAACTATTGGACACCACCAGGACACCATCGAGACACCATCGAAACACCACCAGGACACCATCAGGACACCAATCGGGGAACCTATCGGGACACCGACGGGCCACACACATCGGGACACCGACGGGACACCGACGGGACACCGACGGGACACCGACGGGACACCGACGAGACACCGACGGGACACCGACGGGACACTGACGGGACACCGACGGGACACCGACGAGACAGCGACGGGACGGCGACAAAACACCAACGGGACACCGACGGAACACCCCACCGGGGGAGGTTCGGACAAGTCTTTTGCCCCGCCCTAGCAGCAACGGGGTCATTCCTTTCGCCCGCCCGCGCATGTTGGCCTCGCCTGCGCGCACGACACGGGCCCGACACCGAAACCGATTTCCCGGAGGGCGGGCCTCTCCGCTCTATATTGCGTCGCACAGCCTGCAATGCATATGTCACACCAAGTTGTCTGCACCAGATAACTTGTAACATACATGCGTACGTAACGCATAGACCACCCTTCGGGTGATAAGGAGGTGAGGGGGGGGGGAGGGACCACCGTCGCACTCGATTGATCTCACTATCGAACTCACTACCGATCTCACAATCGATCTCAATCGATAGATCTCACAATCGATCTGACTATCGATCTCACAATCAATCTCACAATCGATCCCACAATCGATCTCACATTCGGTCTCGCTATTGATCTCACAATTGATATCATAATCGATTTCGCATTCGATCTGACTATCGATCACACTATCAAACTCACTATCGATCTCATTATCGATCTCACATTCGGTCTCACTACCGATCTCACTATCGATATCACAATCGATATCACAATCGATCTCGCATTCGGCCTCACTGTCGATCTCTCTATCGAACTCACTTTCGATCTCATTATCGATCTCACTATCGATCTCACTATCGATATCACAACCGAACTCACAATCGATCTCACATTCGGTCTCATCATCGATCTCACTATCGAAATCACTACCGATCTCATTACCGATAGTGATATCACTACTAACTCAATCGATCGATCTCACAATCGATCTGACTATCGATCTCACAATAGAGTCCATAATCGATCTCACATTCGGTCTCACTATCGATCTCACTATCGATATCGCAATCGATCTCACAATCGATATCCCATTCGGTCTCACAATCGATCTCACTATCGATCTCATTATCGATCTCACATTCGGTATCACAATCGATCTCACAATCGATCTCACAAGCGATCTGACTTTCGATCTCACAATCGATATCACTACCGATCTCACTATCGATCATCAAAACAAAACATCAACATCGTCATCATCATCACCATCATCATCATCAATATCATCACCATAATCGGGACACCGACGGGGCACCGGCGGGACACAGCGGGGCCCCGGCCGCCCGGAAGGGAGACATTTGGTCCGGCCGCGCCTCAGCCACACGGGACACTAGCGGGACACCGGCGGGACACCGCGGGCCCCCGGCCGCCCGGAAGGGAGACATTTGGTCCGGCCGCGCCTCAGCCACAGGAGACTTTCTCTCGCCCGCCCACGCAGCTTCGCCTCGCCTGCACGCACGGCACGCACGAACACGAAACCGAAATCGATTTCCCGGTAGGGGGGCTCTCTGTTCCACTTCGATCTCACCCCCTCACCTCCGATCTACATCTGTACATGTGACGCCAGATAGGTTGCACCACATGTCTTACGCATTCAGACCGCACTAACACACTGCTTGGAGTCCACGCTGGCAAACACGTCGGTTCTGTGATACCTGGTAACGACACGACTCCCTCAATCGATGCCGTCCTCATCAGAGCTCTCGACGCCATTCCCAAGACACTTGCCATTGCCGCAAACCGTTTTTGCCAAGATACCCGTGTCGCCACGTGTGCTTCTGCCGTCGGCGCCCGAGGTCACGGGCTCCTTCTGCACACCTTGGCCTCCTTAGACCCTTTGGTCTCTTTCCCGCCCGCGGTGCCCTCCAGACGCCGCGGAAGGCTTCCACAGGCGCCTCCTATTATCCTCACCCTCCTCCTCCTCCTCGTCCTGTTCCTCCTTCCCTTCTTCACTTCCTCCTGATCGACTTGCTCCTTCTTCCCTTGCCAGCCGAGGTGTAGCATTCTTGGCGCGACTCCCTGGTGGAGGCTAAGGCCGCCAGCATCGCGCATGAAGTGCTTCATGGCTCGCGGCCTGAGGGTGTATCACCCCCACCTCCCCCTCCGCGGCAGCCCTCTTTACCTTTCCCATTGCGCACAGGCACAACTCGGCTAGGCCGAGGGCCGCTCTGGCCAGAACGTGCTGCGTTGCTACAACTGGGGGAACGAAGAATGCCATAAACATAAAAACTCGGAGGTCCGCGCGGATTTCTCGGCTGTCAATAATCGCTGCAACAAAACCGTTGCTTCTTTCGGCCTCCCATCTCCTCCTCCTCCTCCTCCTCCTCCTCTCCTCCTCCTCCTCCTCCTCCTCTCCTCCCTCCTCCTCCTCCTCCTCCTCCTCCCCCTCGATCCTCCTCCTCCTCCTCCTCCTCCTCCCCCTCGATCCTCCTCGGTCCTCCTCGTCCTCCTCGTCCTCCTCCTCCTCCTCCTCGATCATCATCCTCGATCCTCCTCCTCCTCCTCCTCCTCCTCCTCCGCCTCCCTCCTTCCCTCATTCGGCTCTTCGTCCCGGCGGCCGGGGCAAGGCCTGGTGGCGCGACGGCCCAGCCTATATCGCGGGAATTCAGGGCGCAAGTGCATATACAGTAGGAGGCCAATCCACAAGAAACCTTCCCCAAGAAACTCAACCCTGAGACTCCAGGACGTCCACTGCTTTCTGGTGTGCGAGCGTCCCGCGTTCCATCGCAGAACCATCGAGCCCCAAGAAACCCAGGGCACCCTGGAGGCAAACAGGGTGTTTCTTGGCATGGGCCTCCACTGTATATGCCTGACTCAGATTTTTTTTTTTTTTTTTTTTTTGTTCTCTCTCTCTCTCTCTGAGTACGTTGGACGCTGAACGGCCACCAGAAGTGCTTGGCACAGCGCTGCCGTCAGATGGCGCGCTCTGTTCTGCATCTAACTCGGCACCTCCTCCGACCTTGGCGAGATCCAGGTTGAGGCACAGGCAGCCCCGCGCGAGCCAGCCGCATTGGAGGAAGATCCAGCCGAGGACAACGATTCTCTTGTGCTGGGCATTGTCTCTCCTAGGACTCTGCCCTGGCAGCGACTGTATCTTTACGAGAATATCGAACGAGAAATGGCGTGCATTCGAAAAACTTTGCGCCGTCCCCAGCCCAGGATCCTCGGCGCCGGTGTGGCGCCTTCGACCTGCCTGCGTCAAGCCAGTCCGCTCGCAATAGCTTCAGACGTGGTGCGCTGTAGGTATCCGTGCCGCCTCGGGTGCGTCCACGTCCACTCGCTAGCCATCACCATCTTCATCGCCATCATCATTTCACATAACCGTCAACATCACCGTCACCATCGCCATCACGAGCACGCTCACAATCGCCAAACCTTCGCCACCATCGCCAGCACAGTCATCGTCTCACTACCATCACCACTATCACCGTCACCATCCTCCTCCTCCTCCTCCTCCTCCTCCTCCTCCATCCATCCTCCTCATCTCATCATCCATCCTCCTCCATCCTCCTCCTCCATCATCTCATCATCATCATCATCATCATCATCATCATCATCATCATCATCATCATCATCATCATCATCATCATCATCATCATCATCATCATCATCATCATCATCATCATCATCATCATCATCATCATCATCATCATCATCATCATCATCATCATCATCCGACTCCTCCTTCTCTGCGAAGCGGGGAAAAGTCCATAACCACCGCGGTGCTGAAGGATGAATCCCCGCCTTGGACTCTCCTCCTCCTCCTCCTCCTCCTCCTCCTCCTCCTCCTCCTCCTCCTCCTCCTCCTCCCTCCCCCCCGCTTAATCCGCATTTCGGGCTGCTACCACGCTTCCCTCCGCATCCCTTTTCTGGTACAGACCTCCGATGCCCTGCCCGAGGACATGTTTTTCGTCCCGCGATCGTTTTCTGACGATCCCAGGGCCCTGGAAACTGGCCTCTGGACACAGAACAAACTTGGAACAAGCTCCATCCTCCTCCTCCTCCTCCTCCTCCTCCTCCTCCTCCATCTCCTCCTCCATCTCCTCCTCCTCCTCCTCAATATCTTCCCTCCCTGCTCATTCTCCCTCCTTCCTCCTGCTCCTCCTCCTCCTCCTCCTGCTCCTCCTCCTCCTTCTCCCTCCTACTCAATACGCGACGTCACTAGAGGGCTCGGCGGTACGACGCCGACGGAGGGAACGGAACGCGGCAGCGCGGCCAAAATCAGGAACTGCACTGGGCAATGGCCCGCTGCGCATAGTACTGCACGTCGATGTCCGAGTCGTGCTGGAGCTCCGTCAACGCCTGCTTTATCACCGCGCTGATGGCCACCTGGCACGATCGAGGATCCAAGATCGAGGTGTCTTTTTGGCCAGAACCTGATTTACCCTTCTGCATCGCGGCCTTGCTGCGTGGCTGTCTTGCCACGTCGGCCGCTGGCTGCAGCAGGGGGGCGATCGCACCACGGCTCCTGGAACACTAAGGTCGCCGAGTCTCTGCTGCACTGCACGCGCCCGCAGCCAACGCGCTCGCTCGGCGGTGGACAAACCTCCCTTTAGTACACCTCCCCTTACTGAAAACAGCCAAAGACCGAAACCGACGGGCCCGAACCCGCAAAAATGACGGCCGCGACGCCCCCTCGCGAACCGAAAACGGCCAATTCCTTAATCGACGTGTCAGGGTAGGAGATCTATCCACCTCCGAACAACGACGGGTGTCTCTGCCTGGCTTCGGGCCCCATTGCCTTCACGAGTCAATCCGGCTCAAGACTTTGTCGCAGAAGGATAGGGTCGAGATCTCTGGTTGTTTTCGCAACCTAACTAGTGATTCTTTCCAGACGTCGGATCTTGCTGCACACCACGATCTATCAGAGGGGCCTCGGAGGTTTCCCGGGGAACCTCAGAGGAGCTCGGAGGACCTTGTGGGTTTGTGAGGGGCCTCGCCAGGCTGCTATGGCCCCCTGGCCCCCTGACCATCGAGCTGAAGTTGTGGCTCTCCATCATCCACGTGATATTTCGGCACGCGCAAAACCGGACGTTGGGGACCCCGTCCTTGGTGGCCTTGATCAGCACAGGTATGATAAACTGGAGAATCTGCTCTGGCGTCATCACGCTGGAAACCTGTGAAAGCACGTGCAGCATGGTCACGCGGCTGGCGTAGCCTGAGCTCTGGGAGTACTGCTCGACCAGCTTCGGTAGGAGGTGCTCCACGGTCCATGCTGGCCCGAACGTGTTTGCAATCGCCTTCATATTCTGAGTCGCAGCATCCCTCACCGAGTGAACGGAGTCGCGCAGGCTGGACAGGTAGAGTGCCTCTAATTTCGACTGAAACATCTCGACGCCGAAATGTCTTGAGAGCGCTGGGACCTGCTCGATGATCCTCTGGCGAATTCGCCAGTGGTTGTCCATGATGAGGTTCTGGACTGTGCTGAGCAGCGAGTGCACGAAGCCGTCGACGGACAGGACCTCGCAGAGCAGACCCACGTGAGAAGCGATGTTGAGGCGCACGTCGTGGGACTCGTCCTTCATCAGCTCGGAGATGAGGCTGAGCAGCTGCCGATGGGTGACCTCGCGCCCGAGAGTCTTTGCAACGGGGCCAAGGATCTGGGCAAGCGCCGCCCGCACCGGCTGCGAAGGGTCGATGGCCAGCGACGAGAACAGCGGCAGGACGTGCTGCTGGAGCTGGTCGCTGGTGAACGGGTCCGGCAAGAGAAGGCACTGCTCGACGACGCGCACGGCCTCTTTTCGCACCTCCTGCTCGGTGTCTTTGATCAGCTGCTTGAGGGGCTCCATCAGGTGTGCGGCCGTGATCTCCGGACCGAAGGCCGCGCACAGCTGGCTGAAGTTCGTCGCTATCGTCAGCCGCACGCGCCACGAGCGGTCGCTGGCCGCCTCCTTGATGGCCGTCACGGCGTGCTGCGAGTTCTCCTCCGCGTCGAACATCTTGGCGATCACCAGGGCGGTGTGGACGGAAGACACGCGGATCGTGTCCTGCGTGTCCTCCTGGGACAGCTGCTTGTACACGCTCATCATGTCGTTGAGCACGACCCGCTTGTCACAGGCGGAGATCAGGTCGGGCATCCTTGAAGGGGCCCTAGGACACACAAATGAATAGACACAAATAACAGGATTCCCCATATTTCCCCCCATATTTCCGGGGTTTTCGTCTTCCCCCCCACTTCCCATATTTTCCTATATTTCCCTGGGGAATCGACGATTCATGGTGTCTGCGTGTGTTTTTCCCCTCCCGAGTCCTGTGGGCCGCGGCGCGCCTCACCATGGGCGTGTCGTCCGCGCACAGGGCGTGGTACGCCTCCTGGAGCGCGGTCCTCTGCTCCTGGGTGTTTTTTTTGTTCTTTGATGGGAGAAGATGGGAGCGGACCGCAAAATTCAAGAACCACCGTCGTAGCTCGAAAGCCGGCTGCACTTGAAGGCCGTCTCTTCCTCACCAAGTGTGTGGAGACGGACGCAGGAAACGACGATGCAGATAGCACAAGATACGAATTCGCCGGAAGACGTAACACCCCTGCTCCTGGGTGGCGTGGCGGTAGACGGTAGGCAACAACGCGCAGGCGGACACGCGCGCGGTGAAGAAGTCGCTCTTCGTCGCCAGCCGGTGGACCTAGGGGAAGAAAAACGGCATAGACATACACTCGGCGGAGACGATAAGGGCGAATAGCCCAGGGGCGGCGGGCATTACACGCATTCGCCCGGGAGCCTTGTCGAAGACATAGATGATCGGCGCCCTTGGATACATGTATTGCTCTCTCCTGGGCTATTCGCCCCCATCGTCGCCTCTGATACACTTGCGATGGTCCCCGCGGAATTCCTGGATCTGCGCCAGATTCCCCTCCGGCGCCGCCAGGGGCCCCCAGCGCGGATCCAAGGAATCCGCGCGGACCGCCAACAGAAAGCTTACCCATCGGTCGGAGGAAGTAGGTATAGAAGCACGAAGCAGGAAGGCGGTGCAAGCAGATGGGGCTCCCGCCCGCCCCCCTGAGGCCCTGAGGAGGACGGAAACGGGGAAGCCGCTCGATCACTGAAGTAGGAAGGCGCTCAAAGTAGATTGGAGTCTGGGAACCCAAAAATACAGTCGGGGCGTTGACCTAAGGAACCCTAAATAAGGAACGCGGCCCCTTTTCTTCCATAAGTTAAACTTCGATGTACCATTGAAAACCTAAGGAAAACCCAGGGCAAACTGCAAAACAATCAAGGAACACCGAGCTCCTTCCCAACGAACAGGGTTCCTTCCACAGCGCCCCGACTGTACGGCAGGTTCGTGTCGTGCCGACCCCAGCGTTGGTTTTTGACACCGCAGGGATCGTTCAACCTTGAACGATCGGCCGCTGCCGCAACGTCCGATCGCTCAACATCGATCGATTCTGGGCCGCCGGCGGCGTTCAACCTTGAACGTCCGCGCTGGGGTCGCCGCTGGTCGACACGACGCGAACCTACCGTACCTACCTTCCACGACCGATGGGCATGCCGCTTGCTCTTCTCCGAGCACCGTGGGCACCACGTGCTCCGGCACGAGACGCCCGGGTGCGGCCGAGGCTGCCCCCGCGGCACGAGGTGGCAGCGGTGGCCGCCCCGGCTCCCCGCGGCCCGCGGCCCGCGAGGCGCGACGACCAAAGGGATCGACCATTTTTTTCCGTTGTCGTTGTGGTGTCGTTGTTTTTTCTTGCTTGCTCGTTGTCGTTTTGCTGTCGTTTTGGCTTTCGCTGTCGTTTTCCGTCGTTTGCTCTGTCGTCGATGTCCATCGTTGACGTTTTGTCTCTTTCCTGCTCTTCGTGTTTTTCGCTGTCGTCTGTCGTCTGTTTTCGTTTTCCCTCGTTTGGCCTTCCATCCGCCTGGGCTGCAGAACGAGATCGAAGCGCCAACGGCCCACGAGATCGCCCAAACACCGTTCAGGTCGACCTCCGTTGGAGGCCTGGAAATTGGCACCAACACCAACACAGGGGGTTGCCTCCACAGGGGAAGATGATCCTAGATTTCGGTGCTGGTGGTAATGGTTCGGCCACCTTGGAAGCCAAAATATTACCAACATCACCGAGACCGGAATCTTCATCCCTCGGTGGAGGCACGCCGCCGATATTGGTGTTGGTGTCAATCTCGAGGCCTGCGACTCTGGGCCGATCATCGCAGGGCCACCCTGGAGAGAAGGGCAGCTCCCTGCTCCAACACGCGACGAATGAATCACGCCGCCATCTCCGCGACCCCGTAGGGTGACCCGCTCGCGGCCGCCGGGTTTCAAGGGACGCCCCCCGACGCCCCCCCCCAAGCTTACCATGCGAAGCGCGGCCCGTGGCAAACAGAGAGGAGAGGAGGAGGAGAGGAGGAGGAGGAGGAGGAGGAGGACGAGGAGGGGGAGGAGGAGGAGGAGGAGGAGGAGGAGGAGGAGAAGGAGAAAGTCCACCGCTCCCGCGGGGCGCGCCGATCATTGCCGTTGGGCCTGTGCGCGGGATCTTCAGCACTGGGAGCACGGGCAGCATCGCGATGCACAAATCCAGGTTCACACATCTCACGGTAATTGTTCTGGGTGATGTTTAGAAGAAGGGAGAACGCCATACACATAAACATGTGGCGCTCCGCGCGGATTTCTTGGATCTGCGCCGGACCCCCGTCCTTGGCGCGCGGAGCTCACCAGTGGCGGCGCCGGAGGCGCCGCTGGGGGGGGGGGCCCAGCGCAGATCCAAGAAATCGGCGCGGAGCGCCAACAAATTATACTCATGACGTTTTTCTTTGTTCTTCTTCTTCTGGGCCGAAGACAAAGGATCTCCACGGGTGGTGCAGTCGATGCAGTCTGAATCGGAGCTGGGGGCGCCCCTGGCGGACTCGTGCCAGCATCTCGCCGCGCCCACGGGATCGGCCTGTCCTCGTCGAAGGTGGCTCGGTTCAACGGCCTCTTTCGTGTGCTCGCGCTCGCAACAATGCAGCTGCTGTCGCCTTGATTCCCATGCTGAGATAAACTGCGTGCCATCTGCCACTCCGCTACCGTCTGAGGCGCAGGATCGTGCTGGAGGCCGAAACGGAACGAGCTGTCCTGACGAGGAAAGGCCGACGAAAGGAAAGGGCGAAAAGGCTGACGAAGGGTGAAGCTGTGCTCGAGCAACCTCGCTGGAACACAGTGGTCGGACTCGCGGCCCGCGGTCAAAGGCAGATGCCCATGCAGCAGTCGGTCGGTATTGCCATAATCCCTCGGGACTCCATGAAGGGGCCCCAGGACACACAAATAAATACACAAATAAAACTATTCCTCATATTTTCACATATTTTCTATGTTTTTGTCTTCCCCTCCACTTCCCATATTTCCCAATATTTTCCTAGGAATCGACGATTACTTGTGTCTGTGTGTGTTTTTCCCCTCCTGATTCCATGTCATCGACGATGTACTTGGAGAGGTGGACAAATGAGCGTCTCTCTACTCGGCGTTTCGATGTGCGGAACGGGGGGGGGAGGGGGGGGGGTCTGGGTCCGGACCCCTGCTTAGTGCGACTGTCTGCAAGAGTGCTGTCACTGGGACCCGCTCGAAACAGGCGCCAAAAAAAACAGCCAAAATCAACTCCAAGGGGGGGGGGAGGGGGGGGGGCGCGAGGGCCCGTGCCGATCGGCAAAACAATGAAAGAACAACGCTCACCAAACGACTCATCCAACCCCCATCTGCATGTTTGCCGCGGCCAGTCACGAATGGATGCTTGAATCGATAAACACAGCGGTGCCCAGGAAACGTGATACATCCCGTCCCATGCGAGGCATGAGGTCGGCAACCGCGCCGCCGTCAACAACGTGCCATCATTTGCCTTTGCCGGCATGGTGGGACTTGTTGCTGTCGACGCACTCCTCGTTGGTTGTTGCAATCGCCACGTCGTTGGTCGACCACCAATCGGCGACCGAGATGCCTGTCCTGAGGTGGGCGTGTTTGATTCGCAGCGGGGGTGAAGCCCGCACATGCAAGTGCTGGCCGTCGATGCCGTCGCTCCGTTCTGTGTTTCGGTGCCAGGGGCCCAGTCTAGTGCACGATGTGTGCCGGTCATGTTGAGGATACCGATGTTCTAACGTTCGCTGTCGCGCACTTGCTGCTTGCGTTCGTTCGACAGCTCGAAAACACTTGCTTCTCGGCGCTACAATGGCAGAAACGCTCAGATAGTGCAGTTTCATGAAGTAGAGGTAAGTCACAGACTTCAGACACAGGGCGATCGCAGAACCAGTTTGGCGGGTAACTGCATGCCCGTTAGAAAATCACGTTCTGATGTGCGGCGCCAAATCTCAACGGGTAGCACATGGCACGTGCCGTTGATCCACCAGGCATGGGCAAAACAGACGTGCATACTGTGATCCCAAAGCAGATCTGCGTTCGTAATTGGCAAGTTCCGCGAAGGAATCTGGCTTACTGGACCACTGCTTGTCGAGCGTGCCCACGACGCAAGTGAGGTCCGCACGCAGCGAAATGCGCCGCGTGCCTTGTGCATCAGGGACGAAGGCATTGTTGATTGCCGCGTCGAAATATCCACTGCAAACTAGTTCCCATCCGTCTGGCTTGCTGAATTGCCCAGCAATGGAAGCCCACTGAAAGCAGCCATTCTTGCGTTCGGAAGCTGCCGGTGATCGTTGTTCTCCTAGTCGTTGGCCAAAACGTTGACGTCGGATTGGGTAGCCCACGTTTCCCTGGAGTTCCCTGGGCACATACCTGGGCCTCCCGCGGTGGTGTTCCACAATCTGGCCCTTGTCCAGTTGTGGTTCTCACTAGTCACGCGCGCAGCGCCCGCGACCTCATATAAACGCGGGTAGCCTGCGATATGAAAGCTGCCAACCGCCCTCCTGTCGCAGTCGGGTCAGCACATGTAGGCTGGGAGCCGCGTGCTCGACGAGGCCCTTGGGCACGACGCATCCAATGAAATTCTGCTCATCAGCATCCGCTGACTGACGAACACATAGATGTGCAATCAATAGAGATCTCACCTCTGCATCCGCATGGAGATGCAGCGTCGTCAGCATAGACTCGCGACCTCTGCGAACGAACCGTGGTCGACGCGTCTGGCGGGGCGCGGATCGCCGAAGGAGGCGGGCGCGGCGGGGGCCGCAAGGATAGCGTTGCCCAGCATGTCCGGGAATGTCGCGAAGACCTGCGTCTCTCAGGGCTCGAGCGAGGCAGCGGGAACGCACGGCGAAAACATGGAGAAACGGTGGGACGACGAAATGTTGCAAGTTGCTCCTGGCCGCGTACGGCCGCGCCGACATTGCGACGCCACCTCGACAAAACGCCCCCGCCCCCTAAATTTCAATGTTGGCATCGAGCGAGCACCCCAAGTCCGGGAGAACAAAATAATGCAAGTCAGCATTGAAATACGGGGGAAGGGGAGCTCCTCGGATATCGATGGAATATGATCAAAATTGTCATCTTGTTTCTCGGAACGATCATATAACTTGCGATATTTTGTCCGCCCACTGAACCACGCCCATATGGCGGCGTTGGCCATTGAAGCCGCATTAGGACTCTCCCTGAGAAAACCCTCGGCGAATTGAATAGCGACGACTGGGCGATCCGCTTCGAACCGCGAGGCGCCCGACAGATCCGGGAGATTTTCGATCCGATCCGCGCGGGCGCCCATCGCTGCGAGGGCGGCGGCGAGGCCGGATGCTGACGCGCGCTGCCCGTGGGCGCCTATGTCGGGAGGTCGGGCGGCGTCGAACCCTCGCGCGGACACGGGGGGGCGGCCGCGAGGCGAGCTCTCCTGAATCAGAATTTTGGCGGCGGAGCGCAGCGTTGCGGAGGGCGAGCAGAGGGCGACGGGAGGCGACGGGGCGAGCGCGACTCGCGGTGGCTGAGGCGCCCGCGGAGGCGCCAATGCGCCGCACGCAGGCGCACAGTCCGTTGTGGCCTGGTGCGCCAACGCATCGTCGGCAATTCTCGGTGTCCGGATCTGGCCCCCAGGGTTCCTGGCTAGCTCGAGCAACGCGGCGCTGACCGTCGCGCGGGATGCATGCGAGAGGCCGCCGAAGATGCGGCTGCCGATTCGGCCGTGGCAGGCGAGCGCGGACGCATGTGTTCTTGCCGGCGCACTTCGACGACCCGCTCCAAATCAATCCGACGATTGGCAGCCAGCCCGGGGGGCAGTGGGAGGGGACAGGCCTTTCGGAAGGTTCGGAAGTCGCCCGGCTTCCTGAAAGGGTGCCCCCCCCCAGTCGCTCGCCGCCGAGTCGAGCGCGGTGGAGGTGATGGTGTCCCGCAGAGCGACTCTTCTGATCGATCTCGATGACCTCCATTTTGTCCTCTGCGCCCATGGGGGCTCGTTGGCAACTGGTCTGGGCGCGTGGCGGACGTCGCCCGATGGGGGGCGGCGCGGTGGAAGCGGCCGAGGTTGCTCCCGCGCGAATCACCATTCGATGTGCAGTACTTCTTCCGAGAAGGCAAAGCGCGCAACGCATTAGCGCACCATTGGATGCAGTCCGCGCACAGTGATGCGCACGCATGGGCGCAAGACTTGGCGAGCACGGTTGACAATGGCTTCCCAGAAGTAGGCGATGCACGACCTTCAGTGCGCAATGTTGAATCTAGAGCAACTATATGCGGCTCTGCGGAAGAGCGGGGCACAACAGTTCGCTTCTCACAGACATCGCCCAATTAATGAAAGCAAGTGTCGCGGTCGACAAGGGCCGCGAAGACGCCGGTAATACACTTAGCGAACGCAGCGCAATCAGCACTTCATGCGTCCGCGAAAAAAACAAAAAACTAGCTCTCGGCGGGGTCGCCAGCGAGCCCGTGCAAACTGCAGTCCCGAGCGAAGTAGATAGCACGCGAGTCGACGCAGTCTCCTGTCACAAGCGGCAAGAATGCAAACGGCGCGCAATACGTCGAACCGGCAGCAAAATGCAGAGTACAAGATTTAATCAAAGTTCCCGCTGCGCCCAGTCCGAGAACACTGCGGTCTTCGAACTCAGAATCCGTGAAAGTAGTGTCCTCGATTCCAGGGGCAACGGCTTTTGCGGGAGAAGGGCCCGGCGACGTCCATGTGGCGCTCGCGCGTTGACCAGCGAAGCCGCGCATGCCCCATCTTACACCGCGCAACTTTTTGGCGTTGTCTCGGTTGCCCCAGACGAAGACTTGGTGGTCTTGGCGGCGGTTCGCGGGGGCAAGAGGCCTGGCGGCGGCCCCGCGCCCGTCGAATTCCTGACCTGAAATGTCGCGCGGACGTCGTCCACGCCCCAAGTTGTGGTCAACGAGAACGAGCGCGTAGATGGCACTGCCGGGCGTGCGGATCAGGCCCAATCCTGTGGAAAAATCCCCCACGGGCGCTGGCCATAGGCAAATTGCCCGCTCGCGATGAGAACGCTGGCCCCAGGTCCGGGCGCGACCGCGCGCTTTCCCGACCTGGTGGAGGGGCGAAGCCCACGGAGTCGAAGCATGACCGAAATTGAATTTCCCGAAGGACTCTGGCCAGCGGGCGCCCATAGACCGCAAATCGCAATCGGCAAAGTGGACGTCAGCGCTTCGCCCGCGAGGCCAGTCGCCCAGGCGGTGGCAGAGTGATCCATGCGTCCACCGGGCCAGTGCGACCATCGTCATAAAGTGGAGCCTGCGAGCAGGCGCTGGGGGCGTCGCCCCGCTGATCTCCGCAGGCCAGGCAGCGAGCTCGCAGCGTCGCCGAACTTAGAAGCCTCTTTGAGTGAGGCGCTGGCCAGACTCGCCCTCCATTTGGTCTCCCCCTTGCGCGACGGCGCGGCCCGCGCGCTTGGGTTTGTCGAGGGGGCGTTTGAACGCCTGGCAGACGGTGATCCCGATAACCTGAAAAAGTTGACAATCGTGCCCTCAATCTTGGCATGCGCAGCAACAGCTGCTGCAGCTGCATCTTCAAAGCGCGCGATGATTTTCTGGAGACGGGCGCATTCGGTCTGCAAGGCCTCCTGTGCCAATGGCTTCGCGGCAACCTCCTTCTCGGCGAGGTCCTGCGTCGCCAGAACTGGACCAGCGCCAATGTTCAGCCTGTCTCGGCGTGGTTGCGGCGGCGAAGATGGCGGCGGCGCTGCCGCGGCCGCCCTTGCCCGCGCCGTCGCGCAGCGAAGGCGTAATTTCCTTCTGCGGCCACGATCGCAGCCGGCGCGGTCTTTGGCGGCGACGGCGCGCGATGGCGCGGATGATCCAGCGCCGCCCAGGCGGGGAAGGCCTGCGATGGAAGATAATGGCGGCGTCTCGAGGGCCGCCAGAGATGGCCACGCACGAGACGCTCTCGTCGGCGATCCCGCAATCGCGAAGAATGTTGAATAATTGTGCTAGAATTTGCATCGATGGTGACGCTCCATTCACTCTCCCCCAGCGGGCCGTTAGCCCCCGCAATGCGGAATCTCTCGGCCCGTTTGTCGCACCGAGACATGCGCGGAGCGGCGCGCGATGACGAGCGTCGCGCGCTCGGCCAGCAACGTCATGGAATATTCGCCCTTGCTTTCGCTGCGTCTTGGAGGGGGACTTCCATAACTCTGGGGAAGCGCGGCCAGGGCTCGACCATGGAACCCGAGCTCCCCGCCTGCGGTAACCTCCAGTGCAGGATAGAACCGTATGCGCCCAGCCCAGAGTTCACAGAGATGACGGTGGCCGTCTGCGCTCACGCCATGCCATGCGTATCCGTACCTCGCAATCTGGTCTTCACCCTGGAAAATCGGAATGTCAGCCATGTAGAGCACGACCTCCAAGATTTCAGAGGCGACAGGTAGAACGACCACGTCGCCCGCGGGAATGAAAAGGCGCGCGCGAGAGCAACAAACCACACGAATGATGCAACCGCCACGCTGTTCCTAACCATCATTGGGCCTCGACGGGGATGTTGGTTCACCTGCGACAGATAGTAGCCGCGCTTGCCCCTGGCGCACCAGCTGGGTCGCCCCACTCGGCGGGGTGCTTCAGCAGTGGTTCTGGCTTGAGTAACCCCCAGAGAGGGCGTGAAGCCTCTCTGGCCACGGCGTCGCGCGCATCCTGAGTGGCATCGTAGTGGGCCGTCTCGAACAGAGAGTGCCTGCGCGTCTGGCATCGCGATGTCTGCGATCCGTCTGGGCATTCGGCGCATGCGCCTGTGTCCAAGACCAGCGGCCCCGGGAATGCGGGGTGGTAGTCTGCGGGCAGGTGGATCCGCACTTCGAACTTGGCCGCGCCCTTGCAGAGGTCGGGGTTCAGGCGCCCCCAGAGAATGCGGGAGTCAAACGGAACGATCTTGCCTCGGAAAGGTTCTCCAAAGCTAACCTCGCAGTGCATCGAACAGTCGCGATTGCGGCCCGGTCCTGCGCCGGCGTCAACGATGGCGCGCGCCGAACGGAATCGCCGCGCCACTTCTGTCCACAATTCGTGTCCAAGCCCAGAAGCATGAAGTATACAGCGTCGGTGCCATTAATGGTGCGCTTGGCAGCTCGCTCAGCAATGCCGCTCGTCTGCGGGCGATGGGGCGCGCCGTGGTCGTGGCACCGCCCAGGTGCGCGGCAAGCCTTGGCAAGCTCACCGCGACTGTCAGCGCGGGCGCGCTTGCGTGCTTGTCGTCGTGGCGGTCGGCGGCGCCATCGACCGCGAGCGCGACGTTCTCCGCGGTGAGGGGCTCAGCAAATCGCGCCTGGATTCAGGCTTCGCGCATGGATGGCGCCGCCCAGCGCGGGCCCCGCTGGGGCGCGGTCGCGACGCGGACGTCGGCGCGCCGAGCTCTGCGCCATAGCGCGGGGGCAGATCTCATGGCCGGGATGCGTCGGGGGGCGAACCAGGCAGCGCAGCTGGTCGACTGAAAATGGAGTTCTCGCCGGGCATGTCCGACCAGGCCCCCATCGACGCAGAGGGCCCCACCGTGGCGGAGGCGGAGGCGGCGCGGAAAGGTGTCCAAAATAATTTGGTTCCAAGCGCAAGACGCAATGATATCCAAGGAGGCGGTCTCGCTGACCATCTTGCGGCGCCGGAACGCATCAGACGCTGCGGGCCCATGCGATGCCGAAGTCGCCGTCATCGATGAGCCCCCCCGGAGATGCGACTTGCAATCAGACGGACCCAGCCAGTGCTTCACCGGCAATGCCCGCGGCAGGAACCTAAAAACCAATGTGCTTGTCCACTGTGCGCTCGCGCATGGCAGTTTCCAATGCATGCCCCCCCCCCCCCCTGTATGCGCTGCGCGTCTGGGCAACAGCGAAGTCCTCCTTGTCCGTAATGCGGCGTGGCGAACCGCTGTCAGCCGCCCGGGATTTTGCAGGGGCGGCGACAGACAGTGGCCACGTCGGGGCCGTCGTTGCCGACGGCGCAACACGGTCGCAGCACGCGCGCAGAAGACGCGGTGATCGAGCATATACGGGCCG
Organism: Prorocentrum cordatum; assembly: GCA_963575745.1. Taxonomy (NCBI): domain Eukaryota; class Dinophyceae; order Prorocentrales; family Prorocentraceae; genus Prorocentrum; species Prorocentrum cordatum. Next base: position 52,737 of record CAUYUJ010020018.1, read on the forward strand.
GAAGGTCTAAGAGCCGACGCGCCGCAACGCAGCATTCTAATGCCGCTTCCTTAATATCAAGCACAGGTTGGGCATTGGGCACGTTAGCGGGGTCGCCATGATGGGGGACTGGCTTGCGCCTGCATTCTTGACTGTGCAGATGTGGATCTCAGTGTTCATCGCACCACCATATGCTCTCCTGCGCTGCTTGTCGGTGGCCCGACAGTAAGCGCAGACCGCGTGTCGATGCGAGCCATAGACCGACCGCAGTTCTTACGTCGTGGCGCACCTGGGCGGCCCCTGCCGCGCTGGGAAACACGGGAGTTGGAGCGATGGCAAGAGACGCGTGAAGTCGAGCGTCCACGGTCGTCGCGTGCGGAGCGCCCAGGGCGGCGGCTTTCCTGGCCAGCCGCGCGGCCAGGGCTCCTCGCCGGAGTCGTGGCTTCGGCCGCGCAGCGGGCAACGGTGCGCGCCGCGCCCTCGGCGGGCTGGCCTGTCTGGAAGAATGCGCAGGGCGGCGCGCGGGAGCGGCGGCACGTCCTGGGGCCCAGTCGCTGCGTGATCCCGACTTGGCAAGCGCGCGGCGTGATCGGCTTATTGCCGCGGCGCCGCTGGTGCTCGACCGCCCCCATCGCGTCTGCGAGGGCGCGCGCAGGTGCCACTTTCTGGTGCGGTGTCGCGGATTGGCGGCCACGTGGCGGTCGGGGGCCAGCGTCCAGTTGCACGCGCATTGGGGCCCTTCCTGCACTCGCCGCTCTCGCGAGCGACGCGCGTGGCCCGACTGCCGACAGGTAGAACGCATGATCGGGCGCCTGTTTCCAGCCAGCTTGATTCATCTTCGGGCGACCGCGTTCGACTTGGGCATGGGCTCGCTCGCGGAGCCAGTGGCCGCGGCGCTCTAGGGCGTTCCTCTCGGCCCGATAGCAGTGGGCCATGTCGTCGCGCGCCCGAGGGCGCCGCCGCACCTGGGCGCGAAACAGCGGCCCCAACACTGGCAGAGGAAGTACCTCCATATCAAGGGGCAAGTTGGCCCAGTCGATCAAGAACTTGCGCAAGTCGTCGTTGTTCCTGGAACTGCGCTGGTCGAAATCGTGGGCGGCGCCCTCGGCCGTCGTGACCTCGTGAGACTGTTGGATCATCCAGTAGATCGGTCGACCTCTCAATGTGCGCCCGCGCTCGCGTGCCTGATTTTCCCATAATTTGATATCAAAGCGCAGGTCCGTGATGAGGATGTCCTCCCAGAGGTCCTCCGGAACCGGAGATTGGTTCCCGAGCAAACTTCCGAACCGGAACATTTTGGGCAGCAGCGAAAGCTCCGGAACCATCATCGCATCCCGGAACCATCTTACTTGAGAATATATATATATATATATATATAAATATATAACACAAATATGTATGTATATATATATACATACATGTATTTAGATATAGATGCGTTATGTATTATATACATACGCATATATATGCACATATGTAGACTCATAGTTCAACACGTATATATTGTGTATATATATGTTTGCATAGACAAACGGCGACAGTAATGTGTAATAGTTAGTTGTATATATATATACACGCATGTGTATATATACATGTATATCAGAGCACCATACCCAGGCCAGCCACAACTGGGAGTGCTGCGGTGTTTACGCCCTGGGGGGGGCCATCGATTTCGACACCCCTCTCGAGAGATCGTCGATGCGATGGGTTCGTCCACGGGGCATATAAGGACCACAGCTCCCCCAGTTATGGCTGGTCGGATACCGAATCCGCCTGCATGCAAATGCTGGGCTCGAGCGCCCATGCCCAGGCCACGCGGCCACGCTGGCCGTGACAAAACATGGGGGGGAGGAGGGCGATGACGGGGACAGGGATGGGGAGGGGGGGGGGGGGCGGAGGAGGAGGAAAAGCAGCAGGCGGGCTGGTTGCATACGGGCTGCCCCCTCAATCCCACGCAGCCTGGGGTGCTCGAGGCTCTCTCCCAGAGGAGGAGGACGAGGAGGAGGACGAGGAGTAAAAGGAGGAGTAAAAGGAAGAGTAACAGGAGGAGGAGGGGAAGGAGGAGGAGGAGGAACGGGGGGAGGAGGAGGCATGGGAGGAGGGGGGTGAGGAGGAGGAGGAGGAGGAGGAGGAGGAGGAGGAGACGGAGGAGGAGGAGGATGAGGAGGAGAAAGAGGAGGAGGAAGAGGAGGAGGAGGAGGGTGACGATGATGATGATGATGATGATGATGATGATGATGATGATGAAGATTATGATGAAGATGCTGATGACGACGATGATGGTGGTGCTGCTGATGATGATGGTGATGCTGCTGATGATGACGATGGTGATGATGATGCTGATGATGCTGATGCTGATGATGATGTTGATTACCATCATCATCGTGATGAAGCTGATGCTGGCGCTGGTGCCGATGCTGGTGCTGATGCTGGGGCGCCCCATCAGCGCCAGCATCGGCACCAGAGCATTGCATAACATAGGACGGCACTGGCATACCACAGCTGTTAGCATTGGTCAGCGTCGCACGACAAACCACAACTGTTGATCACGATGCCCTTTTCACTGAGCTTCACTTACACAAGTCTCAAGGAAACCCACTCCAAACACGGCAAGCACTGCGAAACCACGCTGAGAAGCCAGAAACTGTACTAGGCTCTGATCACGCATGACAAGTACCTTTTCATTATTTGCAATATACAAAACGTTGTGCACCTACAACTGTGGCGATGTACACTGGGGCAATCCCAGAGCGAGCCGCCATATTCCTGACACACTGAACAAAGCACATGCACGAGCATCATCATGCACTGAGCGCTGCCAATGAACATACAAAATGCTAAGAACATCAGCCGATGAAGAACGTGTCGATTCTGAGTTGCCACCCAAAGCGCTCAAGGATTGATCGGACCTGCCCCCATGGAACTCTGAGCTGCACTGAAAACCAAGGACAGGCCATTAGCGTCGGTGCAGACCTGCGCAAAATGCCACATGCACGCCGTATTGAGGCCGACGTATGGATTGAGTCTGTCCTCCCAGTCCTCAGGCCAAGGAGCATTCATGCGCGCCGCTTCATCGACGATCTGCACCGCGCGGTACTGCATCGCGTACTCGTAGAACTCCTTGTATGTGGATGGGCGCTGGTTGTTCAACGAACGCCTTGGCACGATGCCCCGATCAAAGACCATTCCGATACCCAGTTCCCGATCGAGCGTCTGGTGGTACATGCATCCAACCGCGCACCCGAGGGACAATGACCCGTCCCACTCGCCAAGGAACAGCACCTTCATCCGATTCGCCGTGGCTGCAGCACACAGCGCAACTACGTTGATGCTGCCGTCGCCGTTTGGCGAGATGAAATCGTTCGGCCTGAGGGGGCCGTGGAGCTCCATGCGCACTCTGTTGGTCCCGCCGCCGCCCAGAGGCCTCAGGTCGTCTCCCGCATCATGGTTGCACTCCTTGGGAACGTAGCCAGGCACGTGCCCCATCTGGGCCTCGACGACGGGAGTGCCCCCGCCACGACGAGCTTCGTTCGACCGCATGATGGTCACAACAGACGCAGATGGACATTGTGCGATGACCGCCTCGAAGCACATGACCTCGTAGTGCATCCTGCGCTCTGATGCGTTCGGGTTCCACTGCAAGTACTTCTTCAAAAGCCACTGCAAGTAGTCCCTATGGCCCGTCGGAGGGCATAGGTTGGACATGAAGATGAGGCTCGGCACCTGGGTGAGCCAGTCCTCCCGATGTAATTCGAAGATGTCGAGCTTCTTGATTTCCACGCCCATCGATCGCAAGCGAGCTGCTCCGTGCACCTCGAGCACGCCCGTGTCAATGTCTGACGCCACCCACCCATGCAAATGGCAAGTAGCACCAACAGGTTGTGCCATAGCTGGCTGCGCGCCGCTCGCTGGGCTAGCGCTGCTTGACGCCATGCCCATGTCCATGTGGATCACTGGCCCCGTCAGCTGGGGCAAAGAAAACACACCGTAGACTTTGTGTGACTATCTGGCCAGGTAATGCCTGGCAGCACCTAAGCCCAAATGGCTGCGGAGGTGCTGGAATCTGCGAAAGGGCCAGACGGAGTGATGCGACAAGACACCCGAGAGGACTCAAGACCATACTGTGACCATGCCAGAGGGTATGCCGAGAAGGAGACTCCGATTACATTAAACATACGACAACGGCACACTTGACTTGGCATGGTCGACCCATCATTTATCAACTCCAAGTTCTGGGGAGCGGGGGGGGGGACAATGTGTGAGGAAGTATCAAGCAGAGGCCGTCGTTGAGTGATTCCCCGCGCCAGCGCCGCCGATGCATCGCCGACGTCGCCTACGCATCGCCGATGCATATGCAATGCATATTGGCGACGCGGCGCTGTCCTTCGACCCCATCTATTCGATCGGACTCCATCTAGGAGGCTTCCAAATGGAGCGGAGAACTGCCTTGCCGTATTCGTGGAGCGTGCGGTTGTTGGATGACGATCGATGCCCTTTTCTTGGCGCAAGCTTCTCGGCAGCTGTGTCCTTCTCCAAGAGTGCTGCCATCCTCGACCTCTTCCTCATGATCTGGCCATCGCTCATCAAAAAGTTAATTCTGTCCATGAATATAGCCTTCTGCTGCGCGGTCTTCCACGCGTTCCACAGGGTCTCGCAGTATCCCCTCGGATAATGCTCTGTGGAACTCAGCTCCTCCACGAAGAGAGGCGGGGGGGGGGGGGAGATGATGGGCTCTTGCACAATGGGGTAGGGGGCCGAGCAGTAGTGTGACCAGAACCCCGAGGATCGCAAAACAAATCGCAATGTGCGTTCTGCGCGCGCACGCGCGCAGATACTGGCGCGCACGTGCTGGATCCGAGTGCTGCCTACATCATCGCCTCGCGATGCTAGGGGGTCAGAGTGACCCCCTCCTCCCCATGGTGTCGTCACCAGACCCGACGCTTCCCCTATGTTGTGCTTGCCGCACTGCCCTTGAACGCCCCACTGCAATTTCTCATGGCTCCTCCGTCTCGTTCTCCTCGTCTCCCCCTTCCTCCGTCTCGCTCTCTTCGGCATCGTTTCTCCGCGCCCTCTGCTCCCCCCTCTCTCTGTCTCCCAGGAATGGTTCCAAGGTGGGAATGGGAACGATGGCGGAGGTAGGTCGGGGGGTGCGGGTGGGCACCCCTCTGCCCCCCCGTTCCTCTCTATTCATCCCTGCCCCGCAAGAGAAACGACGCCTGCCCTTGCCGCCGACGACCCACCCTCGAATCTCCGTGTGGAACCGATCCCTGCCCGACTTCTTGGAGCTGCATATCGGGCGTTTCTTCGCCAGCATGTTGTGAACAGTGGAAGGTAAAGTAGTGATGAGGTTGCACGCTTTCGGGATGAGCGGCCTGGGCTGGGACGCGCCCATGTATGTGAGAATCGTAGACGCACCCAGCAGCGCCATCACAGTCTGCATGGTCGGGTGTTCGTCCATCCTGCTCTGAAGCGGTTTCTCCATCAATATCCATGCGCGCCTCACGTGCGCCAGAGTCGCAAGATAAGCAGCAAACTGGAGCTGGACGTTCGCGGACGCGACCTTCGGGCAATCCTCAGCCGCCCACTTTTACCGTTAATGACATGTGCCATGCGTTGGCCCGTCGCCCTCCGCATCGCCATCATCATGACCAGCATGCGCAGCATCACCATCACCACCATGGCCACGAATGCCACTAGCATCATCAGTAGCAACACCAACGTCTTCAACACCATCATCAGCACCACCACCACCACCACCACCATCACCACCTTCATCATCCTCAGCATCATCATCACCACCAACACCTTCGCCATGACAATCATCACCAGTGGCATCACCATCGGTATCGGCATCATCATCATCACCATCACTATCATCATCATATTCATCACCACCATCACCAGCAGCAGCATCATCATGGCCGCCATCATCGTTGACATCGTCATCACCATCATCATCTCCACCACCACCACCATCACCACCACCTTCACCAGCACCGCCATCATCCATCCCTTGCTCGCCGATGGCGCGCCCGTCCCGTTTATCATGTCTGCCTTGCTAGTCATCCCTTCATCGGGCCCCGAATCGAACGCACCCCCAATTGCTACGCAGCGGCTTGCAATCATCAGTGCTGCGCGCCGTCCATGGTTCCCTGTGCGTTGTGCCCATCGTCATCCCTGTCCTTTTCCACCCCTGCTCCTTCTCTGATGTTTGTTCAACGGTTATCATTTTATCTTCCACCCCTGCCATGATTCCGTCCCGCCTCCTTCCCCTCATCCTACTTGGCGCGCGCCGTCGTCTGGGCGCACCCTCTGCTGCGTTGCTCGCATGCTCTGCCCCATCGCTCCTCATCGCCGAAAATATTGCGCACGTCCCGCTTGTGCCCCGTGGCGTTGATGAAGCGAAGCCAGCTGCGGCACTCCAACTGCGGGGGGTCGGCGGGGCGACTGGGATGCCAGATGGGCGCGGAAGAGTTGCGCGGCGAGGAGGGGGAAAAAGGTCGATGTGGAGGGGCGTGTTGGAGGAGGATGCGGGGGATGAGGACGAGGGGGAGGAGGAGGAGGAGGAGGAGGAGGAGGAGGAGGGGGAAGAGGAGGAGTGGGGTGAGGAAGGGCAGGGCAGGGGAGGAGAAGGAGGACGCACCAACCAACAGAAACAACTTCCTCCTCTCTGCTCACCCCGCTTGCTTGGACAACGTCAGCCCACTCCAATATCCCGCTGGCAAATCGCTCCCGACTGCGCCCCCAGCGGCTGGCCACCGCAATAGTAAGTAGACCGCCTTCCTTCAGGCGCAGCACTGTGAAACTAGCATGCAGTTGGCCCTCGAGGCTGGTAAGATCCTCCTCGATGTGGCGGGTATGCTTGTCGAATTCCATGGTGGTCTCGCCTGCCTCCCGAAATACTTTGGATTGCAGACCACACCCTGAGCAAACCTTAGTTGGAGCTCGTTTTTGTATCAATTCGATGGCACGTAGCTCGCATGTCGGATCGATCGCGTCGGATCACATTCCTACCAATGCTTCCTCAATCACAAACGTGCTTGCCAAACATGCAACCGTTCGCCAAAGGCGGCCAGCGGGCGTTCGACGCCGAGCCACCAACGTGAGAACATACTCAGAATGATGCGACCACTTTGCCGCTTGCACAGAGGTAAGGCCAGGCGGCTGGGAGAACGATGCTCGAAGAAATGCCCCCCCCCCCATGTGGCGCCACCCGCCCACGTCATCCCACTCTACCTGCAGTTTCCTCCATCATCCACCCCACTTCCTTGCTGTGCGATCGGGCACACTTAGGAGAACACTTCAAAAGCGTCCAAATCTCTAGATACAGAATTCATGTGGCTGTTGACGAAGTCCGTCACCGCCTCCAGCTGCTGCAGCGGCGTCATGTCCCCCCCGCTGCACTCTCTAATTAGAACCGCATAACCCTTGATCTCGTCAGGGACCCCGAGGTTGCCACCTCCCCACTGCCGCAAAAAAAGCATTCTGAACCAGCAGAACCGCACAGGTATCAACGCAGTCCCGCAAGACACAAGGATTGCAGAGAGGGGGGTGATGGATGTGTGAGCTTCGTTTCCACCGCCATCACCATAAGTAGGAGGGGGAATGGGGCCACTCTCTTCCTCTTCCCCCTCAGCCTACACCTCCTTCACCCGTCCAATGCATGGCGGTGGCTGTGGAAAACAAGCCCGCCACGGCAAACTTCTAGTAAGGACGCGTGGTAAGGGCGCAAGACCCTTGGAGGCAGAAGTTGAAGTATTCTGGGCGGCAGGCGGCCACCCCCAGGGAACCTGAGAAACTGGCTTGCGAAAATTGCTAGGGCGGGCCGCAGAGGCTGAGGCAGGCAAGGGCCCAAGGGCACCCTTGAAAACGTAGTTTGTCCTTACTACGCGCGCTGCCCTGGCCGCGGACAAGAATGAGAGCACCCAGCGAGTCAATGCGCACCCGAGCGCGCGTTGCAACAAATCTAGCAATCGGCCGACGAACCACGATGAACTGAGCGACGTCAACAACACCCGCGGCAGAGAGGATTGCTGAGGGAGGAGCACTGCCCTCTCCCACCTTGCGCATAGCTGCCGCGAGCGCGTGCGGCAGGGTCAAAAAGCTGACGAACGGCCTTTAACTGCTTTGGGACCTGCAGGGGGTGAGCTGCGACACTCGAGCGCTCGAATGGCCCCGAGGTGGGGCTTCAACTGCTTCGACTAAGAACATCCAGTGGGGCCGAACTCTGGGGGCGGGAGGCGGGGGGTGGCGCGCGGCACAGGGGGGGGGCGTTGCTGGGCCAGGGGGCGGGGGTGCATACAGGGCGGCGCAGTTGAAGGACAATGGGGAGAAGGAGAGAGAGGTGCAACGTCGGTTTCGATCCCAGTAGGTGGAGAACAGGGGTCATGCATGGGGCGGGGCTGGGAAGGGGCTTATCAAGGTCTGGCCCGCGCTGGCCTGTCGTGGGCTCTTGCGCGACGCAGCTGCCTCCATCGTTGGCCAGGCCACTCCAAAGTGGGAGCTCGAACTACTGCGTGCTGGTCGATGGGGGTCTCGATCCCAAAAACATGGACTACTATTGTTTCGTGTTGCTCTACAGCGTTACTGATGATTGGGGTGGCATTCTCGGGGGCGTGCT
>CAUYUJ010020018.1:61435-161435 GCA_963575745.1 Prorocentrum cordatum
GAACCTGAGAAACTGGCTTGCGAAAATTGCTAGGGCGGGCCGCAGAGGCTGAGGCAGGCAAGGGCCCAAGGGCACCCTTGAAAACGTAGTTTGTCCTTACTACGCGCGCTGCCCTGGCCGCGGACAAGAATGAGAGCACCCAGCGAGTCAATGCGCACCCGAGCGCGCGTTGCAACAAATCTAGCAATCGGCCGACGAACCACGATGAACTGAGCGACGTCAACAACACCCGCGGCAGAGAGGATTGCTGAGGGAGGAGCACTGCCCTCTCCCACCTTGCGCATAGCTGCCGCGAGCGCGTGCGGCAGGGTCAAAAAGCTGACGAACGGCCTTTAACTGCTTTGGGACCTGCAGGGGGTGAGCTGCGACACTCGAGCGCTCGAATGGCCCCGAGGTGGGGCTTCAACTGCTTCGACTAAGAACATCCAGTGGGGCCGAACTCTGGGGGCGGGAGGCGGGGGGTGGCGCGCGGCACAGGGGGGGGGGGGGGGCGTTGCTGGGCCAGGGGGCGGGGGTGCATACAGGGCGGCGCAGTTGAAGGACAATGGGGAGAAGGAGAGAGAGGTGCAACGTCGGTTTCGATCCCAGTAGGTGGAGAACAGGGGTCATGCATGGGGCGGGGCTGGGAAGGGGCTTATCAAGGTCTGGCCCGCGCTGGCCTGTCGTGGGCTCTTGCGCGACGCAGCTGCCTCCATCGTTGGCCAGGCCACTCCAAAGTGGGAGCTCGAACTACTGCGTGCTGGTCGATGGGGGTCTCGATCCCAAAAACATGGACTACTATTGTTTCGTGTTGCTCTACAGCGTTACTGATGATTGGGGTGGCATTCTCGGGGGCGTGCTCTCCCCAGAAACTTGCAATTGTCAATTGTTTCACCCCTCCTGCTCAGGTTGCCCCCCCCTCGCGCCTGCCGTTTGCCGCCCTCCCCCCCCCCACTCCCTATTCTGATCCCGCGGGCCTCTCGCAAGGTACCCCCACTTTCGAAACACCATTCTTTCGAACCGCGCCCTGTGCGTCGAGGCAGCTATGGACGCGACCACGCCATTCATTCCCTCATCAATGTACGTGTGGTAGTAGTGAGGTGAACCTTTTACCCGTATCATGTCGGTGAGATGTCGAAACAAATGGTGTTTCGGTAGGATTGGAACGCCTCCGAGGCCCGCGAGGTTACAATGCATTGCCGCAAACGCTTCCAAGTCATCGCACACATCGGCTGGCACTTTACGGGGCTGCTTCTCCAGCAAGTCACACCACTTCACCAGAGCAACGCCAGCCTGAAGCAATACGTTTGCTCTCTCCACGTCTGCACATTTATTGCCAAACTCCTCCATCAACCAAACCGAAAAGAAGAACAACCATTTGGATTCTGCTGCCTTCGTGCTTATCGAGGGGCTGGCTTTCGAACCGATCATCCCTTCTGTGATGTTCCCCACCCTGGTAACCTGGGACTCTTGGAGCCCCCGCCGATCCCTCTCTTTGGGGTACCACTCTGCCAAGAGAATCATAATGTTCTGCAGGCCAACCGAAACAATATCGTCCTGAGTAGAAAGCTTAAGACCGAAAATGTTCGCTAGCAAGAGCCTCCAGAAAACAGTGCCGATATATACTTTCATGATGCCTAAATGGACACAGTGCATCTCATCGATGCTGAATGATGTAATGCCTATTCCCAGCGACGCGTCGAGCAATGGATTGCGATGGTGCACCTTAGCATCCTGCGTTGGCCTCCAGAAACAGATCAGGGCAGGGCACTCCTCTAAATTGCTGAGCTTATCAAAGTCCATGGTGTCCAACATAGAAGGTATGGCCACGAGGCGATCGTTTTGTTTTAAGCCCAGCTCTGGGATATCCTGTGATAGTGCCCTCCCCTTGTGCTTCTTCTTGAATACTAACCTCCACCTCACCTTCCGATGCAGCTCAGAAGAGTCTAAGATAACCCACTTCTCATGGCTCCTGCATTCGGTATCGTAGCAATTCGGCCCGTGTGGCAGCAACGGGTTTCGAAGGTCGTGGTCCCTCAACTCTGACTGGGGGCAACTGCAAAAAATGCACGGCGCAGCATTGTGGGCGCAAGTCGGGAAGCCCATGCTCGTGCTCATCTCGGGCCAATCGGCCTTGATATCGACGACCACTGCGCGAAATCCAAGCTCCTGCCCGAGTGATTTTTTTACGTGGTTTTGTTCCAGAAGATCGCAGTGCCCCCTCTTTCTCATTGTCTTATTCCTCCTCCTCCTCCTCCTCCTCCTCCGCCTCTGCCTCCTCCTCGCTCCTCATGGTCGGCGTCGAATGCCCTTCCCTCCCCAATATCAGAATCTCACCATAACTCGCATCCACCGCGTTACACTCCTCCCTTTCACTGATGGGGACTGGCGACAAGGGGGGGGGGAGAGGCTGAAGCGCTGCTTCGCTCGCGCCCAGACTGCAGCCTATCACATCAACGGCAAACGCCCATCACTGGCCCGCAGTCGCACTTGCTCGGAGGGAACGCGCGAGAGGACGCAAGACCCTTCTGAGGGCCACATTGCCACGGGAATGTAGATGACATTGGCCGCGGAACAGAGAATGCACGGGCGCCCTTGATTTGGCGGGGCCGACCTACTAATCAGGGCCGACTGTGCTTTCTTCTGCCCTCGACCACGGGCGCGCAGGGCATGTCGCGAGGCAGCGCCCCCTGACCCTAACGTTTTGGGGCGTCTCGGCGAGGCGCAAGCAGTCGGGCGAGGGCGGGGCGCCACGGGGAGAGAGCGAGGATGACAGCGAGGGGGCAGGGCGCAGAACGATGATCGATGGGGAGAGTAGGGAGACGCCCCCCAAACCGGATGAGCGATGGAACGGGGCACCGCGGCGGCGAGGAGAATGGATGCATGGCCCCGCGAACACAAGGGCCCCCGCGCCCCCCGCTCTCTTCGCGAGCCGTTCGCCCCTGTTGCGATCAGCCCCCGCTCTCTTCGAGGGCAGTCCACTCTCCCTGCGCTCGAACCGAACGCCCCCCCCCCCCATCCCCCTGCAAGTGGCAGCGCAACACGTCACGCCCGCGTGCCCTTCAAATGCAACCACTGCTGCAACCCTCCCGCTCCTGTCCAGATCTTGCGCACCGCTTTGACTCGAACGGCAGCCACGGAGACCCGTCGTGGCGCTCGCTTGGGAATGTACCATTCGCTAGTGCTGATAGACTCCAGTGCAACAGCGTATACACAACATGCATTGAACAGTAATGACTGCACCCGCAGTCGCACAGGTCGCTCGTGCGCAGAGCCAGCAGAAGATGTCTTCTCCCAGAGCTCAAGAGATGACAGCTGATACTCCAAAAACTCTCGGTCTTAGTATATGGTGTCTTGTCCATGTATATTGCTATGGGCAGGGTTTTCAATCGCTCTTCGGGCGTGAGTTGTTTGACGATGTCGTGATCTTCGTATGCAGATATCCACTCCGCATCACGTACGTGCTCAGCCCAATCCGTCAATATTGACAGGTCGTTTGAAACCTCATCGAACAAAACTTCGTGCGGTAGTGATGCATGCACGGTCTGAGGCGTGCGCTCGATATCTCCCCTCGCTAGACCAGGTATATCGAACGAATAAAGCATGTCGTCGAATTGTGCGAAGCCTAATGCAGTGTCTAATTTCCTCTGGAAGTGTCCTGTTTTTGACGTGGCAGGCAATTTATATTTGAAGGCGTCTTCTACCCCGCAATCATATGCATACTCGCACAAAACGCACACTGAGCGTGCAGTCACTCGTTTCCCTGTCAAGTAATGGTCAAGCAACTCCTCGATAAACAAATGACTGCTTTCCTTTGCTTTTGCTTTCCTCTCAGCTTCTCGCGACGGGTCTTGTTTCCATTCTGGTTGTTCCCATGGCCGAGGGGGCGAAAGGCCGCGCTTGGGCATTGCGCGCTTGATCTGGAATACCCAAATGCTTGACATCAGCCCACAACGCAGTGCAATTCAAATCATCAATATCACCCGCAATGCGTACTACTGTGTTCCACTCTGACTGCGATTCGTATCGCTACTCACCCCGCCCCCTATCATGCGCCCTTCGGATATCTCTCGGGCAGCCAAGGCGCGCCTGAAGCAGGCCACACTTCGAGAGGCGCTGGAGTCAAGGGGCGCCCCGCGGCGAACAGGGCGAGAGACGATGATGCGGAGGGGGAAATGCTGCGAAGGGGCTGGGGGTGGGATGTTGCACGGCGTAATGCGCCCTGCGAAATGCTTAAGAAATCATGGGTTAAGAAATTCATAGTCTCATAATCGGAATACAAAAACACAAAATTTCTACTACGCTTTTAGGATTTACATTGAAACAGTAAGACTAATCGAGACTCTGGCCGAAACCTTCCGTTTTCTTAAGCATCGCCTAGGGTGTAGGGTGCACAGGGCGGGGGGAAGCGGGGCAAGTGGGGTATAGGTCGGGAGTGCAATAGTTATCTGACTTCTCCCTAGTAGAAAACTTCATGTATCGAGCGAACCCTTGCACGCTCGATTGCCCCACAAAAACGGCGAGAATCGAGCCGACGTTCTTTCCTCGCAAGAGCCTCGCACGAGGCGCATACAAGTCATGCCGCAACTGGCCATGGCTGCTGGAGGAGCGGACTCTGAGCGAGAGTGAAATCATCCTGCTGTCATAATGAACGCATTATAAGGAACGGTCTGGCCATGGCGGGCCTTGGCCACGAATGGGACCCACGACGTGAATCTACTGAACGGCCCTCAAACTGGCACCCAAATATGTCCTCACTCCAGCGTCTAAACTTCACGGAACGAGGAGAGCAGAAACGCTGGAAAAAAATTGCCATTTGAGACACTGCACACTTTCCCCACAAGCGTCGCGAGAGCGGCTTGAAGTTCGCTGCTTCTTATCGCGCAGAAATGCTTCAAAAAGAAACGCCTCATTGTCATTCTCGCCCTCCTCAGGTACCTCTCAACTGATAGGTGTTTCCGCGACTATTCCCCTGGAGAACGGTGGGAATGATGAACGGCGCAGACGCGAGGTTGGCGCCGTGTTAAAGCAGGGGCCCGATTGAAAGGGGGGGGGGGAGGGAAGGAGGGGGCGGAACTGAAGGGAAGCCCTGGGCAGGAGGAGTGGAAGCGGAGGAGGGGCAGGGCGAGGCACTCGGATTTCTAACGCCAAGCATTTTCCAGTTTTCTCCGGATGGTTTCTCGGAGCTCTCCGGAGCTCTGCAGAGTTCATCGGAGTTCATCGCTGTTCATCGCGGAGTTCATCGCCCATGATTTTTGTGTTTTTCATATATATATATATATATATATATATATATATGGTTTGGCAGCTGTTTCATCGGAGATCATCGGTTCAGAGTTCATCGGTAGTGTTTCGGTGGGGGAACCGGAGCCTCGCCAGCCGAATTGGCCGCGCCCTCACCATCTTCCCCTCCTAGCTCTCTGTCACCTGTTGCTGGGTTCCCTGGGGGCCATGCAATGAGTGCACCCCGCTGCTGAGCTCTATGCTAGTGCAGTCTAGCCCGCTGCAGCTGCCTGATCCCTACTGTGCCTATTTCTTAGCCCACTTGTTGTTCAACGCGTGCTGCTCGTTGATGATCTGGTTCAGCTGGATAAGCTCGTCCACAGGCTGAGTCATCCTGCCCCCCCCCATCTATCCACTGGCGCCAGATGAGCAAGGGGGGGCGGGACAAGGCTCGCATCGAGAGGCGGGGGGGCGGGATGAAGGGGCAGGGATGGGGGAGGGAAGGGGCAAATGAGGGGCGAGAGGGGCGGGATCGAGTCCTTCGCATTCAGTCGCAGTTTCGTTTTTGGATGAGGGCGAGAAGGACGGACGTCGGACGAGTGGGAGTGTTGCGGTCGAGTGCAATCAGATCGAGTTCTGAATTGTAAGTTTCTAGTTGGCTTGATGTATGTATCACTGTTCTCTGGCTGTGATCACATCTTGTGATCTATAACTATATAGAGTTACGTGTACATGTGTGCGTCGTGTTCTATATATAAGTATGACTAACGGTGTGTAGACATATCTGCATTAAGTGCAATGCTCTGAACACACGCCCGCTGTCCTGTCAGTAATCTTCTTATACTCCTCGATAAGCTCAGTCGGCGCCATGTCCTTGACGAGGCTGGCCTTGTTCTCGATGCACATGCGCACGAAGTAGTCGGTGCGGCTGCTCATGGCATGGTCGACCTTCTTCTGCAAGGACTGAGCCCAGTCGTCTGGGTGAACCTCCCTCCCCCACGCGGGGCGAACGAATGGGCGCAGGGCCGAGGGAGCGGGCGGAGTGGAGTCGGTTGGAAGGGATTGGAACCACAAGGGGCACGTAGTGCGGGGGGGGGGCGAGGCGAGGGGGGGCGGGAACGAGAAGGGTCTGGGTTTGGGCGGGCCAGGGAATTGCGCAGCGAGCGGGATCATTCACTGCAAGTGCGAAAGCAGACCTACAGTGAGAATGCATAGTAAGGACGCGTGGTAAGGACGCAAGACCCTTGGAGGCCGAAGTTGAAGTATTCTTGGCGGCAGGCGGCCAAGCACCCAGGGAACGCGAGAAACTAGCCTGCGAAAGTTGTTAGGGACGAGCCGCAGAGGCTGAGGCAGGCAAGGACCCAAGGGTACCCTTGAAAAAGTCGTCTGTCCTTACTATGCGCGTTGACTGTACTTCACGCGAACTCGTTCGGTCAAGTGTGGAGGGAGGAGGACGATGAGAGAGGCCGCGCCATCCCCCCCCCCCCCCGCACCTTCAACCACTTCCACTCGGGCATGGCGTTCATCGCGGACAGGAACGTGGAAGCAGTATTCACCGCCGTCTGGTAGGTCGCCAGCACTGCCTTCGCCTTGGTCTCTGCTGCTTTGACGAGCGCCTGCTCATCCTTTTTCCTTTGCTTTGCTGCCCTTTCCTCGGGCGTCTCGATCTTCTGCTGCCCCTTGTCGAGGGCGCAACTACTCGCGCTCCCCAACCCTGGCCATCCCAATAGTGAACACAAGATCGGTGCACATGACTTCGTGGCCAAGCCATGGAAGCGTAAGCACCGATCCTGTGTTCGGAATTGACTTGGCCAAGATCTTAGGCGTATAGTTGGCGCCCCGACACCTTGGACGCGGGCTTGGCCCGTGCCTTCGCCCTGCGCCTCTGGGCTGGCTCCTCCACCTCCTCTCCAGGAGCTTGGCCGCCGCCCGCTGCCGCCTGGGCTGCCACCTGAGCTGCGCTGCCCGCTGCCACCTGAGCTGCGCCGCTGGCTGCCACTGGAGCCGCGCTGCCCGCTGCCACTGGAGCTGCGCCGCCCGCTGCCACCTGAGCTGCGCCGCCCGCTGCCACTGGAGCTGCGCCGCCTGCTGCCACTGGAGTTGCGCCGCCTGCTGCCTCTGGAGCCGCGCTGCCCGCTGCCGCCTGAGCTGCGCCGCCCGCTGCCACTGGAGCTGCGCCGCCCGCTGCCACTGGAGCCTCGCTGCCCGCTGCCACTGGAGCTGCGCTGATGTGCCCGCTGCCACTGGAGCTGGCGCCATCACCATTGTACTTGCGGCGCTTGCTGTCCTGCAGATTGGGGCGGGGGGGCGGGGCGGGGGGGGGGCGGGGGTGGGGGTTGGGTGGGTGGTGTGGGGTGGGTGGGGGGGGGGGGGGGGGGGGGGGCGCGCCGATGGCGATGATGATGATGATGATGATGAGGGGGAGGGGGAGGAGGAGGAGGAAGAGGAGGATGGCGATGACGACAGTGATGACTGTTATTCTGGCGACGATGATGCTGGCGATGATGGCGCTGCTGCCACTGCTGATGATGACGCTCATGATGACGATGATGATGAGGATGATGCTGAGGAGAAGGAGGAGCTGGAGGTGGTGGGGGAGGGGACAGGTTGAGGACG
The DNA here is from genome assembly GCA_963575745.1 of Prorocentrum cordatum. NCBI lineage: Eukaryota > Dinophyceae > Prorocentrales > Prorocentraceae > Prorocentrum > Prorocentrum cordatum. The sequence goes on from CAUYUJ010020018.1 coordinate 69,254, forward strand.
AGGGGGTGAGGAGAGATAACGGCGCTCTGATGAATACCCTCAGCCTCTTCTTCCTCTCCTTTCCTCCTCCTGCTCCTCCCCTCCCACTGTTGCTGCTGATCCCCCAACTCGTCTTCCTCCATCCAATCGTCGTCCTCCTCCGCCGCCTCATCCCCCTCATCCTCCTCCCCCCCCTCCTCCTCCTCTTCCTCATTCCACATTCGCCCGTGCACTCCTCCTCGAGCTTATGGTTGCCCTCGTCGATACTCGCAACCTGCAGGGCCTGCTCCTCCAGCCCCCTCTTGGCCAGGGCCTTCGCGGCCTCGCTGACCTGGGCTAATGCTCCAACTCCCCCAGAAGTCGCTGCGGAGGGGGAGCGGGGAAGGGGCTGGGCCATTAATTGGCAGATTCATCTTAGGAGTATGCGCATGCGCAACTATATATATATATATATATGCGTGTGCAGACATGCATGCATATGCGATTGTGTGTGTGTGTGTGTGTGTGCGTGCGTGCGTGCGTGCGTGCGCGCGTGCGCGCGCGTGCGTGCGCGCGCGCTAGCGACAGCCTGGTAGAGGGGGGCGGGGTGCTCAGGACGGCGCAGGGGGGGCGGGGGGGCGGCAGCAGCTGGGCGCGTGGCGCGCACTTCTTTCAAGGCACAGCCCGGCCCGCGAGCAACTCCCCGCGGGGGGGGGTCTAGGGGGGAGGGGGGGGGGGGTGATCATGAGAACGAGCGGCAGGATGACATATACCCGCAGACCTCCATTCCAGAACTGAGACCTGCGCTGCTGAGCACCGTCTCCAAGTCAGCCGTGGGCTGCAGCTCCTTGTAGCTTGTCCACGCCTTCTCCATCTCCTCCCGCCTGCCGACTTCGAGGTAGAGGTAGCGCATACGCTTGGCCATGTCGTCCCACCTGCACCAGTCGCCGCCCATCTTGATGCAGCTCTCGACGTAGTTCTGGGCGGCAACTATGTTGGTGGGGTCGTCGTAACCCCCTTCTTCCTGCCCGCCCCCCGTTCGAACTCACAACGCGCGTGCTCGCGCGACCATTCGTGAGAGCACGCGCGCTGTGAGTTCGACGTCGCGCACTGCCACTGAGCGCGATGCAACTGATGCGAACGCACGCACACGAGCCAACCCTGCGCCTCCATGAAACGGTCGGCGCTGTAGGCCGATGGGAAGAAGGACGAGATGAGGGGGCGGGATCAATGAACGCAGAAGCAAGACAATGATGAGAGGGTGCATGGAGGACCACACGACGCAGAAGGCCGCTGTTTCGACCTGCCATGCTTGCGCATCGCTTGCCCCCTCCCCCTCCCCCCTGGCGCCCGCCTGAACGATCTTCGAGAAGCTCTTGTACGTCGCTTTCTCGGTCGACACCTCCCGAGATAATAATGCGCGCGCGGTGTGACCCAGGGTGGGCGAGAGCGAAATCTCTCCTTCGTTCGTTCTCCCTGTCTCGTTTTTTTTTGTTGTTGTTTTTTGTTTGTTCTCTCTCTCTCTCTCTCTATCACCCTCTCTCGCTTTTGTCATCTCCCTCCTCTCCTATCTCTCGGTGCCCACCCTCCCTCTATGCCAATATCTATGTAGATGGAGCGAGAGAGAGCGATAACGAGAGAGAGAGAGAGAAAGAGATATGGGGAGCATCGTGGACAGGGGGCCAGAGAAAGACAGAAAGAGAGAGGGAGAGAGAGAGAGAGAGAGAGAGAGAGAGAGAGAGAGAGCGACCGAGAGAACGTGAGGGATCCAGAGGGATACACGCAGCACCTGCAGGGATAACAATAGAGATGGAGGGAGAGAGGAGAGAGAGAGAGAGAGAGAGAGAGAGAGGGAGCGATATAGAGAGAGAGGGAGAGCGCGAGAGAGAGACATGAGGAGAGACAGAGGGGGCGCGAGATGCAGACGGGGCGGAGAGGGAGGGAGGGGGGAGGAGAGAGAGCGAGAGAGAGAGAGACTACGAACACAGACAATGCCAGAAACAATCGTGCACACTGCTGTCTTGCCGCCACTGAGCAATGCTCCACCTCCAATCCCCTCCCGCCTTTTTGTATACTTCCATCTTGCTGAATACCTCCTTCAACGTCTTCAGCTTCCTCATGGCCCACTCCTTCCTGAACTGTTGCTTCGCGGCGACCGTGTTGCCGACCGCCTTCAGCGCCTGCGGGCGCGGTCGGGCGATGCACTATCTCATGCCCCCCAGGTTCCTCAGCTCTAGTGATGTAGGTTCGCTGCGGCTCACTGCTGCTACTTGCAGGTGGCACAGGCGGGCTGCAGCGAACCGTAGCAGGTCCCATTCGTGAATGACACCTGCAACTGTTCTAGGTGATCATCATAATGACCACTGGTTATGGTCTAGGACATCATATGGGAGCGTTCGGGGGAATCATATATACGCCCACCCGTGCCTCTTTCAGCTTCGGGTCTTTGTGCACCGCCCTCTCGAACTGCTGCGCCACAGGGGTTCTCGTTTTCACTCCGTCTTTGATTGCGTCCTCTAACTGTTTGATGAGCTGGGCATCTGTGCCGCTCAACTCCTTCGCAGCCTGCTTCTTGAGCTCCTCCTCCCCTTTCTGTGTCAGGAATGTCTCCAATTGGTTCACACGCTGCATTAGGTCTTGCGAGTGGCCACCCCCTGCCCGATCAGTCTCGAGCTTGACGTTAATGAAGCCACCGCTGTCGCCGCCGCTGCTGGAGCCCACTTCGCACGGTTGGGTGCCCCTCTGATCAGCAGGTGGTTCGGCTTCCATTGGGGCAATGGCTCCGAGGTCGTCGGCTGCTCCAGCGCCGCTCGGATGTGCCGTGCGCGTGGGGCTCGAGGCTGGCGCCATCTGACGCTCGGGATCTGACATGCCAACCCGTTCGTGGTAGCGCCTGCGTTGTTCTGAGTCGTCTGGCATGCGGTCTGGCAGCGGTGACTCCTGCGTGGGCAGGTTGTGCTGAGCGGCTGGCTGGCCTCCTGTCGACTCCACGGGAATCTGCTGGCTGTGCTGAGCGGCTGGCTGGTCGCCATCCCGTTGCATGGGCTGGCTGTACAGCGGCTGGCTGGTCGCCCTCGCGGTGCACGGGCTGGCTGCGCTGAGCGGCTGGCTGGTCACCCTCTCGTTGCATGGGCTGGCTGTGCTGAGCGGCTGGCTGGTCGCATGTCGACTCCACGGAAACGGGCTGGCTGTGCTGAGCGGCTGGCGGGTCGCCATCCCGTTGCATGGGCTGGCTATGCTGAGCGGCTGGCTGGTCACCTTCGCGTTGCATGGGCTGGCTGGGCTGATCGGCTGGCTGGTCGCCATCCCGTTGCATGGGCTGGCTGTGCTGAGCGGCTGGCTGGTCACCCTCGCGTTGCATGGGCTGGCTGGGCTGATCGGCTGGCTGGTCGCATGTCGACCCCACGGGAATGGGCTGGCTGTGCTGAGCGGCTGGTTGGTCGCCCTCGCTCTGCATGGGCTGGCTGTGCTGAGCGGCTGGCTGGTGGTCACCCTCGCGCTGCATGGCCAGGGCTCTGTCCCACATGTGCTCGTGCAAGGGGGGGTGGTCGCGGTGGCCGTGCTCGCGCGTGGAGTCCACCAACGTCTGCGTCATCTGGCTGGAGGTATCGTGCACGCGCTCTGGTTGCTCTATCGACTGGCGTGGTGGAGTGGCGCCGCCCAGCGCGGCAGGAGGCTGGCGCTGGCTGGCGTTGGAGAGCGGTGCCTCGCCCAGGGAGGGCACGGCGAGAGGGGATGAGAATGGCGTGGATGACGAGGGTGGCGAGGTGTGCGTGGGGGGGGGGGGGCGGCGAGGGCGGCCATGCCTCTCGACCCCCCTCATCCCCACCCCCTTCCTCCCCCTGTTTCAGAACGCTGACTCCCACGGTGCCCCAGAGAGAAAACATGGAATGGGGGAGCCGCAAGGGGGATGGGGGGGGGAGGGGGCGGAAGAGAATGCCCCATTCGACTAAATTCACTCACCCTTCAAACCTCGTCACTGGACCCGTCCAAGTCGATGACACCAACGGGCTGCTGACCCGCCGTCGCCCTCATCACCTCCGCCACTGTGCAGTCGTCACCGAAATCTCCCTGATTAACCTCGTGCCGCACGGTGCCGTCTAGTTTGAAACTGCTGCCCTGAAACGCAACGAAGTCCCTGTCCCTGCCGCTCTGAGGCATCGGATCGCCGCTGCCGACGCCGCGGTGTGAGGACATGTGGCCTATAATACATAGATCGGCCAATGGTCGCTGCTTGGGCCAAGTCGTTATCGGGATACAATAAACCCGCAGAACATGGATGCGCGATAAGGGTGCAAGGGCCTTGGACGCCCATGTCGAAGCTTCCCGAGCGGGGCGCGGCCAACGAAAGTGCCCAAGGATGGGCCCAGGAAGCAAGGATGCAAGGGTACCCTTGGGAGGGATGCCTATCCTTACTCTGCGGGTTGACGGTGTCCGTAGATCCCACGGTCAAGCCGCCACTTCCAAACCATTGGCTTGCGCGCCATATCTCAGCATGGTTCCCGCGCCCAGTCCTGCGACTGCGCGCTAAACATCGTTTCCAGACGGGCTGCCCCCTCAACCCCTGCGCCCGCGATCCTCTTGCGCCCTCCTCGCACGCACAGTCTGGGGTGCTTCGCCTCCAGCGGTAGTGGCCAAATACTCGACACACACGGCCGTCATACTAATCCATCCAACCATCCAGTTCTCTCTCTTTCTCTCCCTCTTTCTCTCTCTTTATCTCTGTCTCTCGCCCCCCCCTCTCTCTCGATCTCTCTCTCCTTCTCTCTCTCTCTCTCTCTCTCTCTCTCTTTATCTCTCTCTCTCTCTCTTTCTTTCTTTCTCTCTCTCTCTCTCTCTCTCTCTCTCGCTCTATCTCTCTCTCTCATTCTATGCGCACCCTTCGAGATATACATGCAGTCAGGCGCGATTTTTTTGTGTGCGGGGGGGGGGAGGGGCGTGGTCGGACGCAAAACCATTTTTCAGGGCTGTAAAAGCAGGATCGACCTACTCATCGCACCGACTGTACACGTATATACACCCCTGTCTCCATTTCTGCTTGCAAACAAGCGCGACGGCAGTGCGAGGTCGAGCCGCCCCCTGGCTCGGGGAGAGTCAGTCTGACTCGGTCTTCTTCTGATCTTCATCAAGATCATCCCGATCACCTCCCCATCCCCGCGATTGCAAACGATGGGTCGTCGACATTGGGAATTGGCTTGGCAACGCATCGGAATGCGTTGCCAAGCCAATCATAGCATCGACGACTGAATGAGAGACTGACGAGGATGACATGGCTGAGAAACGATGGAATCAGGCATGACGAGCACGACGAGGATGACATGGCTGAGAAACGAAGGATGACTAGGATACATGACGAGAATGAGCATAGGAATGGCTGAGAAACGATGACGAGGAGGCAGCGCCCCTGCACCGCCGCCCCACCTGGCGCAGCTGCAGTCAGCTGTTCCACCTCCTTGTCCCGCGACTCGTACACATTGTCGGCGTTGATCTGGCCTCCCCCCCTTTTCCTCACGATCGATCTCTTTCGCTCGGTCGTGTTTTTTTTGTTGATTCTCTCTCTCTCTCTCTCTCTGTTTATTTGTTTTCTCTCTCCCTCTTGCTCTCTCTCTCTCTCTCGCATGTTATTTGCATCTTGCGTTATATATTACTAGATGCCTATATCACTCCTCCTATTCCTGCCTCTCGGCCTCACTCTCCATCTCTCTCTCTCTCTCTCTCTCTCTCTCTTTCGCATTTCTCTTGGCTTCCTGGATATCGCTCTGGAGCTGCATCTCTCTCACTCTCCCTCTCCCTCCCCCGATCCTCTGAATCTAAACGCTCCTCGCCAGGCTCCATCGTACTTCACCGCTCTTCATTGCTGAGCTCATCGCTACTCTCCCCGACCTTGCGATGCGACATTCCCAGTGTCCTGCGGAGTACTTCTTGCACAGGTTGACTATGGCCTGGCGCGCAATCTCGTAAGTCACCTCGCCTTTGATCGTCACCTGGCATACCTGGCTCCACTTCTCGCCTGGCTTCGCCTTCTTCTCCTGCATCACGAAGATCGAGTGCCGATCCTGGGGGCGCGCGAAGGCAGTGCTTCGTCGCGCGGGGCATGGGCTAAGGGTGGATGGGGGCAGGGGTAGGGCGAGAGGGCGGGCAGGGGGGGAGAGGATGGGGAGTATAAGGAAGAGACCAGATGACGAGGATGACCGGAGGGCGAGGATGGGCGGGGGGGCGAGGAGGATGGGCAGATAGGGAAGGAGGACCAGGATAAGGGCGATGTGAGGATGGCCTCTAATTCCCCAGGACCTCAGCGCACGCAAGTTTTGAAGTGACAGTACAATTTTGACACCAACGCTGGAATGGGCCTGAGCGGCGGACAGAAGCAGCGGGACAAACAAAACAAGCATCTCCTTCTGTGGCTTCAACTTGGCCTCCAGCTTTTTCCTCCCATCATGCGTCTTTCCTTCCCACACTGGCGGTACCCTGCCCTTTCCAGGATGCGTTTTCACCTCCAGCGCTTCTGCCAAATCTTCAGGCCTCATGTTTTCCACGCGAATCCATTCTCCTGCAATCTTAGCCCTCACCTCGTTCTCATAACTCGTGCTATCAAGCTCGTCGCTGTAGATGGGCGGACCTTTCTTCGCTCCCGAGCCCGCCCGCTGCATGTACGCCATGGCTTTTGCAGAGCACCACTTCGCTGTCTTCTCATCTCCTCCTGAGCTCTTCCCTCCTGCCGCGACTGCTGCTGAACCTGCAGCTGCCTTCCCTGCTGCCTCAGCCGTCTCATCCAGCTTCCTCTTCTTTGCAGCCTCCTCTGCCTGAGCCGTCATTTCTCGCTGCATTGCAACGTGCCTCCTCTGCTCGATTTCGTTGAGTCTACTCACTACGCTGGGCCATGCATCGTCGAAGACACTTTCCTCGATCTCGTCGAACACTTCAACTTGCCTAACACTAGTCATAACTGTCTTTGATCCAAGCTTGATCCGATGAGCTAGCATTTGTCTCTCTGCATCGACTTCGGGGCCCTCGCATTCTTTATCTGTAAACGTGGCTTTCAACCTCTTGGCTTCTTTTTTGCGTGCCTCAACTGCGCCTGCTGCCCCTGCTGCTGGTTTCTTTCGCACCGTCTCCTCAGCGCCGTCACCTGATGCCTCATCATCGTCAGCTGGCTTGGCAGCAGGCCTCTTCGCAACTACTTTCGAGGCTGGTCTCCGAAGCACCTTCTTTAGCTTTTCACCTGGCTTGTCCTCATGATCTGTTGGCTCATCGGATGCTTTCTTCGCTGGCCGCTTTGACACGGGCGTGGCTTTCTCTTCGTTGTGCTCTTCGTCTTCGTCTGCCTCGTCCTCGTCCTCTTCCTCTTTGATGCTTCTAGCGGCTGCCTCTTCCTCCTCCTCTTCTTTTTCCTCCTCATCCTCATTAGTTTCTTCTTCCTCTTCCTCTTCCTCTTCCTCTTTGATATCCTCATCTTCGCATTCCGCCTTCTTGTCCTGCTCGCAATCATCTGACGCGGGCCTCTTCATCGCTACGAACGGCCGCACCCACTTCGTATCGGGGTGCCTGTTGATCGCATCGCGGATGTGGCATAGCGCCGTTCGTAGCCTGTCAGCATGAACCTCAACCCACTCTTCAGTCTCCTGCCCTGCCCCTGGCGACAGGGATTACGCGCGAAACATGCAACCGCCCAAACCACATTGCGACCACCTGCTTCCTCACCTACTGCCATCGTGCTACCAGCAAGACCGTTGAATAAGGAACGAGCTTTTCTGACCACGGCGAGCCTCGGCCACAACTGGTCCTCATGCCAGCGTCTTGGGAGGCTCGGGGGCCGATGGGGAAGAGGGCGACGACGGGGGGGGGCGAGGTGGGCGCGGGGAGAGATGCAACGTCGTCGCGCGAACGCACCAGAACAATCCCCAGTCCCACCGTCGACGATAGCTTCCCCAATCCAGACGTCTTCTTGAGCGCAATGATGAGCCTCATGGCGGTTTTCCACGTGGCCGCAGTAACCTTTTCGCCTTCGACGATCCCCCGCAGCTTGATCAACATGGGCTGGTGCTGCCCGCCCGAGGGGGGACGTCGACCGCAACGACTGCGACGGGAACGTATCACCGACGACGGGCGGATATCACAATGGTAACGAGTTTCACGGATTGAGGGCGGGTGCTTTTCAAAATGTTGTTCTCGCCTCAGCGCGGCGCACATTCGCGTTGAACTCAGCACGGGTTTCACGGATTGAGGGCGGGTGGTTTTCATCAGAACTGTTGTTTGTTTTTTTGTTTTTCTCTCTCTCTCTCTCTCTTTCTCTCTCTCTCTCTCTCTCTCTCTCTCTCTCTCTCTCTCTCTCTCTCTCCCCATCTCCCTCTCTCACTATATCTCTCTCTCTCTCTCTCTGTGTCTCTCCTCTCTGTCGCTCCTCATGCGCCCCCTTCGTTCCCTCATCTCGCTGCTCCCTCCCCTTCTCGCCCCCTCTCCTCATCCTCGTAATCCTTGCCCCCCCTCCCCGCCTCTATTAGCCTCTCCGTGATGACCTCGGCGGAGCGGAGGCCCCGCGGGTACTGGAAGAAATTGGGCCCCCGCACGTGCTCGAGGAGAGCCTCGGGTCGGGCGGGCGATGGAAGGGGAGAGGGGGGACGCTGCGGGGAAACGATAGAGCGATAGAAATAAAGGATGGAAGAGTAGAGGGGGGACGCTGCGGGGAAACGATGGGCAACGCTCCAAATCGTTGGGCGTTGCGCAGGGGCAAACGGACGGGCCCCGTCCATTTGCCCCTGCGCAGCGCCCAACGATCTGGAGTGTCTGACCCCGTCCGACGGGGTCAGGGGCGGGCGGCGGGCGCCTTCGCTATGACCACGGGCTTGATGTTCTCCTCGCCGTCCTCGCAGCCTTCGTCGCCATCGTGCGGCGACGTCGCGCCCCCCGTGGTGCCCGCCATCTTGAGCACAGGGGCGCTGGCGCGCGAGACGGGGGGGAGGGCGGAGGGCGACGGAGGTGGGATGGAACGGCCGACGACGGCAGTGGAGGAAGAATATGAAACTATGTACCCATATGCATATATATGTTTATATATATACACATATATATGTATATTTATATAGATGTAGAATGTGCATGTGTATATTTAAGCAAACACACCTACATATATACATATATGTATATGTGTGTATTCATATACATTATATGTGTTAATAAATACTATGTATGCATGATATATATATATATATATATTGTAAGTTGTATATATGTGCGTTTGTATACACATATATGTATAAACATATACACGCATTGCTACACACATACATATACATGTATACATATATATATAGAGCACGTACGCGTGCAAATATACATGTATGTATCTACGCACGCATGCCACCATATATTGGCATATAAACCGGAACCAAAAGATAGCACCGGAACCATCTTGTATAGCAGGACAGATCCGGAACCATTTTTGATATTCATACAACTAGCATTCACGACCGGAGCCGCTACATGGTTCCCAAGGACCTCTGGGCTTGAATGCTGGAGCTAACTTGCGATCGAGGCTGGCGCGCCCCCGCAATCCTGCAGCCGCCCCGTCGCCATCGCGGCGCGCTCGGCAGCGCGCGGAAACTGGCGAGCGTCACCGAGCCGACCCGACGCGCTGCAGACTCGCTTGCGGAGGCGTCGCTGCCACTCAAGAACCCGAGCGGCGCGAGGAAGAGCAGGACACGCGATCTTCCTTGCAGGGCGTTGCGAGCGCAGGGGCGACGCCCAGCGCGCATCGCGCGCGCGCGGCGTTGGGGCTGACGGCGACGGGGGCGCGAGATCGCAACTCGCGCCACCGCTCTTATTGCCCTGGTCAGTTGCCGAAGGCGCTTTTACAGGAGGCGGCGTCTGACGCGCCGGGGGCGGCGCCCGCGGCGACGGTCGGAGCGACGCTGCAGCTGCTGGTGGGCGGGTGGCGCGCAGAGAGGTATGCCGCGCGCGGCCTGATGAGGCCGTCGCGACGCGCTGGCTGTCGGAGCTGGTCAGCGCAGCGCCCGAGGTTGCGCGCGTCGCCCGCGATCGCGATGGCCCGCTGCGCGCGCGAGGAGTGATGCCCATCAACTGTGGGCAGTTTCCTCCGATGGGGCCTTCGCCTGATGTTCAGAAAACCTTGTCAGGCCATCCTGGCCCGCGTCTACTTGGCCACACTTATCAAGTCCGCAGGAAGGAGAGCGAGGGGGGGCATCGAGGCATTGCTGTTGGAAGCGGAGGGAATTCTACTGGTTCAGCCTGAAAGCCCCACCGGACCCTTCCATAGCGAACGCGCCGCGCACTTCATGCTTCTGGGGGGCAGAACCGCCAGGAGTGTCAACCAATCGCTTGCGAGGGCCCCAGCGCTGACCTGCCGAAGTGCGCGCCAGTCGCCACGCTTCAGCACGCCGTTGCTCCTGCCGTGCCAGCTGGTTCTCTCTCGCGAGTTGGACCGTCACTGCTTCGCAGCGCCCGCGCTGAAGTCGTCGAAGCTTTCGCGAGCGCCGAACAAGTGCCAGCGCAGACTGCGCGCCATCATTTATCATGCTGCGTTGGTGTCGCCGAAGAGCGCAGGGCCTCGGGCGTTCGATGGCGCGCTGCGCGGCTTTCTCATCGGCCGGAACCTTGACGCTGAAGTGCCCCTCGGCCGTCGCACGCGTTGCGGCGGACTGCTTGCCAAGCCGAGTCGGGGGCGCTGCCCTGCATCGGCGCGTCGCGATAATCGGGTGCCAAGGAGAACTGATGCTCAAGATCCGCCATGAACTTCGCCACGCCGTCGCGTTGCCTTCAGGCCTGCTCTCATCGGATTCTGTCTGGACGAAACGAAAGTAAGTCGATTTCGAAACTGGCGCGCGATGACGTAAGGGCGTGTTGTTGCAAGCCTCGCGTTGTCATCATCTTGAATATCCGCTTCGCATCCCGAAGCCCAACGCACGTCTCCCCATAACTGTTCTACCGCGCCGCCTGAATGCCGCCGCATCGTCCATAACGCGAGAGCTGCAGCGACCGAAATATGCACCTCCGACTCGAAAACCCATCGACACCACGCAGAACGCATGCCGCACAAAGACTTCGATCACTCGATCACCAGCGCGCCGTTGCAAGCCTGGCCCGCATTCTCCGAGGGCGGGTGGCGTGGAAGGAACAAACCACAGCTAGAAAGCCGTTGGATGCCAAGCGAATCGTTCAGGTCGCACCCTCCGAAGACCGCCGATCGAGCCTCAGAACATGTCTCCAGCCAGGAGCACATGCAGCCCAGTGAATCTTTGTATTGTCGGACAGGTGGATATTATGTGCATTCGCGGCAGTCGCGACGCTTGGAAGGTTTGGGAAGGAAACGTGCGAACTGGATCATGAGGGTCGAAACTCCCTGAACGAAAACGGTGAATAGGGCCATTGTTCCTGAAGAAATCTCGGAAGAGGCGGGGGTCCACGACGCGTTCCTGCCGAATGTTCCCATCCGCGATAAGAAGGTGCTATACATGACTTATTCACGTGGCGCCATGCAGCAAAGCCGTTGCGTAGAACAATTTGGTGGGAATGGGTTGGTTGCCTGCATTCCCACCCCTACCTGTCAAGGCTATCACATATAGGTGCTCGAATCCGTCCGGCATGTCATGCACTCGCAACTAGTCCGCCACAGCCATCGTATCCCAATGTGAGAAAGATCAAGAAGGAAAAGTGGGGAGCGCGCCGAAGTGCCCGTGGGGTAATCCAGCAAATACGAGTTACAGTTCGCGGATCTGTTGCGCAAGTCCTGAACCCCGAGCAAGGGGGGTCAGGAGGAGACGGAAGAGGAGGAGGAGGAGGAGGAGGAGGAGGAGGAGGAGGAGGATTACGAGGAAGAAGCGGAGGCGGTGGCGGAGGAGGCGGAGGACGAGGAGGCGGAGGCGGAGGAGGAGGGGGAGGAGCAGGAGGAGGAGGAGCAGGAGGAGGACCCAGAGAGGCCCTGGGGGGAGGGGAGACCAGAGACGGGCGGGGAACTGCAAGCACCACGGGCCGGGGGCACGCCTGTCGGCACCCGGTATGCGGTTTTCTCTCCACGATCTGGCACAGGGACTGGATGGCCTGCTCCCTGATCACAGTCTCCTCCTGCGCGGCCAGGTGCTCCAGGGGACCGATCAGCAGCTCGTCGCGGCCGCTGATGTAGTCGGAGAGGACTGCGTACTGCCTGGCCATGCTGTAGAGAAACTCCTCCAGAGGAGCAACAAGCGGCAACAGCACAAAGTTGGGGAGCTCCACGCGGACCTCTCGGATCGGCGCTGGGCCCCCTGGTGGCGCTTCTGGCGGCCGCCCCAGCCCGCTCCGCGCTCCCAGGGGAGGGGGGCCCAGCGCCGTGCCGCGAGATCCGCGCCGACCTCCGAAAAGCCCACGCTCGGGCACTGCGTCGCCCTTCGCTCCTCGTCGTAGCAGAGCGGCTCCTCCTTGACCACCTCGGGGAGGGCGCCAGCCCCAGAGATCCGACGTCGTGATTTTTTCGATGCGGGGTCCCCGGAGGTCTCGACCCATTCCCCAGGACCGGTTTTTCATCCTGAGTCGTTTTTTGACGGTCCCGGGGCCCGGCGGGGGCCCCTTGAGGAAAAAAAAAAAAAAAAAAAAAAAAACGAAAATTGGAAGGAAAAAAAAAAAAAAAAAACGCCCGAACATTGGGGAAAAAAACGCCCGTCTGGATTTTCTCAATGCGTTGGATCTCTGGGGCTGCAAGAAAAGCCCGCGCCGGGGCTGGCCAGGCCAGACCCCGGGCGCCCGAGGTCGGTGCACGGCGCCCTCCGAGGCCGTCGCTGGGAGGCCGCGTGCACCGACCCAGGGAGGTCGTGACTACCTACCAGACCACCCCAACCCAACCCGAAGACCCGAATTTCGGGTTGGGGGGGGTACGGGTTCCATATGTGTTTTTTCGATGTTTCCCGACCCCCCCCCCCACTGGAAATCGAGGGTAAATCTGAGCCTTCGGGTTGGGTTGGGGTGGTTTGGTGGGTGGGGAGGTCGGGCTGCGCCTGCCCGAGGCTTACGTCGTGCCTGTCCCCACATGCAGGCCGACTTTGGACGAAAACATAAAAATAATATCAAAACAAAAAACCTAAAATAGTCGACACTGAAGATAGTTGAAAAACAAATGCCCCAAAACATTCGAAAATGGTAGAAAAATCGTCCCCAGGCTATTTTTGTGGCTGTTCTTGAGTACTCCTCCTGCAGAGGGGGCAGGCCCGACGGAACCCGAGGCCGGTGTGGCCGCAGGGCCGCCGCCAGGCGACGCCTGAGCCACGTAGGGGAGGAGCTCGTGGATGGTCTTGTCGGGGCCGAGCGCGGAGGCGATCAGGTGGACCCGGTTGACCGCTGCCATTCTGATCACCGCGCTCTCGTGCTGGACCTCCTCCTTACGCAGAAAGCATCTATACACCGCCACCGTGCCAGGCCAGGGCCATCCTGGGCCCTAGGATGGTGTATACGCCCTCCTGGCCGAGCCAGGAGGGTCTGTACACCATCCTACGGCCCAGGATGGCCCTGACCTGGCACGGTGGTGGTGTATAGATGCCTTCTTCGGACTCCTTGAAGAACTCCAGGTAGTTGAAGTCGCTCATCCCTCCCACAGCGCGGGCGCAAGGCGTCCAGGCTGCACGCAACTTCAACCGGCCTGCGCCGGATTGGCTCGATCAGAGCGAGATGGCGGTTTTCGTGATGATGCTTCTGGTGACGACGATGCTTCTGTTGCGGTCGCCACCGCTACTGCACGACACATGGCCAGGCGGAGATCTTCGGCATCGTCGTCATGCGTCGCCGTGGCGCCCGTCACTGCCCGCCACCAGCGTTCCTTCCCGCCCTCCTCCCTCCTCCCACAGGCCCCTCTTCATCGCCCCTCTCCCTCTCCTCCATCTTCTCCTCCTTCCTCCGACTCCCTCTCTCTCACTCCCTAACCTCTCATTCCTCCTTCCCTGCTCCTTCATGATCCATCCTCGCGCGTCCTCAGACCAATCAGTCAACGGAAGATCCCGCATCGAAAACATACAGGTAGCTTTCGCAAACGCCGCATACAACCTGGGACAAACTTAACCTCACAAATTGTTCACGCGCAGCTGCGATGTCTCCCCCTTCAATGTCGGAGCTAGGCGAATTGCGGTCTGGGTCGGCGCGACTAGGAAGTTCTCGATGACCAACATTGGAGAGGGTGCGCCAACAAGTACTTCGCACGCAATGCCACCCATACCCAGATCACGAAATGTATTAGTAAACTGCGCAACAAACTTTTGAGGGAACTTTAGTCGAGGGTAATTCGTTTCGAACTCCTCAATGCACCTGATTTACGTATCATTTCACCGGCATGATTCCTCAATTTCGCCGTCCGTGTATCCGGGCGGCCGAGCGGTATCGCGGATAGCAGCTTCCGAACCAGGCTGCCGCTCGCGCCGACGCGACCTGCCCAGGGGGGCGGGCCCGACGTGATCTGATACCCAGCAGTGCCACCAGGGCCGCCCGGATGGTGAACTCACAGCCACTATGGCCACAAGGATTGTCCGACCTTGTTTCTCTAAGCACATCATGCACCCGTCTGTGTTCAAGTAGTTCCTTCTGAAAAATGAACCAGAGGTCTCATATTCAAGAACAAACAACGACCTAAACAACTACGGGCTAGTGTGGGGTGAGAAAAACCAACACGCAACGCGCTTGGTGGTCATACAGTGGAGGCCAATCCACAAGAAACCGTCCGCACGAAACCCAACACTGAGACACCAGGACGTCCATGGATTCTTGGTATGGAAACGTCACGCTTTCCATGGCGAAGACATCGAAGCCCAAGATACCCAGGGCACCCTGGAGGCAAGCAGGAAGAGGATCAGGAGGAGGAGGAGGAAGAGGAGGAGGATGGAGGAGGAGGAGGAGGAGGAGGAGGAGGAGGAGGAGGAGGGGGAGGAGGGAGGAGGAGGAGGAGGAGGAGGAGGAGGAGGAGGAGGAGGGGGGGAGGAGGAGGAAGAGGAGGAGGAGGAGGAGGAGGAGGAGGAGGAGGAGGAGGGTGCTTCTTGGCATGGGTCTCCACTGTAGTTGCTGCAAATTCAATCGAGAGGCCAGCGGGCCGAGACCGCTCTCGGGGATGGACGAAAACAAACCCTTTAGCAAAACGTGGTTTAGTGAAAACGACCTCCTCCTCCTCCTCTCTACTCTCCTCCTCTCCTCCTCCTCCTCTCTGCTCCTCCTCCCTCCCCCCTCCTCCTCCTCTCCTCCTCCTCCTCCTCCTCCTCCTCCTCCTCATGACGGCCGCGGCGCCCTCTCGAGAACCGAAAAAGGGCAATTCACCAAACGACGTGTCAGGGTGGGGGTTCTGTCCACCCCCGACGCTCGCCAGTCCTTTCAGGGTCGGATCGCCCGCAGCCCTCGACAGAAGGAACCTCGAAAATTGACGCGCCCCTGGAATGTCGGAGCAGGGCGAAGCGCGGTCTGGGCCAGCGCGGCTAGGAAATTCCGCGAGGACCGACACTGGAGAGCGGGCGCCAACGAGCGCTTCGCAGTGTCACCCATATGCCCAGAACATCAAGCGCATTAGTAGGTTGCGCAACGCGCTTTCGAGGTTAGTGTTGCGCCAAGGGTAGAAAGACGGTGTGATTCTGAACGCCGAACTTTCACAAACAGCCAAAGGAAGATAGACGCGACTCCGAAAAACTACGCTGGCCCGCTCTGCTGCCTACCGGCTGGTTTGGTCAGTGCCCAGCAGAAGCGCCTCACAGCCGCGATCTTCGGCTTGGTCGCGCGTGTGAATTTCGAACGCCATATAAGTATAATGACCCCCCCCCGCGCTCTGTTTCTCAGTTTTCTAGTGTCTGATGCCAGCGCCGTCTGGAGTCTGACTGCACACGAGCGTGGGTAAGCAGAGGCACGGCGGCGCACACTTCACCCGAGATGAAGGAATGAAAACGGCTTGGGTCAGGCCACGGGGAGCCGAAAAACTAATTACGAGCGCGCATAGATCATTCACGTACAACTCACATGATCCCCCCCGCGCTCTGTTTCTCAGTTTTCTAGTGTCTGATGCCAGCGCCGTCTGGAGCCTGACTGCACACGAGCGTGGGTAAGCAGAGGCACGGCGGCGCACACTTCGCCCATATCACCCATAACATGATGTGTCACCTACTTTGCTGTGTTGGAGGAGTAGCTACACGCTTTGCACGGGCACTGAACGAAAGCGGCGGCGGCGGCTGCACCGCGCGGCCTCGAAGGATCGAGTCCTTCAGCGCGTCCACCTGCTCCTCCAACCAGCAGCGCAGCGCCAGGGGAAGCAGAGCGTAGTCTTTCATCATCATGCCTGGCTTCTCGTAGCGCTGCGCACTTTTGGTAGACATCCAACCACCGCGACGTTGCACTTCGTACAGGTTGCTATGCTTTATCTATATATATATATATATATATATATATATATATATATATATCCCAGGAAGCGCCCGCATGGCGCAACTGGTAAGGCACAATGTCTTGGCCGAGCAGCCGGCCTTGCTTGCGGATCTCGCGCACTAACTCTGGATACGTAAACTGCCACAGGCTCTCATTTCGTGCTCCGACGGCTAGAATCTGAAGAACTTCGCCCATCCATTCGAAACCATGAGTGTCCCACAAGATGGCGTCGTCTTGGGCCCCCACCTTCGAGACCTGGTGGAGGTCTGACCTGTGCGCGAGCACGCGCCGCATCGCGTCGACTTTCATGGCAGGCGGGACCAGAGAGCCCCTGGTGAGCTGCATCATAGAGCCTCGGCGCAAGTAGGTGCAGAAAGCGATGATCACCCAGATGCCCATGTCCAGGCGCCCCGCGTAGGCGAGCATCGCGGCCAACCCTGCGACCGTCGGCAGGGTCAAGGGCTGACGGCTGCGCGGTGGGTCCAGCTTGGCCCAGCCCCTGGCAGCCCGCCAGGCTCGCGGAAGAGAAAGGTCGCCCAGCTTGCCGAAGCGAGGTTGGAAGAACACAACGGCGGCGATCAGCTTCTGGCCGATGCCCGCGTCGTAACCCAGCATATACATGTGAGTCATGAAGGCGACGATGGCCACGTCGAAGTCCTGCACCTTGTCGGTGTTCAGCTTGCGCTCGTCGACGTAGCCCACCAGGCCTCGATATAGCTTTCGATATTGCGCCCAGGTTCGCTCTCCTACCGAGCTTCGTTCTAGCACCGAAACGTGTTGCATACCTGGCTCCTTTGCCATCTTCGCATGGTGGGTCTTGCGCTTCAGCACGCGATCCTGCGCGAGCGGGTTGCCATCCTCCTCCGAGGTCGTGCCGTCCGAATCTTCCAGACGGCTGGCGTCTTTCTCCGCCTCCTCCAGCAGCACGGGCATGGGGAGGCGATCGCGTCGCTGTTGTAAAGTAGCCTGCCACCTCTTCTCTAGTGGCAGCGGGTCCGTCCGCCGAAGAAGCACACGAACTTCCCTCTCCTCCGTCGGCGCTGCTCTCTTCGCCTTCCTCACCAAGGACATGCCTTCCTCACCTGATACAGAAGTAGAGCATTGTGGGACCTCATACTTGGCCAAAACGGCTACAGGGCCCTGCTGGTCTCGAGCGAGACGGTGCATCTCAGGAGTGACGCTCAACTCGACCGTGCCCCCACGTTGCAGACCGGGTCCCTTGAAGGTTTGTCGGAGCTGTTGAACTCACTCGGGATCCACCTGAACCCCGCGAAGAGGTTTCGCGACAGCGCCAGCGCCGACGCCCGCCGAACCTGGACCAGCAGAGGAAAATCACGGGCCCTGGATCTCGCAAAGCTGAGCGCGACACCGAGGTGATCCCCAAGAGCCAGAAGACGACAACTATGAACTCCAGGTTCCAGAACAACATTAGCGATCCCAAGGACTCCAGCTCTGGCTTCCCCCTCATGTGCAGTCATCGTTCTCCTCCACGAATGGCAGAAAAGCACCTCCCAGCCTTTCCCCGCGAGCCCCTCGAGCGGAACCTCGGGAAACGAAAGGTCTTGCTCCCAAAGCTCCGAGACGTCCTCGAAAGACGGCGGCGGCGTCACAGACACCAGGGGGTCATCAGGGTCGAGGCAAGAAAGCGCATGCCCACGAGCTTGCGCAGCATCACGACGAACAAATCTAGCTCTCTCTTGGACTCTCCCCTGAGCGGCCGCCCAGGCAGGATACCTAGTAGCAACGCAAGCCCCAGCACCCTCAGGACAGGAGTCATACGTTAGCACTTCCCCAAGCCAGCAGCGGGACCAGTCCGAGCGAATAAGGAGCACGAGGTAAAGGGACGACTCGAGCTCCTCACGCGCTGTTGGCCACAATGGAGCCCACGAGTGTCGGTACCTCCGAGCGAACTTGTAGACCGAGGCGAAGCAGGAGAGGAGAGGGCGCTGAAGCATAGCGAGGTAGGTGCAGAGGCCCAGAAGAACCTCGAGGGCTTTTCCAGTTACCTTGGGCGCCTCCAAGAAAGCCTCCACAGTCAAACGAATCTTCCAGTACCGCTTCCCCGCAGGCCTGAAACACTTTAGCTCTCCGTTGAACTCGATCCCAAGAGCGCCCCGAACCTGGCCAGCCCCCTGGACTTCGTGACACTGCATTTTGCTAGCGTTAAGATGTTATCTAGCGACTTCTGGACCTCTATCTTGTCAGCTCCCAAGACCCCCACGTTGTCCACATACACGTAAAAGACGGGCGCGGAGTCTTTACCTATGATGAGCCCGCCCCCCCTGTCCTCCACCGCCACAGAGCCTTCCGTCCCAGAGGCCCCCCGAACCAGGCGAGCACTGATACGCTGGGCCCAGAAGACCGACCAAGAGAAGTCCATGGGGAGCACGGCCATGGCGGCCCACACAAGCCCGTCACCAGGAACCCCCCGTCCCCGAACATGCGCCAGACCTAGCTCTCGTGCTCGAACGGGGGGTAGGCAACAATAATCGCCCAAGTCGCTGTCTATACCGATTCTGTGGAAGCAGTTGTCCACGTCAAGAGACGCCTCATAAAGCTCAACGCCTCCCTCCACCTCCAAGCGGGCGAAACTCTCGGGCGTGGCCAGCAAGGTGCTAGGAGGATCTCGGAGAAGCTGGTTAGTGCGTCTCGCATCGATGATAAGCCGCTGTCTTCCATCCTTTTTCCGAACAAAGCACGGGGTAGCGATCTCTTTGGGCGTAGTCGACCACCTGATCAGACCACGACTGTGCAACATCTTCAGAGAGCGAACGTACTCATACCGTCGAGTGCGAAACTTCTGGTCAAAAGACGGGTTAATATACTCGCCGTAGTCTCTCATTTGCATCACATCCTTCACACCTCTCATCGCGCTCTCCCTAAAGTTCACCACCGCCCCCCTGTCCCCCTGAGAAACCAAGTCCTGAAGCAAATTCCTGTCCTGGGCTCCTTCGGGCAGAGAACGAGGGCTCGATCGAACTCGACGACAATGGAAGCCGCGTGGTCATAACCACACTTGCTCTGGAGGAGCTCGCGCACGGCTCCCCCCTTATACAAAAAAGGCGGCACAGGCGGCTGTTGGGCAACTCGTCCCGCGACAAAATCGCGGATCTCGCTCGCCACCTCTTGGCGAACGAGTGGGCTCGAAGCTCGGGAATATAGCCAGTTGAGGCCCGTCAAAACCTCCCCGAACCCACGCGACTGATGGCTCCTGAGGTTCGCTCTCCGCCTGCACCTTCTCGAGAGACGCGTCGGCGGGGGAGAAGAGTGGCTGCAAAACTAGAGCGGAAACAGCGGCACCTGTCGCGCCCCCTGCGCATCGCTCTCGCCTGTCAGCGTGCATACCGCGCGGCGACTGCGGCAAGCACTATCATCGGTCTTGCTGGCAAGGATGGAGGCCTCACTCATCCTTGCCCTCCTCCTTTTCCTTGCCCTTCCCTGCGGCCCCCCCGCGCTCGAGGGCGACCTTGGCCTCGTCCCTCAGAGCCTTGGCCTTGCTAGTCTGTTTGTCGATCTCAGCCTCCTCTCGCACCTCCTTGGCCACGTAGGTGCGAAGAGCAGGCGCCACAAGCTGTTGTCGGCGGTTGTAGCCCGAGAACTTATCTGCAATCTCGTAGTTCGGGTTCATCGGGTTCTTACCGTGAGCCTCAAGTATAGCCTGCCATCTCCGCCCCAGCCTCTCGAAGGCCGCGAGCGAAGCAACGTTAAGCTGATCATACGAGATAGCCAGTTCGAAAACCTCCGCCATCACCCGCATCTCATGAATAGAGCGATCGTTCTCGCTCCAGCCCGCCGTCTGGAGATGGCGCTCTAGCCAGAACGCGGGCACCATCGCCAGCTGTGCAAACGACATCCTCAGCCACAGGAAAGTGCGAGGACCATCCAAGGGCCAGTCCGAGAAGGCGTCCTCGACCATCTCCTTGACCGAGCCCACCCAGACGCGCTCCCTGCGGTTGAAAGCATTGAACTTCACCGACAGCGTGCGAACGTCCTCGTCCGCCTTCTTGTCAGGCTCCTCACCTGCACCAGGAAGCTGCGGGCCCGCAAGAGCCTCCCGCAGTGCCGGGAGCCCTGTGGGCGAGCCAGAGCCTCCATCACGCTCGTCGGGCGTGTGAGTGCCACCCAGGCCCGCCAGGGGCAGGGTCTTGCGGCCCGAGAAGTAGCCGTCGAGGTCGTCAACCTTGATACGCTCGAGCGCCGCGACGGCCGAGCCGAACTTGGCGAAGCCGCGGTTCCCGAGCCTGCACGCCACGGACTCCGCAGCGACCTGGGTGCCGATCCTTGCCACCTCCTGGTCCCCGTCGAAGACAGGCTCCGACACGACCCAGACCTCATCACTCTCGGGAGCGGCGGCAAGGTCAGCCTGTCCGTCAGCAGGCTGCGGCAGAGGAGGAGCAGGTCCTCGCGCACCGAGGCGGGCCCGACGGAAGTTCCTGATCGCGAGCGTGTCGTCCAGCACCCTCGCATGCGGAATCTCGTCGAGTCCCTCGTCCTCGATGACCTGCAACGCCTCGGCCCTCAGCTCCGAGAACTTGTCCCAGGGCACCGTCTGCGCGAAACGGTAGATGGTCTTCGGTAGCCTCCTCGGCACCGTGCGGCCACTCAGCATCTCAACTCTGATCGGCCCGCGATCTCCAGTAGTTCTCCACTCCTCCGCGTAGACATCGAAGTCAGGCGAAGCCCCAACCCAGATACGTTTGTCATTCAGTGACTTAACCTCCCTCAGCAAAATCCGTTCATGTCCGTATTCGTCCCCTACGTACCAGTAGAGGGCATAGCCCCCTGGCAGAGCCTCCGCGACTCCCGCCATCACTGTTCAACGCGACCGAGCCCTCCACGACGAGGGGCAGCAACACGACGAGGACAGCACAGCCGAGTGAGTAGACCTCCAACTGCTGCTCCGAGTAGCACTCCCAGGAGGCCGATACTGGCAAGGGAAACGCTGGCGTCTGTGGGTGCAACGAAGCACGTCCTGTTGAAGAAGTCGGGCGGCACCTCGCACACGGGCTGACGCTCCAGCGGCAGCGGAAACACACAGTCGGGTATCTTCGGACACTCCGAAGGCCGAGGGCAATCACAGAAGCAGTCTGGGCACTGGTGTCGAGTGGGAAGTGAAGCTAAAGAAGCGAGCTCCCTCGCAAGTCCGACAGCGAGGAGACCGATGCCAACCTCTGGCCTCATGCGTGTGGAGCCGAAAAACTAATTACGAGCGCGCATAGATCATTCACGTACAACTCACATCAGAGAAACGCCATAAATCTAAACATTCGGAGGTCCGCGCTGACTTTTTGGATCGGCGCTGGGCCCCTCACCCCTGGCGCGTGGAGCGCGCCGGGGGCGGCGTCGGAGGCGCTGCCCGGGATGGCCTGGCGCTGATCCAAGAAATCCGCTCGGACTTTCGAAAGTTCACGTTCGTGGCATCTTTTCTTCTTCGAGCTCCACATGCTGATGCTGATGCTGATGCTGATGCTGATGCTGCTGATGATGATGATGCTGATGATGATGCTGATGATGATGATGATGATGATGATGATGATGATGATGATGATGATGATGATGATGAGATGATGATGATGATGATGATGATGATGATGGAGGAGGAGGAGGAGGAGGAGGAGGAGGAGGAGGCGGGGGGGGGAGGAGGAAGGAGAGGAGGAGGAGGAGGAGAGGGCGGAGGAGGGGGAGGAGGAGGGAGGAGGCACGGGGAGGACGCGCCGTGTGACGCTGCGGGCGAAGCGGCGCCCCCGTAGCTTGGCAGAGGGAGGAAAAAAAAAGAGAGCGCCCCGCGGCCTTCGCAGCCCTGCCCTGTGCGCCATGGTGCCCCCCTCGGTGAGGGGCGACGTCAGGGGGGGCCGGCATAGGGGGGGCAGCGATAGGGGGGGACCTCCTCCTCCTCGTCCTCCTCCTCCTCCTCCTCCTCATCATCATCATCATCCGCCTCCTCTTCCTCCTCCTCCTCCTCCTCCTCCTCCTCCTCTTCCTCCTCCTCCTC
Organism: Prorocentrum cordatum; assembly: GCA_963575745.1. Taxonomy (NCBI): domain Eukaryota; class Dinophyceae; order Prorocentrales; family Prorocentraceae; genus Prorocentrum; species Prorocentrum cordatum. The sequence goes on from CAUYUJ010020018.1 coordinate 91,569, forward strand.
CTCCGGGGGGGGATGCATCGACCTGGAATCGGCGATACATCGCCGATAGATCGGCGACAGGCCTCTGATAGTGAGTCCGCACCTTCCTGGGCAGGTTGGGGCTATCGGGCCCCTATCGGCGAGCAGTGGGCGATTGGAGGTCGATGCATCCCTCCCTGTGCCTATCCCTCTATCGTTGCCCGGGTTCGGGCGGACGGAACCACTGCCGCGGCTCGTCGGTAGGTGGCAAATCATGGGAGCCTATTTTAGCACTTGTGGTCTTCGTTTTGTGCTGCTTCGTGCTGTTTAGTGCGACTTAGTGCTGCTCAGCCCGACGTGCGGCCCACGCGCTGGCGGTTCATGTTGCAACCCCCCCGACCGTGCGTCGCGCGGGGGAGCAAGGGCGGGGATTGCTTGCTGCGGGCAGGCGCCCCAGGGCCCGACAGGAGGTGGCCAGCCCGACGAGGCCGCCGATGTCGCCGGGCAGTTGCCGCCCCGCCCTCGACGCCGGCGGCGACGCGACAGAGCACGCGGCACGTCACGGCGCCCGTCGCGGCGCACGGCACTGCGCAGCACGCGGCAGCCCACCCAGCGCCAAGGTCTGGTCCACGACTGCCGGGGTGCACTGCAGGCGCAGCTTCCCCAGCTTCTCTGGGCATCGTCGTCGTCGTCGTCGTCAGCGTCGATGTCGCACGGCGCAGCACACGGCATGGCACGCGAGCCGCACCCAGCGTGACGGCGAAGGGCACCGATGCTCCCTGCAGCGAAGGCCCAATGGAGTCATCCTGCAAGTGGGCGAGGGCCCATGCATGGCCCATGCATGGGTCATGAGGAGAAGGAGGGGGAGAAGGAGAAGCAGAAGGAGAACGAGGAGGAAAACGGGGAGGAAGAGGAGGAGGAGGACAGACAGACAACTCTGGGGGCAGAAGGGTGACCCCAACAACCTCGGCTTGCCCTAGGACCCACATAACTGCCGCGAGTTCGGGCCTCTGGTCCGCCCACAACTCACAGAGCTCTTAAGCCCATGATTATCACCATGAACAGCAGAGCCAACTTTCAAACCCAAGCAAGCGCTCCGCGGACCCCGCCAGACGACTCTCGAAAACATCATCCAGGGAAACACGCACAGCCTTCTGCTGTGTGTGTGTGTGTGTGTCCTGGGGCCCCTTTTGGGCGCCCGAGTTATCCGGGGTAACTCGGGTCCGGGGTAAGTCGGGTTCGGAGTCCCGAAAAAGGAACCCGAGCTAACCCTGACCCGAGTTACCCCTGATGATTCGGGGCCCTGGACACCCGAGTTATCCGGGGTAACTCGGGTCCGGGGTAACTCGGGTTTGGATTCCCGAAAAAGGAACCCGAGTTATCCCTGACCCGAGTTACCCCTGATGATTCGGGGCTCTGATGTGTGTGTGTGTGTGTCCTGGGGCCCCTTAAGGATACGAGGCGCAAGGAGAAGAGTGGGGCACGGCCTCGGCGGGCTCCCCCGGCACCTGGGCTTCCGTGCGGGGGCGGCGCCCTCTGGCACCGACCGCGCTTTGCGAGCGCGACCGCCTCCTGCTGCCTTTGCCGCATGGCAGCTTTGACAAGTAGTTCCACTGGCCATCGCTCGGACGTCCATTCCCTGTGCTTTTTTCGGTTTCGTGCGTGGTTTTTTCGCCAAATGATCAAGGATGCTCCTCGATGGTCCTCGCCGAAGGAAAAATGCACACGTCCGAGCGATGCCAGGTCCATGATGATCAGCATGGCCTGCTGCGTCTGCGCCGCGTCCACCTTCTCTGGCTGCTCCACTTCGTCGCGTGGCACAATATTCTGTTCGACCATGTCTTTGACAAGTAGTTCCACTGGCCATCGCTCGGACGTCCATTCCCTGTGCTTTTTACCTAACAGCGAAGACTGATAGGTTTCTAGTGGTGTCAAAAGAGAGCATCTGATGACTCAGAAGGGAGGTCTGGGCGGCATCCGGACAGCGAGGGCTGGGCTCAGGGCCGGGCTCGTTTTAAGCAAACAGTCACACACTTCGTGCTCTTCGACCTCCCAGAACTCCATTCCCGGGCCACATTTTGAATGCCCGAAGCCAACTGTAGGCCACTTCGTGCTCTACGACTTCCCAGAACTCCATTCCCGGGCCACATTTTGGATGCTCGGAGCCAACTGTAGGCCACTTCGTGCTCTACGACTTCCCAGAACTCCATTCCCGGGCCACATTTTGGATGCCCGGAGCCAACTGTAGGCCACTTCGTGCTCTTCGAGTTCCCAGAACTCCATTCCCGGGCCACATTTTGAATGCCCGGAGCCAACTGTAGGCCACTTCGTGCTCTTCGAGTTCCCAGAACTCCATTCCTGCGAATGCCCGGAGCCAACTGTAGGCCACTTCGTGTTCTTCGAGTTCCCAAACTTTCCCTTCATTTGGATGCTGATTTTTGCTGAGGCTGAGGCTGAAGGCTGAGCTGCTGAGGCAGGCCGAGAGCTGAAGGCAGACTGATGCTGAGGCTGAGGCTGAGGCTGAGGCTGAAGGCAGGCTGAGGCTGAGGCTGAGGAGGCTGATGCTGAGGCAGGCTGAGGCTGAGGCTGAGGCTGATGCAGGCTGAGGCTGCAGGCTGAGGCTGAGGCAGGCTGATGCTGAGGCAGGCTGAGGCTGAGGCTGAGGCTGATGCAGGCTGAGGCTGAGGCAGGCTGAGGCTGAGGCCGAGGCTGAAGGCAGACTGAGGCTGAGGCTGAAGCAGGCTGAGGCTGAGGCTGAGGCAGGCTGAGGCTGAGGCTGAGGCAGGCTGATGCTGAGGCAGGCTGAGGCTGAGGCTGAGGCTGATGCAGGCTGAGGCTGAGGCAGGCTGAGGCTGAGGCCGAGGCTGAAGGCAGACTGAGGCTGAGGCTGAAGCAGGCTGAGGCTGAGGCTGAGGCTGAGGCAGGCTGAGGCTGAGGCTGAGGCTGATGCAGGCGAGGCTGAGGCTGAGGCGAGGCAGGCTGAGGCTGAGGCCGAGGCTGAAGGCAGACTGAGCTGAGGCTGAAGCTGAGGCTGAGGCTGAGGCTGAGGCAGGCTGAGGCTGAGGCTGAGGCAGGCTGATGCTGAGGCAGGCTGAGGCTGAGGCTGAGGCTGATGCAAGCTGAGGCAGAGGCTGAGGCTGAGGCAGGCTGAGGCTGAGGCCGAGGCTGAAGGCAGACTGAGGCTGAGGCTGAAGGCAGGCTGAGGCTGAGGCTGAGGCAGGCTGAGGCTGAGGCAGGCTGAGGCTGAGGCTGAGGCAGGCTGAGGCTGAGGCAGGCTGAGGCTGAGGCTGAGGCTGAGGCTGATGCAGGCTGAGGCTGAGGCAGGCTGAGGCTGAGGCCGAGGCTGAAGGCAGACTGAGGCTGAGCTGAAGCAGGCTGAGGCTGAGGCTGAGGAGGCTGAGGCTGAGGCAGGCTGAGGCTGACTGATGCTGAGGCTGGCAGGCTGAGGCTGAGGCTGATGCAGGCTGAGGCTGAGGCAGGCTGAGGCTGAGGCCGAGCTGAAGGCAGACTGAGGCTGAGGCTGAAGCAGGCTGAGGCTGAGGCTGAGGCAGGCTGAGGCTGAGGCTGAGGCAGGCTGATGCTGAGGCAGGCTGAGGCTGAGGCTGTGACTGCGACTGCCGGTGCCACTGCGACTGTCATCGCGAATGCGACTGCTACTGCGAGAACAGCAGAATTCTACAACTGGATTCTCATCTGAATCTTAAGGGGAATGCTTCCAGATATGCTCCTACACATCGCTGTTAGGTTGCTTTGCCAGGATAATTTCGGTTTCGTGCGTGGGTTTTTCGCCAAATGATCAAGGATGCTCCTCGATGGTCCTCGCCGAAGGAAAAATGCACACATCCGAGCGATGCCAGGTCCATGATGATCAGCATGGCCTGCTGCGTCTGCGCCGCGTCCACCTTCTCTGGCTGCTCCACTTCGTCGCGTGGCACAATATGCTGTTCGACCATGTCTGTGCCCTGGGGCGCTTGGTTCGGCCGGCCTCGCCTGCGCCTGGTGCATGCCGTCCGCGGCTCTGCGCCGCGGGAGGCGCCTTCTGCTCAGGCGGGCGGTCCAGCCTCTGGCGGCGACTGGCCTTGCCCCAGCGTCGCTTCTCCGGCGTCGCGCTCCGCGAGGGGCCTTCGGCGCGCGGCGCGAGCTCGTGCGGGGGCCCGCCCGCGGGCTCCGGGCATGTCCACTGCCCGAGGCGCCCGAAAGGCCCGCCCTGCGCCGGTAATTACCCAGTGCGTGCCGACTCCAAGCGTCGCGGGCTCCGTTCGGGCCGGGCGAAAGGGGGGGATAGCAAAGGTGGGGGGGGAGAATCAGCTCACGTGGCTGATTTTCCGGCGCCTCCCGGCGCCGGGGGCAGCTATGTATCGAGTAATTGGCCCCTCGGTGAGGCCGAAACCAGCTGCATGCAGCAGATTTCGTAACCCCCTCTTTCCCAATCCCCCGGCGTTCGCCCAGCCCGATTTGTTCCCGGGGCCTGGGCGGCCGCGCCGCACTGCCAGTTGCCGAGGGCGGGTGCGCGTCGAGCTCCGGTTGCCGACCGGCCACCAGGGCTCCGTGCGCCACTCCGCGGAGGGGCCCATCCCTGGAAGTACACCCCCCGCGCTTGCAAGTCTTGCTCCCGCGGCCAAGGGGGCCCGCCAGACCCCGGCTGACTCAAGACACGCAGGCCGAGAACGGATCTGCACGGGCAGGCCCACCTCTGTTGGGGGCACGCAGAGCACGATTGACCCAAAATGGCCACGCCGTCGGTCAAGGCCCCCCCCCCGCCCCTCCGCCCGACTCTGTCAAGCTCCGCAAGCCCGTGCGCGACCCAACCCGGAGCCGGGACAGGCGACAGAGGGAGAGGAGGAGGAGGAGGAGGAGGAGGAGGAGGAGGAGGAGGAGGAGGAAGAGGAGGAGGAGGAGGAGGAGGGCGTGGGAGGAGAAGGGCGGGGGATTTTCTCCCCCAAACCAGCACTCCTCGCGATCCCTCTGCGCGCCGCCTCCGAAGTCCCTTCTGGGAGCTCGCGGTCCCCTCCCCGAGAGGCGCCTCGGGGCGGGCGGCGGCGGGGGGCCGGGGGGGGGTCCTCCGCCGCGGCGCACAGCAGGCTCACCAGGCCTGGGAGGCGAAGGAGGAGGAGGAGGAGGAGGAGGAGGAGGAGGGAAGAGACAGGAGGGAGGAGAGAGAGGAGGAGGAGGAGGAGGATAAGAGGAGGAGGGAGAGGGAGGAGGGAGGAGGGCGGAGAACGAGATCAATGTATTGTCAGGAGGGAGGAGGGAGGGGGGAGGGAGGAGGGAGGAGGGTTTCGATGTCCGCCGGACCTCCCAACTCTGTGATCCTGTCGGCGCCTCTTCTCGAGGAGATCGCCGGACTGGGGAGTCGGTGCCATCTGGTAGAATCGGGCCGGGCGAAAGGGGGGGATAGCAAAGGGGGGGGTTTATGAGAATCAGCTCACGTAGCTGATCTTCCCGGCGCCTCCCGGCGCCGGGAGGCGCCCATGTATCGAGAACTGGGCCCAGCGCCGGGAGCCCCGAAACCAGCGCAGCGCATTGCAGCGATTTCGTAGCCCCCCCTTCCATATCCCCCCTTTCGTCGGCCCGGTAGGAGGGAGGAGGAGGAGGAGGAGGAGGAGGAGGAGGAGGAGGAGGAGGAGGCCCGGTAGGAAGCTCGAGGCCGTGGAGGCACGTTGCCCCCCCCCACCCGCCCCCTCGACCTGGCCACTCGCTGGCCGGCGGGCCGTCACTGGTGCGGGCCTCGGCCCCCCCCCGCTGGCGCCAGTGCCGGCCCCCCCTCTGGCCTGTCCCCTCCTCTCCTCCTCCTCCTCCTCCTCCTCCTCCTCCTCCATTCTTTTCCCTTTCTAAAAAACTCTGTCGCACCCGAGGCCAGCCAATCGGAAGGGCGGGCTGGGCGTTTCACCGGAGACTTCCTGACCACGTGTGAACCTGAAGCCTCAAAAGTGGCAACAGCTTCGCAGATGGAGGGCAGGTGGTTTTCAAAATGTGGCTCTCGCCTTAGCGCCTCGCAAATTCGGCTTAAAATATGCAATAACCTCACGGACTGAGGGCGGGTCGTTTTCAAGATGTAGGTCTCGGCTTGGCGCCTCGCGCATTCGTTCTCAACATTGCCCAAAGTTTCACCGACTGAAGGCGGTGGACAAGCCTCCCTTCCGTAGACCTCCCCTTAGTAGCGAACACGGCCCGGGACCGGAACCCGCGGATCCGCGGCCGTCCTTTTCGCGGGCCCAGGTCGACCTGGGCCCGCGAAAAGGACGGCCGCGACGCGACGCCTTCTCGCGAACCCGACAACGGCCAATCCGCTCATCGACGTGTCGGGGCAGGAGGGTCTGTCCCCCTCCGACCAATGGGCGGCTGCCGTGCCGGGTGGGGGCGGGGCCCCGGCAGCTGCCAGGGACAGGGGGGCCGGAGGGTCGAGATGGGGACGGAGGGCCGAGCGTGCGGAGGTGGAGACGTCGGCAGGGTCTGGGGAGGGGGGGGGGGGGAGAGGGAGGGTCGAGGGTCGAGGAGAGGGGGAAGGAGGATCCAGGATCGGGGGGGCGAGGGGTCGAGGATCGAGGTGTCCGAACATTTTGGGGGGCTTTTGGACACGCTGGGTCCAAGAGTTACGAGTAGAACTGCGGAAACGCACACTTTGGGAGGTCGCCGCGGTTTTTTTGGGTCGGCACTGGACCCCCCTTCCTGGCGCGCGGAGCGCACCAGGGGCGGCGCCAGAGACGCCGCCAGAGGGGCCCCAGCGCCGATCCAAGAAATCCACGCGGACCTCCGAAAGCTAATCGATGCAGTCGGGGTTGATCGGAGAGGACACGCGAGAGGACACAAGACGCCTCCGAGGGCCACATTTCCACAGGAATGTGGAAGGCACGGGTCGCGAAATACAGGACACAAAGGTACCCTTGATTTGGAAGGGGCCACCAGCCGCCGTTTGCGAAATAAACGCCCGCCAGTAAAAGTGCCGTGAAGATCCGCCCTGGACCCCGTATCTCAACGTTGGCCGACGACCGCGCCTGAAGGGAGCGCGAAGTGCTGCGAAATAAACGTCCACTTCTGTGGGGGGCTGTCGCTTGCCTGTCAACCCTGACATATGGGGCGAGGGGGGGCGCGCGTTGACGCATTGTTATCTGGACTTGAGACGGGCGTTTAAATCGCAAACAGCGGTGCTAATCAGCCTACCCTCTGGGCGTAGGTGGTCTAGATCGGTTTCTCGTCCAACCCCTTCCTCTCCCCCTTCGGGGAGGGGCGTACCCCTCCCCACTACCCCCTCACCTGGACCTGGAGGGTGGGTTTCGCGAGGCGTTGGAGCGTCCAAGATGGCCCAAGATGGCTCTAGGAGGCCCTCAGAGAGCCCAAGATGTCCTCCAAGATGGCGGTGCTACGGTGAAGGCGATGGATAAAGAACCACTGGATAAGGGATCCAGGGTCTGGAAGCCCGCGGAACTCCAACCGAGGAGTGGCCATGGGTATCACCACCGCCCTCATTGGATAAGGAATCCTCCAAGGTCTGAAGCCTCCCATCGGGCCGGGCGAAAGGGGGGGATAGCAAAGGGGGGGGTGAGAATCAGCTCACGTAGCCGGCGCCTCCCGGCGCCGGAGGCGGCTATGTATCGAGGAATGGGCTCTCGGTGGGGCCGAAACCAGCTGCACGCAGCAGATTTCGGACCCCCCCCTTTCCCAATCCCCCCGTTTCGTCCGGCCCGATCCCAGGCGCATTGCCCGACGAACGCCCCCACCGTAGTGAGCCTCGACCGCACGACGAGCTCTTCGAGGGCCTCCGCCGAGGATACGAGACCTATGTTGCATCACAGCAGCAATTCGACCCCTGACTTTCGTCCTGGGTTCGGCTTAGTGAAGTGATGCATTTCGTGGTCCTTAGGTGGGAAGGAAACATCACTTCACCAATCTGGGGCCCCTGGGGCCTCCATGGGCCTGGGGCCCAAAATTAGTGACGTGATGGTTTTCGGGCCTCCGCCGAGGAGCGCAGCCTTGCGCTGACCCGTCCGAGGGAGGTCCGGGGCTCCCGCGCCGCGGCGCGCGGGATCCCGGGAGGCCTGCGCTGCCCGACACGGGAGGAGGGACCTCCTCCCATGTCGGGCAGCGAGGCCTCCCAGGAGGGGGGAATCGAGTGGGGGGAGGCAGGAGGGACCTCCTCCCATGAGGGGGGAATCGAGTGAGGATATATATATATATATATAGAGAGAGAGAGAGAGAGAGAGAGAGAGAGACAAAACAACAGAAAATCAAAGGCAGCAGCGTGGAATAGGGATTCCCCGCTGCAATGTCCCGGCGGAGAACCGCGGGCCACGCGGGGGCTCGTCGTCGGGCCCTCCGCCAGAGGCTCCTCCTTCTTCTCCTTGTCGTCCCCCGCCCCCTGCCCCCCCCAGCCCATCCCCCTGCTGTTGCTCAGTCTTCCTCCTCGCCCTCGTCGTCGTCGTCGTCCTGGTCGTCGTCGGTCGTCGTCGTCGTCGTCGTCGTCGTCCCCCTCCTCCTCGGCATCCATTTCCACCCCCTCATTGTCCTCCTCCTCCTCCTCCTCCTCCTCCGCCTCCTCCTCGGCATCCGTCTCCTCCTCCTCATTGTCCTCCTCCCCCTCCTCACCATCCTCCTCCTCCTCCTCCCCCTCCACTTCCTTCCTCCTCGCCATCCTCGTACTCGCACTAAGGCGCCTACGCGCCACCTTCCGCGGGCAGCTTACGCACAAGTGCACGCGCAATCGACCCCCTTGAAACCCTGCGGGTGCGCCCTCCCGCGGGCGCTTTGAAATGTGTCGCCCGGTTGCGGTTGCGGTTGCGGTTGCGCCCTCCCGCGGGCGGGCGGGGTGAAATGTGTCGCCCGCTTGCGGTTACGGTTGCGCCCGCGGGCGCTTTGAAATGTGTCGCCTGGTTGCGGTTGCGGTTGCGGTTGCGCGCTCCCGCGGGCGGGTTGAAATTTGTCGCCCGGTCGCGGTTGCGGTTGCGCCCGCGGGCGCTTTGAAATGTGTCGCCTGGTTGCGGTTGCGGTTGCGGTTGCGCGCTCCCGCGGGCGCTTTGAAATGTGTCGCCCGGTTGGGTTGCGGTTGCGCGCCCGCGGGCGCTTTGAAATGTGTCGACAGGTTGCGGTTGCGGTTGCGGTTGCGCGCTCCCGCGGGCGCTTTGAAATGTGTCGCCCGATTGCGGTTGTTGGGTTGCGGTTGCGCGCCCGCGGGCGCTTTGAAATGTGTCGCCCGGTTGCGGTTGCGGTTTGCGGTTGCGCGCGACCGCGGGCGCTTTTTGATGGAAATGTGTCGCCCGGGTTGCGGTTGCGGCGGCTTGCGGTTGCGCGGCTTGCGCGGGCGCTTTGAAAATGTGTCGCCTAGTTGCGGTTGCGGTTGCGCGCCCGCGGGCGCTTTGACATGTGTCGCCCGGTTGCCGTTGCGGTTGCTTTTGCGCGATCCCGCGGGCGCTTTGAAATGCGTCGACTGGTTGCGGTTGCGGTTGCGGTTGCGCGCTCCCGCGGGCGCTTTGAAATGTGTCGCCCAGTTGCCGTTGCGGTTGCGGTTGCGCGCTCCCGCGGGCGCTTTGAAATGTGTCGCCCGGTTGCCGTTGCGGTTGCGCGCTCCCGCGGGCGCTTTGAAATGTGTCGCCCGGTTGCGGTCGCGGTTGCGGTTGCGCCCGCGGGCGCTGTGAAATGTGTCGCCCGGTTGCGGTTGCGGTTGCGGTTGCGCGCTCCCGCGGGCCCCCGGGCGCTTTGAAATGTGTCGCCGGGTTGCGGTTGCGGTTGCGCAGCACGCGCGGCGTTTTGAATGTGTCACACGGTTGCGGTTGCGGTGTTGCGGTTTTGCGGCTCCCGCGGGGGCTCTGACATGTTGTCGCCCCCCGCTTTGCGGCTTGCGGTTGCGCGCCCAGACGACCCTTTGAAAATTGTTGCCGCCCGCCCTGCGGTTGCAATTGCGGTTGCGGTTGCGCGCTCCCGCGGGCGCTTTGAAATGTGTCGCCCGGTAGCGGTTGCGGTTGCGGTTGCGCGCTCCCGCGGGCGCTTTGAAATGTGTCGCCCGGTTGGGTTGCGGTTGCCGCCGCCGGGTTGCGCTCCCGCGGGCGGTTTGAAAGGTCGCCCATTGCGGTTGTTGGGTTGCGGTGCCCTCGCCGCGGGCGCTTTGAAATGTGTTCGCCCGGTTGCGGTTGCGGTTGCGCGCTCCTGCGGGCGTTTTGAAATGTGTCGCCCGGTTGCGGTTGCGGTTGCGCGCCCGCGGGCGCTTTGACATGTGTCGCCCGGTTGCGGGTGTGGTTGCGGTTGCGCGCTCGGGTTGCGCTCCCGCGGGCGGTTTGAAATGTGTCTCTCGAGCTGTCCCCTGACGTTCAGTCAGTCAGTCATAAGTCAGCCGGCGGGCACAGAATTTCACCCGGCTCCGACAGGAATCACCAACAAAACACAAGTGGGACGAAAGAGAAAGAGAGAACACTAACAAAAAACTCCTCTCCTCCTCTCCCTCCTCCTCCTCTCCCTCCTTCCTCCTCGCCTCTTCCTTCTCTCCTCCTTCTCCTCCTCCTCCTCCTCCACTCCCTTCCCCTCCTCCGTCTCTCTCCGCCGTCCTCATCCTCCTCGAGCGAGAGAGAAGACAACAAACAACATCAACAAACCAACACAACAATAATTTGATAGCTGTTCGACCGTTATATGCTCGAGTGTCCAATGACAGTATTTCCCAAACCCCTCGATACCCGCCCTTTTCGTCTTCGATCGAACCCCTTTTGGGGGGTATACCTTTTCTTCCCTGCAGGCCGAGCCCCGGCAAGCGGCGGGGCGGCCGCGGACCGTCGGCCTGGCCAGCGGCAGCGCTGATCGGCGGGGCGGCCGCGGACCGTCGACCCGACCCCAAGAGGGACGGACGGGGGACCGACCACGACGACGACGACGACGACGACGACGACGACGACGACGTCGAAGACGACGGCGACGACGGCGACGACGAGCGAAAGCGAGTGCGAGAGAGAACGACAGCAGGGCCACGAAGGGCACGAAGTAGGCCACGAAGGGCGACAGCGGGGACACGAAAGGAATGCGTAAGGGGCCACGAAGAGCGCGAACGAGCGGGGGCCACGAAGTGCAGATAATGCGGGGCCACGGAAGGCAACTATGGGGCCACTGAGGGTAGCAATTGGGCCAGGTAGGACAGTGAGGAGGACACAAATGGCGACAGCGGGGCCACGAAGGGCATGCACATGGGGCCACAACGGGCGCGACTCCTGGGTGCCTGGGTGTCGGGAGCGCGGCGCTTGGGCAAATTGCAAAAAAATCCAACGTAAGACCATTCTTCAGTAAGTTGCAAGCAAGTCTCCAGCGAGAGCGCGACTCCAGAGCGCCAGGAGAGCGATTCCTGAATGAATTGTAAGGAAGTCCCAAGCGAGAGCGCGATTCCTAAATAAAATGCGAGGAAATCTCGGGCGGGAGCGGGGGTCCTGGCTAAATTGCAAGGAAGTCGCAGGCGGGAGCCGTTGTTGTTGTAACCCGGGGGCCAGGGGCCCAGTTTGAGCAGGAAGACTTTCCCTGTCAAAAAACAGGGTGCGAGCGTCGAGGGGCACACTTTGATGGAGAAAACACAGTATGCACCGGTGGGGGGGGATCAACAATAACTAATCTTTAGAAATTAGAATTCAACAACAACAGCAGCAGCAGCAGCAGCAGCAGCAGCAGCAGCAGCAACAACAACAACAACAACAACAACAACAACAACAACAATCATTTTACCCGAACGCTCAGTGTTCTCCCCAGTGCCAGGGTTTTCTTGCGACACCAGCCAATACCCCCACTTCGTGGGGGGGCCGTTCAAGCTCTACCAAATATCCAAACGACTCTTCGAGACCACCCACACCCAGCTTCCCGCCCTATGACGTTGGGACACTTCACTTCGTGGCGTGCGGACGACCCTGGCTACTACACTGGCGTGGGGTACACACCCACAGAGGTTGATCACATCTGTTACATATGATGTGGTACACGGTACACGTGAGATGGTACGCAGTGCCAAGATAGTTGGTCACATTTTTGGGGCAAATTCGTGGGGATGCGATTACAGAAGTACATGTGTTACACTGATGTTATACAGTCCCAAGGATGACGCATGCATTGCTCATAGACTCATGGCGCTATGATCCTAACTCTCAGTGCCCAACGCGCGCGTGCACAGCCAGACGGAGGGAGAGAAACACATGTATACAAGGTTCGTGACATACGCACGGTCCACCATGTTGTAAACGATCGCATGCACGGTAAGTTCTGAAATTATACGTATGTACAAGCAGACATGCGAGGGAGAAAGGGAGATGGCCATCGACAGTTCCAATACGGCTCCAAGGCGGAAGAGGGGGGGGAGGAGCAGGACAAGGAGGAAAGGAGAGAAGCGAGAAAGGAAGAACGCAGACGGCGCGGCTCTGGACACAAAGGGGTGCCATACTTTCTCCTGCTTTCGCAAACAGGTCCAGTCACACGTAGGGGTATACTCAACCGAATGGTCTTCGCATCCAGAAGCATACTAAAGGCGCGACGCATCGTCGTCTGCGATGGCGCGGAGCGGGCGCGTGGGTGCCCGGCTGCCTGGCTGATACACGTGCGGGCCTGGCTGATACCCGTGCGGTCCCAGATGCCCAATGAGATTGCCGATACGCCTGCTGGCGGGAAGGCCGGTGCTTGCATACGGCAGTGCTACCGCGAGCACGTTGTGGACCTGCGGTGGCAAGGCCTGGTAATCGAGCATGTTCGGAAGCTCGTCGCTCTGACCATACGACCGCCATACGGGCAACCACCACCACTGGTCTTGACGCGCATGTGCACTTCGTCTCATTTTTTGCAAGGGATGGTGGCCCTCGCAGGCGCGCAACCGTTGTTGGAGAAGTTCAAAGCACCTGAAGAAGTAGCACGCAAAGACCCTTTTGACAGAAATGTTTAAAAAGTGGTGTGTTTCCTATGAATCCGCAAGAGCGCGCGGAAGGACATTTTGACAATTTTTTCTTAAAAAACCATTGGGTTTTTTATGTTTTTATGTTAAAATCGTTACGAAACCTAAGGTTTTGGAAGGATTTCGTCTTGCGAGCGCGAATGTCCACTTTACCTTATTTTTTGCAAGGGATTCTTGAATTTTGATCAACTAAGAACAAGAATTTTCATTTTCTATTGTTTTTTTGCAAGGGAAAACGAGCGTCAACAAAAAACCGGATCCGGGGGTAATCCACTTTTCTGAAGCTTTCGCAGGAAAATGATGAAAATGTAGCTGCGGCCTAGGTTTTGGGCGGGGGGCGTGCACCAGGGGGTCCAACAATAATAATTCTTTAGAAGTAATAGTGTTCAACAGCAACAGCAACAGCAACAACAACAACAAACAGAAGGAGAGACACAAAACAAACATACTCACCGATACGAGCAAGCGTGTCCAGGCCGGCAGGGGCGAGGCGCGTGCCTGGCCCAGCTCAACCAGGGGCCGAGCGCGGCCCCGCATGAACACGGGGTCTCCGAAGCGAAGCCCTCCCCTGGTCCAGCAGGCGCGGGGCGGCCCTACCCAGAGATTCACGTAGTATCGGGAGCGGCCAAGAGGGGGGTGTCCAAGAGGGGGGGGTGCAAATCATGACCGGCGGCATGTGCGCGGCCCAACGGGGGGGCCAGGGACGCAATGAAATAAGAAGAGGCGCTATGAAATTTGGGGAAATATCATGGCCCCCGCCATGATATCCACCCCCCCCTAGTCATCACCCCCTCTTTGCCGCCCCCGATAGTATTGAAAAAATCAAGACGTCGGTTTTGCATCATTTTCGGCCCCAAGGGGCCCTCGCCGGGCCCTGGGACCGTCAAAAAACGACTCAGGATGAAAAGCCCGTCCCGGGGAATGGGTCGAGACCTCTGGGGACCCCGTATAAAAAAAATCACGACGTCGGATCTCCGGGTACGTCTCCTCAGATGGCAAGAGGGCACCTCGCTCCAGGCTTCTGAGGGGCCGGGCACCTTCTCCCCGCCACGCCCTGACCAAAACACCACCAGAGCCAGAGCCCACCCCCCGCACCTTCTTTCCCGGGGTCCATCCTGGCCAGCTCTCACGGCCGCATCCGGCCAGGGCGGCGAGGCCCTCCAGAAAGGGCACCCTCCCAACCTCCGACTTGACGTCGCCGGTCGCCCTGGCCCCTCTTTCTGCACGCCGCCGACTCCTGGTGGCTCTGGGAGTGCGACCGGCGACCGCGCGGGCAAGGGGGAAGCAAGGTCGCGACCTTCGAAGGCCGCGCAGAGCAGAAAATACTGCAAGGCCGCTCCAGATCACTGGAGGGCCTGCGGCAAGTTGCCACGCAGTGCTGAGAGCGGTGCCAGATGCCGGGCGGCGCGCGTAGGCGGGAGGGCGCGCGGAGGCCAGCCATCGGAGACGGCCAGGTGCGTCTGTGAAGGGTCCAAAGGCTTCTGGGAAGGCCCAGATGGGGGGGGTCTAAAAGAGCCCCTGGCCTCTTCCACGTCCACCCCCCTCTCCAAACCCAGCCCCTAAGCGGTGGCCAGCTGCCCCACCTCGTCCTTCTCCTCCCCCTCGTCCTCGCCCTCCTCCTTTTTACTCTAGACCATCCTAAGGTTACCCTGTGGCGTTGGTCGTCCTCCTCCTCCTCCTCCTCTTCCTCCTCCTCCTCCTCCTCTTCCTCCTCCTCCGCCTCCTCCTCCTCCATTCGTTTCCCTTTTCTAAAAAACTCTGTCACACCCGAGGCCAGCCAGTCGGAAGGGCGGGCTGGGCGTTTCACAGGAGACTTCCTGACCACTTATGAACCTGAAGCTTCAAAAGTGGCTACAGCTTCGCAAATGGAGGGCACATGGTTTTCAAAATGTGGTTCTCGCCTTAGCGCCTCGCAAATTTGTCTTAAAACTTTCAATATTTTCAAGGACTGAGGGCGGGTCGTTTTCAAAATGTAGGCCTCGGCTTAGCGCCTCGCGCATTCGTTCTCAACATTTCCTAAAGTTTCACCTACTGAAGGCGGTGGATAAACCTCCCTTTAATAAACCCCCCCTTCGCGCGCGAAAACGACCTGGAACCGAACCCGACGGACCTTGACCCGCAAATATGACGGCCGCGACGCCCTCTCGCGAACCGAAAACGGCCAATTCCTTAATCGACGCTCAGGCTAGGAGGTCTATCCACTCACGACGTAACTGCGCCACAATAGTCACACTTCGCGTGCGCGGGGCGGCCCCTGGGGGCCCCTGGACGAAAGATGCCCCAAGCAGGTCCCGGGCGACTCGGGCCGGAGATTGCCCACCTCCTGGGCGCCGCCCTCGAGGCCGTCCAGCGAACCCCAAGAGAAGCCAAGAGGCCGCCAAGAACCCCTCAAGATGATACGAGAGAGCTCCGAGATGCCACAACATCGCTCGAAGACGCCCAAGATGGCCCCCAGACGGCCCAAGAGGCCTCCAAAAACGCTTTCAAGAGGGCCCCAAGAGGCAAACATCAATGTTTTTCCGCGGGGAGATCTTGGCGCTCCTACCTCCCCGGCCCCCCGACGCCCCAAGACGGCCCGAGAGGCCCCCAAAACCGACCCAAGAGGGCCCAAGAGGCCCCGAAGAGGGCCCCAATGCGGCCCGAGAGGGCTCCAATACGGCCCAAGAGGCCTCCAAGACGGCCCCGAGGACGCCGCGAGAGAGGCCCCGCGGGGGGAACGCGAAACTACATTTCGAGCCATCGGCCCCAAGAAGCCCCCAGGAATCCCCACGAGGCCCCAAGTGGCCCCAAGAGGCCCCCCAACAGGCCCTCGGGAGGCCCCCAATGTCAACCGTCCAGCAGCCGTTCACCCTTTAGCTGTCTCACCTCCGGCCTCATCCTTCTCGCCTTATCTCTCCTCGTCCCCCCGTCCACCCCTGCTTCTCCGCGGCCGTTTAGGGCCCTTGAGCTCGGGCGCCCGGGGGCAAAGAGCGATCGACGACGCGATCTAAGCTGGTCTTCGATCGGCATAATTGGCACCGGAGCTACGGCCCCACGGACGCTAGCGCGCGCGGGGGCCCCTGATCGGGCGATCGCCATCGGCCACGACATCTGCCATATTCGAAGGATCCGGTGTATAAGCCCGCCCAATTCCCGGTCCATCGCAAAGCTGGGAAAGCTACGAAGAAGACCTGCAAGCATGGCGCTTGGGCACTGAGCTGAAAGCAACGACTATCGGCCCCAACGTGCAGTCCAGTGGTTTCTCCGCAAACAACACGTTCAAAACCATGCCAAACTGTTAGGCATGAGCCGTCGTAGTAGCGACCCCGCGGGCGAAACTGGAACAACTGGGAAGTTAGGTCTGAATTGCCTGATAGAGTTCACGCAAACAGAAAACAGAACAAAAGACGACGTAGCAAAGATCTTCCGTTACGCTTCCTGGCTGGAGTTGGAACGCGACCATCAGGAAGTCGAAGACTACGTGAACGAGTCGTTCCGCAAGCTACAGCTACAGGAGGTAGACCAGGACAGGTTCGTAGCAATTAAAGGTTTTGTGAAATCGTTAATTTTGATCACCAACCCACAGCTAGCGCAACAGCAACTGAGGAACTTGTCGACGAGACTCGATTTGGACGCCACTTTGATATAGCTGAGACCAAAAGTGCGATCCTTCACGCGCTCGGAGACAACCCTTTGGCCAAAACGGCGGAACGCCAAGCCTGCGAAGCCGGGGGAGACTGGCCTTCTGAAGACTTAGACCAAGACTGGAACGAGCAAAGCTGGCAGGGAGCTAGTTGGACAGAAGACGCAAACTACGGCCAAAAAGGCTGTTTGCGACGCAGCAGTCCAAGCCACTGGGTCGACAAGTGCCCGCGCCCGAGAAGAGCCGAACAAAAGGAAAATCGTCATTCGCTTTCGCCGCCGACGAATGGGAAAGCTGGATCGGCGGTCGGTCCGAGAGCCCTGACTGGGCCGCGCCGGACTGGAACAGCACGCAACGCCAAGGGCCAGGTGCGTCCGCAGTCCTCGCGCGGACGTTCATGGGCGCTTCTGCGTCTGGGCCGCCGTGCTCGAGCTTCCCGACCGGTGGGGGAAATAGCGGCCAACCAGCGTCGTCGTCCACGGCTGCCTCCTCGTCTGGACCGCCGCGCTGGAGCTTCCCGGCCGGCGGAGAAGACATCAGCCCAGCGACGTCCTCTGGGCCGCCGTGCCGGGGCTCCCCGGTCGGTGGAAAGGGCGGCTTTTGCGCCTCGTCCGCAGTGCCGCGCATGGCTGCCCGCAGCGAGGGTTGTCCGCGACGCGTCGCTCAGGTGAGCTGCTGCGGCAAAGTCACGTCGCAGCACGAGCGCGCGCGCCACGGGGAGTGCAGCAGCGCGTTCTTTGCTGGCGAGCCGCGCACCCCAGTGGACATTAAACTCTGCAAACCGTTCTGGCGCCGGGGCCTCGCCCCCGCGCAGCGCGGACGCAGCGGTTGCGACGGCGAAGACGAGGGCGACTCTGAGTGCGACCGCGACGGCAGCGGCGACTACGACGACGGCTGCGGCGCCACGGCGGGAGAAGGCAAGGGCGCAGCAGCAGCAGCCTTGCCCGACCTCGGTGGGGGGCAGCGCGCACGCAGCGCGCAGACATCGGCGAACACGAGGCCATCATAGACTCAGGTTGCCCCAAGGGCATGGTCAGCAAGATACGGCTAGAAAACTCAAAAACCTTGCTTCGGCAGGAGTGCCCCCAGCTCTACGCGAACAAAAGACCGTCGAACACGAAAGGCCGGTTCGCTGCGGGCGACCCGAAAACGGCAGAAGCCACTGCAACCGCGCCAGTCCAACGCCCGGATGCCACCGCAGACTTCGAAGTGCTGGGCGCCAGCCCCGAACATGCAAAGGTCGCGCCTTTCTTGTTGGGCAAGCGGCAGCTCAAGAGTCTGAAAGCCGTGATCGACTTCGAAAGAGACACCATGTATTCGAAAACCACAGGCACTACCGTCAAACTGACAACTTCGAGCGCCAGACATTAATCACCCGTTGCATCTCATGCTGCCTAATAGTGTTGCCGCAGCTGCAACAGGGGCACCTGACTGCGATTTTGCGCCACTTAGCGACGCAACTGCCTTCGACATGGTGACTGTTCATGAACGCCCGAGAACCTGCTGTCACTCTCCCGCCGCGGCTGGAAAAACTTCGCGCCGAGCTTCAGACGGAGTCTGGTCTCAAACGGATGCGCGACAAGCTCGCGCACCCTGCGGACCAATTGAAGCGGCGCATCACTCCGGCGCTGCTTCCCGAGACAGCGCCGCAGGTTCGAAAACTCGCTGAGAAAGTCACGAACTGTCGCGGAATCTGCGACAAGTTCCGTAAACCATACGCGCGCCCAAAGACTTCTGGCAGGTCTGCGAGAAACGTAAACGACCTTGCGTGCGTTGACTCCTTTTGATGTGTCCGTGTGCGGAGGCGTGCGCATATTCCATCACATGGTCGACTCCTTATCAAAATGGTCGCTCGCGGAGTTTACGTCCGCGCGGGAACCTCCTGGAACGCTTGCAACTCTCTCCAGGTGGCAGTCGGTATACGGGCGTTTCCCACGCAATTTTCTCATAGACAACAGCGGTGGGTGTCAGAAACAGGAGGTGGAAACATTCTCGATGCATCGCGGCACTTGGGATCCCCCCTCGCACTCCCGCCTCCGCCGGGCAAGTAGGGCGCCGCAACGACGCGCTCAAAATGGTCATCTACAAGCTTGCCGAAAACTTGAAAACCGGCCGCTTGAGCAGTGGCACTCTTGCGCCGGCGGACGTCATGCCCCAGGCATGCGCCGCCAAGAACAGCCTCGTTCGCGGGCGCGGCTTCTCCGCGCAGTTTCTCGCCCTTGGCGACAAACGCTTCTTCGACCAGATCGACGGGCGTGAACCTCCACGGCTGCAGGCGCTCAGAACAAACGTCGCTACCCACGCCCGCGCCAGGCAGTCCCTCCATCGCGCTGCTCGAGCAGTCGCCATGCAGATCCAGACGTGTTCCGAGCTTCGCGACCTCTTCAGCTCCCGTCTTACGGGCGCAACCGGCCCCCCCGACTCGGGGACAGAGGTCGAATGCGTCGCAGATGGCACCCCGAAAGTTAAAACAGCCGGAACCGCTTGGAAAGGACCTGCCGTAGTGCCCGGCATGGAAGGGGACCGTCAAGCGCGGCTTAGAAGCCCCGATGGCAAAGCCACGGCTGTCCACAGGCACCGGGTTAGACCGAACGAAAACGGAAGGCTTTGGGAGCTACGAGTGCAAGCCGGACCACAACTACAACCACCAGGGCAACAACAACCACCTGCAACAAAGCAAGACAGCAGCGCCCCAACGGCACCGCGCGTAAAAGAAGGGCCGCAGGACGGCGATTCTGCGCCAACACCTCCGCCACAAGCTCCACCTCCGTACCCCCCTCCTGCTGCCGCGGCTCGCCCAGCCCCTGCCGGCGTTCCAGGACCTGCGCGCGTGGGTTTCTGGGCCGCGGGAAATGGGGTTCCAGCGTCTACGGGCGCGCTGCCGCCGCCACCTTCCGCCCCTCCGGCGATCCCGCAGTGGCGCGCGCCGTCCTCTGGTGCCGTCTCCGCGCCGCCGTTGGCGCAAGCTGCTCGCGAACCTATGCGCCGGCACAGGGCCAGATCTGCCCCGGGAGCAGAAGGAGCAGGCAAAGGCAGACGAGGAGAAGGAGGAGGACCAGGAGAAGGAAGAGGCACAGGAGGAACAGGAACTTCGTCTCCATCATCGGCCAAGCATACAGGAACGAAGCGAGAAGCGCCCCGAGACGCCCCTGATGACCAGCCCGCGCACAAGTCGCCAATGCTTCCAAATTCTGACGACGAGCTGTTAGCTTCGACCCAAAATGCTTTGGGCGATTTGTTTTTCACGACGCCTGGACAATGATGCGGCTGCGCTGCCGCCCACGAGGTGCGCCGCTCCTGCCCGGCAGGCGCCGCCGTCGTAGGCGAGTCTGTCCTGGGCGCTCTCGTGGCAGCTAAGACCATGAAGCGCGCGAAAGAGATTCCTTCTCGAACTGCTTTCGAAGCGCTGCGTTTGAAGGAACCGCGCGCGGTTTCCGAACACTTCGACGAAGTGCGCCTGCCGCCTGGGACTGCTGCCGTTCCATCCAGGTTCGTGCGCGCAGCCAAGGAAGGAGAGGCTGAAGCACGCTCGGTGGCGCAGGGCTGTCTTGGACCAGGCGCTGAAAATCGCGTCGCTGATCCCCCTGCAATCGACAGAAACTCTGTCAGATGTTTGTCGCGGTTGGCTGCTCTGCGCGGATGGGCACCAGAAGCGCGGGGCGCGCGGAAAGCGGTCCTGCCAGCCGAGACCGACGCCGATCCACGCTACGACAGTTCTCCCGCCCTCGCTGCGCCACCAAAGAGCGCGCCAATCCGGCCTGGATTCGCATGGGGGCTGCGCAAGAGGAGAACGTCGCGCGGTCTCCGCAGGGCGCCGCGCGCGCGGTTCTTCCACATGCGCCGTCTTCTCCTGGAGCGCGGCTTCCAGCCGTCCATTTGGGGCCCCTGTGCGTTTCTTCACTTCGAAGACGGCCGTCTCGCAGGTCATGTTGGGCCCCGCGCCGACGATGCCCCGTTGGCAGGGGAAGGCAAGCTTTGGCGCGTCATCGACTCGCTACCCTCCATGTGGGGCACCCAACAGAAGGGCGACGTCACGTTCTGCGGGTTGCACATCTCAGTAAAACTTCCGTGGATTTCTGTAGATCAGAAGAAGTACTGCCACTCCCTGACGTTGATTTCCGCGCCGCAGCACCGCGCCCGACAACCCGGCGCTCCCATGACAGAGCCAGAACGCGCTGCGCTGCGAGCTGCCCTCGGCGAGCAGATCTGGCGCGCAGATCAGGGCTGCCCTCATGGCGCCTTCGCCTGCGCCTCTCTTGCGTCCGCGGCACAGTCTGCGTCGGCGCCCGCCCGCCTCGAAGCCGACAAGAACGCTAGAAGACTTAGGGGGATGTGGTTCGGCATTTTGGGCAGATGGATCGTTCGAGAATCCGCTCGCACACTTGCGGCGACTCGTCCAAGGGCAAGCCCCCGAAGCGAGGCATGACCACTTTCATTGCGGTTGCCGCGACAATGGGCACCCGAACAGTCCGATCATCGAATTTAAAAATGCGTTTCACACGTCGGAAAACAGTTCCAAACATGTTTAAAACATGTTTTGCAAATTTAGTACATGCTTAAGGCGCGCTTTAGACACATGGACACTATTTGGCAGCATGCTTCCTCTCCACTGGTCGTCCTCCACAACACTTTCATCGGAGAAGCGATCCCAGAGGGTGCCTGCCCCATAGTGCGTGCTTATCTTTACCGTTGGGCTTCCAAGAAGCAGACGAGGTCGACTAGCTCCACGACGGCCACTGAAAGCCTCGCTGAAAGCGCCCCTAATGCGCAGCATGTGACGAGGAGGAGGATTCAGGAGGCATTGAATCCTGAAGAGCCGCCTGCTGGACTTCTCCTGACAGGTTCGTGGTCTCTTGTCACGCATCACATTGCATGAGAAGATGTGATTCGATTTGATTCCATCCCTGAGTCGCATCAGGGAGGCGCGTGCATTGGTTGGCAGAAAACAGCAACCTTCAAAGTTGTTCCTAATGATTTGTCTGGGGCACCTGATGCCCGTATGGTCGCGGACCCGCTCACCGAGCCAAACAGCAATCCATCGAAACTCTTGATCCGATCAGGTCATGTCCGATCGATTTGCGTTCGGCCGCGAGACCGACAAGCGCTGCTTCGTGCTACTTGTCGCAGCCTGTGGCGGCTGCAGGCGGACCGCCGTGCTGTGGCCTCCCAGCTGGCGGAAAGCTAAAGTTCGCTGTGATTGCCGCCGCTGCCATTGGCGCTCGGCCCCGGCCTGCCGCGGCGCCAGGGGCCACGAGCAAGGCGTCTGCTCCGGCACCTCCGCCGCGCAGGCCGCCTCCAGCACCGTCGCCGCGCCTGCCGCCACCTGCAGTGCCGACGCCGCCGGTCGAGGAGCAGCTGGCCGCCGCGCCTGCCCGCGTGCTCAATGCGATCGAACGCCAATTGGTCACGGAGAGCCTCTGGAGCTTTCGGCCCGAAGTGCCTGCGCTTCGCCGGGCGCGTGGCCACCGGGACCTCGATCGGCTAGAGCAGGCAGAGAGGGCGGTGAGCCTCTGGAGGCAGCAGGTGCACGCGCAGCAGAAGGACAACCTTCACATATGCTTGGGCAGGACAAGCAGCTTCGGGAACTTGGCGCGCGTCGCAAGCAGAGGCATCATAATGTCTTGCACCGCCGAGATGTTGACATCTGCGGACACTGGGCGCCTTCCCGCCCACTCCGGGACCGCGAGAGACCCCAGAGACAACGTGCCCAAATTAAGCTGGAGGAAGCAGAGAGGGGCCATGCAACGGCGAGCTCTGAGCCAATACCGCTCTTTCAGTTCTCCCGGCTCGCCTGCAGAGGTAGGCCCTCCTTCTTCAAGTCGGGCTCCGGCGGGAGAGGCAAAGCCGAGCCCTTCGCGGGTCGATGCGTCTCCATCTCCTAGCTGTGACACTGGCGTCGGGGCCCTCAGCTGCGACGGCAACGACGAGGGGAGCACCCCGAGCTGGCGCGAAGATAACTGCGCTGCCCAAGCAGCCTCCGACAGGGAGGCAAAGGACTGGCACGGACTCCCCTCGAAGACCACGGATTGCCCGAATTCGAAGTTTTCCACGGACCGGAACCGGAAGCGCAAGCCCCCGAACCAGGCCAGACGCAGGAAGCGCCCCGACAACCGGAAAGCAAAGAAACAGGCGAAGGCGGAAGCACAGCAGGGCGCGAAGACAGCCCCTTCCTCAAGTGAACTGAGCCCCCCTTTCCTAGCTGCCTTACCTCTCTTGTGCAGAAACAAAAGAAAGACTGGTGATGTTGTCAACCGCCCGGCCTTTCACCATGTAGCTGTCTCACCTCCGGCTTCGTCCTTCTCGCCTTGTCTCTCCTTGCCCCCCCCGCCCATCCCTGCTTCCCCGCTGCCGCTTAGGGCCCTCGAGCCAGGTCGCCCGGGAAAAAACGACCGACGACCCCGCGACGCGTTCAAGACCCCCCCCCCAGCGGCCACCAAGAAGCCTCGCATGCCGCACGCAAAGCCGGATGCAAAAAAAAAGCCGCCGCCCCTGCAGCCGCGCGCCGAAAGACCACTCGGCCAGTCGACAGGGGTGCGCAATGTGAGCCCGCGGAATGAGCGAAGCGATTTAGTCACTATCCGTTTCGTCCACGTTTTGCTTGGCCGCCCATTCGCGTGCCCCGGTGCGCATGCGGGGCGCGCGTTGATCTCGGATGCTTTGAAAGCCATTGGAAATCGCCCCTTACTTGTTCGGTCAAGTTGACCCCCAAGCGCGGCAATGCATCGCGAACCTGCGCCTGTTGGCTTCGCCCATGTCGTAGCAATCGGAGATAATATGGTCTCCTCGTCCTGGGGGGAGAAAGAAATCTAAGTCAAGTCGGTCCGCGCGGCCGAGGATGCCCCTGTCGGTGATGTTGCTAGCGCGCCGCTCGTGGCCAGGCATTCCCAGCGTCGACCAGCAGAGCCTGATGCGCGCGGCTTGGACTGATGCCTTCCGCCGCAAGCGTTGGCAAGGTCTCCGCGCTGTGAGTCTGGATAGCGCCTAGGCGCCTGCGATCTATACCAAATCCTTGGTTTCGGTGGACTTCTGGCTGAATGGGGCTCTGTGGAAGGGGAGATGAGAGGAGTGCTTGCCTGCGCGGTTTGAACTTGTCAATGTCGCATCTCTGGCTCGAGTGTCTCAATGGCTTTCAGCATTGCGCCCAAATGCTTGGCTATTTTTTACGATGTCGATGGACGAATCCGTTCCCAGTATGGGTAACCACCCTTTGTAGGTGCCAAAGAGGGCATGCTCTGCTGCCTTGGAACTTGTGTCACGCATTGATACAGGGGCCTGCGTCGCACCTGTGTCGTAGCTCGGAATGGGTGCATGTTTGGGTAGTCCATCATTCACCGCCCGTGCGAAGCTTACGATCGTGGGCTCTACCATGCTGCCGTCTTCGATGATAGCGTAGAAACCAAAATCGCCCGCAGCAAGAATGTCGTTGGCCGTTGGGGCTTCTCGTCGATTCTCACTATCTCATGTGCACGATCGCATCTGGAGCTTTCCAGTGGTAGTAGTCCTCAAAATCAGCGCTTGCCTCGCACGGACGTTAAGGTCTTAGCGTATAGAGCGCTGAGCATGTAGCTGACTAGACTTGTACCTGCCCTCGATATTGGCTGTGGTTCTGGCGACTGTCGGCAGTTCCTTGACTGTGAACCATGTGTCCAGGTGAGCTTCGCATTGGTTGTGATGCCAGGTGCGGGGGGAGCGTTGTCGCTGGTACCTGCTGGGCATTGTAGCGGTCGTCCGACAATGCTTCTGAACTGGTCTGGTATCCCATAGGTGCTGAGCGTGCCCTGGAATGTTTTCGTACTTGTAGGAATCGGCAGTGCCATCTCTCTGATGATAGCATGCATTCTTGAAGTCGGAGAGCGGTAGTCTGGCAGTAGTGCCCGTTGGGCGCGCGAGTGCAATGACAAATTGCAAACCATGCGTTGCCACGGTTGGCCCTCCTTTTTTCTTCCTGCGCACGCGTCTGTGTAGACGGCATGCGGCGCGCCATTGAGCTGGGCCTCGATGTCCGCGCAGCGGTGCCTCGCGACGCTGCGCCCAACCAGCATGGACCCCCAATACTGCGCATCACTCTGCGCGCCATTGCCCTGGAAGAAACCGGTCGCCACTCCTACTTTAGCAAGCGACGGTTCTTGTAAAGCGAAAGTCGCTTGTGAGCGATGTGGACGCAGATCTCTTGCCAGCGCTTGCGGTGTTGCAGCGCCGGGATCGTCGCAAAACCCTTCAAGTCCTGCAGGTCGATCTCTGTCCGCCATGGCTAGTCTGGTCACGCGCCATTCCCTGGGCATCGCCGTTTCCAGTTGACGTCGTCGCAGCATGCGTTGCGAAACGTCTGGGCCTGGGCGTTGCGTCGTTGCATCAAACGGCTCCAGTCCCTCTCTTGTGCCCCTTTGATCCTGGCAAAGTGGGCCATCTTCTGTCGTCGCTACTGCCAGTCCTCGCGGGTCGGCTGCCCGTGCTCGTCGTGCCTGACTGGGGCAATCTGCGATGCTTGATCCTTTATCATTTTTCCATCCTGCAGCTCGAAGTAGCTAACGCGTTCGATCCCATGTCGCTCGCGCTTTGCCTTTCTGGGCCACGCAAGATAAGTGCGCAACAGTCGCCGTCTTGAAATGCGTGCATCGGTCTTTTCCCGACTCTTCTACAAGCGCGAACTTAGCGACAACCACGTCATATTCCGCTCTTTGCAGGGGATCTGAAGTCGTAGAAGTCCCACACTCACTAGACCTTACTGCATGCACCAATTCGGTGGCCTCTGGGTACTAAGTGCCCTCATGGTCCAGATTGGAATGCTGCTTCGTGCGGCACAGCAATTTCTCGAAAGCTGGGCGCCCTCTGGCAGGGTCTCCGCAAGCACGTTGCGCATGCCTCTGTTGTCGACTAAGCCGCAGCGCCTCCGTAGATATCGCGTCCATATTCGGAGTAAAACGCTGTCTTCCGGTAGCTTTTCCCGGCTGCTTGACGCATGGGTCGGACGTGGTCAGTCAGTGGTCTCTAGCGTCAGTGCCCCAAAGAGGTACGTTTTATGTTTCCAGCTGCTCTCTAAACTCTGTCGCACTGCCTGGGTCGCGTAGGTTGGCCTTGTCTCGCTGCAAGCTGTCGCGTACTTGGCGAGCTGCGTAGATGAGACATTCGAAGTCAGCGGACGTCGGCAAGTGGTCCTCCTATTCCGCCATCCTGCCGTCGCCCCTCTGGGCAACGCAGTCCACCGCGCTCATGGGTAATTGCTGTGGTGTCCTATATCCGGCGGTGGGGGCTCTTCTTCGCCGATGGCAATGCGTAGCCTCCCACGCGCGGTAGAGGCCCGTTCGCCGCGCGCATGTTCGCATCGGCGAGCACGCGGTGCACGCGCGCAAAGGTGCCCGTTTTCCTCCGCGCCCCATGTCACCATGCAATGGGGACGTCTGGCTGCCAGCTCTTCCGTTGCCATGCAACAGCAAGGCGCTGGGTTACAATGTGCGAACTGTTTCCGCGAGCCGTTGCCAGTGGGCCAGTCCTATAGCTGGCCGGGCACGCGCGCGGCGCGTGGCCAACCGTGATGACGCGCTCGAAGCACGGGGCGCCCAGTAGCATGATCAAGAACGGGGTGTCTGCAAGTGTGCCTTTATGCGCTTCTCACTGATGTAATCCTCATTTCTCCGCATGGGGCACAGATGATCTCGCCGTTGATAAGGGGGCTGCGTACATGCTGTCCGTCGGTAGCGCCGGATTGGATCGTCGTGGAGCCCTTGACGCATTGTCGTCAATGCTTGCGCCTTGATTCTTGCATGCCTGCGAGGAAAACGTGGCATGCGTGGAGTTGGCGATGCCTTCCCTGATTTCTTGCTACTGCGAGGTTGCACGTGTCCTGGCTGGCCGCGGTCGCCCACGTCGTTGGGGGCGAAGACGTTGCATGACGTGGCCCTGAGTTTGATGCTTGCTTTGGCCATTCGCTGCTCTAAAGGTTGTGGTAGACTGGTTCGCGTCGTTGTCGGGGCAGGACTGCCTGTCGTCGGATATGACATGTAGAAGCCGCTGCCAGCATGTGTCCCAGGTGGCCGTGAGAAGGCGTCGAGTGATGCTGGGTCTGCACTGCGGGTTGTTCATTTTTCGCCGCTCCCTTGGCGGCTACATCTGCGCGCTCGCTGCATGGGTGGATGCTGTGCGCCTCTTTCCACTGGGCGTCCAGGTGGCTGCGCGCGTATCTCGGCGCATGGGGCTCACGCAAGTACCTCCAATCCATGGTTCGCCCTCGGCCAGCGTTCTCCCGTCGTGAGATCCATGGCAACTGTGGAGTCATGCTGTATGGCATATCTGGGGACGTCGCCCGTCAGCGGCAAGATCGCGAGCCCCCATATGATGCCGCATAGCTCTGCTGACGTGCAGGACGTGACGGTAATATCTCCGCACATGGAATCCTTGACGTCGGCCGCGTTGTACCCTTCGTAGTCGTAGCTGTCTGGTTCTTCGTCGCGCGTGCCAGGGCCGATGATAACACGTCCCCGTGCTGCTCTACCTGGACCTGCACGTTTGTAACTTCCGTCCGTGCAGAGGTGTCCTGTACTGGGTGAAGGTGGGTCCTTTTCTGTCCTGATTGCCTCAGTAGTATAGTTACCTCCAGTATCTGCATGTTGTCGGGGATCCCACTAGCTCCACTGGCAGTTCCTCTCGGACGCGTTGCCCCAGTGCATCTTTGAGCTCGATTGGCAGCGACGCCCCATGGGCGCTTTGCCCCGCGATGGGCTCGTGCTCTGGATCAGGGTGCCATCCTTGATGTTGTTGTGGCAACCCTTCATTGGTCCGACTTCGATATCCTGCGCGATCGCTTTCCGGCTAGCGTCCGTCTCGTGGCTGCTGGTCCTGTAGCTGGAGACTAGGTCCTGTCCGCGGGCGCTGATTCGTCGCCGTCGTCGTTGCGACGTTTGCTCCTTAGGCTCGGCGTTGCCCGGCGCTTGATCTCAACGCGAGCGCCCAGCGATTCCCAGCAACATTGTTGCGCACATTTCCTGGTGCGACCTGGCGAGGTCATCGCCGGAGATGGTTCCGCTGGGCCGGAAGGGGAGCGGAAACCGGAACCGGAAACCGGAAACCGGAAAACGGAAACCGGAAAACGGAAAACAGCGAAGAAGGAAGCGGAGGCCGACGGCAGACGACAAGAATCGGAAAACGGAATAGGGAAAACGGAAAACGGAGAAGAAAGACGCAGGGGGTGACGGGAGAGCACCGGAACCGGAAAACGGAAAACGGACAGCGGAAACCGGAACCAAAAAACGGAAACGGGAAACCGGAAAGGGGAAAACGGAAAACAGCGAAGAGGGAAGCGGAGGCCGACGGGAGACCACCGGAATCGGAAAACGGAAAACGGAAAAAGGAAAATGGCGCAGAAAGACGCGAGGGACCACGGGGAAGCACCGGAACGGGAAAACGGGAAACGGAAAACGGAGACCGGAACCGGAAACCGGAAAACGGAAAGCAGAAACTGGAAAACAGCGAAGAGGGAACCGGGAGCCGACGGCAGACCACCGGAATCGGAAAACGGAAAACGGAAAACGGAAAATGGCGTAGAAGGACGCGGGTGCCCACGGGAGAGCACCAAAACCGGAAAACGGAAAACGGAAACCGAAAACCGGAACCGGAAAACGGAAACCGGAAAACGCAAAGCGGAAAATGGAAAACGGAAAACGGAAACCGGAAACCGTAAAACGGAAACCGGAAAACGGAAAGCGGAAAACGGAAAACGGAAAACGGAAAGCGGAAACCGGAAAACGGAAACCGGAAAACGAAAATCGGAGGAGGAGGAGGAGGAGGAAAAGGAGGAGGAGTGAACGTCCCATGAAGAGTCCAGTTCGCCTAGCTCTCGCGAAGCCTCTGAATGGCAAGGGCGCGAAAGCGAGCAGCGTCCGAGACTGGATTGTAATCGTGAGGGGGAGCGCCGATCTCTCCCTTCATGGCGTGATATATGTAAAAGGCAAGGGTGAGCGAGCGAACGACAAGTCCGAGCGAAAACCGACCCACATGCGCCGCTTCGCCCCCCAGGCCCAAACGAACTAACACATCAGAACTTATCGGTCGCTGTGGGTCGGCCACAAGCTCAAGGAATCTGTCACAAACAAGATAATGCTGTACACAATCAGTGCACTGCGGGCATCCGAGTAAGCATGATTTGGAGCCTGGGATGACATGCATTCTATTGCTAGTCGTCCACGCGCCACAAAGTGTCTTTATCACACACCATCTGACAGCAGGCTTACATTTGGCGAGATAGGATCTGAGAAAGAGCCAGCGAGCATGCAGATCAGGAGGGAGAACCAAGTCAGGGTACCACTTCCGCAGACGTCGGCGAATGGTGTCAACGAAATTATCAGGAAACAATTGGCGAGAGAGTTCGTGGAGCACGGCTCGCTGCACCTTGGGCCTTCGGGATTCACATTCGGCCACGACCCTGGCAGCCTCAGCCCGTCCAGCTCTCACCGCGGTGCGCAGAATGTCCGATGAAACACTACACGTGCGATACAATTGCACAGGTTTGCACATGCACGCGTCCTCAAATCTTTGGACAATTGACGTCTGCTCTTGCCACCAAGCGGGGGACCAACAGCCCGCAGAAAAACGAGGCAGAGGCGCGGCACCTTCTGCAGCTCGCTGAAGACGCGTGAGCGAAGATCTCCATCCCGAGAGAGTGGTCGTGCACGTGCGCCACAGCGACGCGAGGCAGAGGGCAAGGATGGACGTGGGACCTCCTCCTCTGCACCAACGCTTCAAAGAAAGCAGGTCACATTTCCTGAGAGCATTCGGAGGGAGACGATAAAGCTTGTGCAAGCCATGAATTTCACGCTTCAATAGACGTGGGATGGGCAAAAACAGCTGGGCGACATAACTGAGGGTGGGGAGAATGGCAGAGGCATACAACAGAGTGAGGGCGGACGGAGGAGCACGAGTGATGCTGGCCAAGTGGATTCGCTTCCACCATTTCTCCGCTGGAGCGCGCCACTGCATATCTGCTGTCGCGCCTGGTCCAAGCCAAACGCCCAAATACTTGACGACATCCGAAACCTGGAAACAACGCCACCCCTCACACACCGACCCAAGATCTTGAATCGTTTGGCTTCGGACTTCCGCGGACAAAGGGGCCCAAAGCGGGACCGCGACACATTTCGATGCTTGCAAAGCTAGACCAGCCAGGCGCTCGGCGAAACAGAACGTCTCAGCGATCAAGTACAGCTGTGTCACACAGAGAAGAATGAGCCCAATATCATCGGCACACGCTCGGACCACTCCATGGTCAAGTGACGGGAAAGGCCTGTGGAGATGTCGCAACAGAGGATCCATGCTGAGAGCCCACAGACTGCCCGACAGAGGACAGCCCTGCAATACACCACTAGCCAACTCGCACATCGGGGTGAGAGGCATGTCACCGAAACGAGCGAACGCGATGGGAGCGTGATACAACGCACTGATGGCCCATTGAACTCCAAGTGGGACGCCATAGTGTGTCAGTACCAGCTCCAGCCATCGCCGATTCAGACTGGGAAACGCAGCTTTGAAATCGAAGGAGAGGAGGAGAGGCCTTCGCTCTGAGCCGTGCTCGAGCCAGCCAGCTCGTCTCGCCTCCGCATCCAGCAGGGGTATGTTGCCCACAAAGTTACGACCAGTGATATACCCCTTCTGGCTGCTATGCACCCTGGCTTCCACCAAAGGTTTCAACGTGAAGTTGATAGCAGAGCCGATCGCCTTCACATCACTGTTCTTGAGACTCAAGGGGCGGAGGTCCTGACAACGCCGAGTAATCCGAGCCGCATCCGACGTTTCTTCTCCCTTCGGGAGAAAAGCGAACAGTGAGTGATTGGCTTCGTATGGCAAAAACCCGCCAGAGTAGATATGCACAAGAACGCGATGCAGTACATCAGTGGCTAGCGGATGGGAAATCCACGCAGCGTATGGGATCCTGTCAGGTCCAGGAGCACTCGGCTTAGCACGCTGGATGGCGTGCGTAAGGGCTGCTACACTGGGGAGAGGAGCGTCGAAGGTAGGAGCAGGAGGAAGAACAGAGTGCAAGAAACGAGAGATATCTTCATCACACGCTTCTTGCGCAGCAAAGACCGGCTGCCAATGCTGCTGGACTGCCTGGAATATTCCTTCATCAGTGCAAAGCGTGACTTCAGACGCAGTGGGACCATCATGTACATGCACGCGCACACCTTCGAGCCTAATCTGACGTGCCCACGGTGTCCACAGGCGCGCACGACGAGCAGCTTTCCGTTCAATCTTACGCTGAAAGAACACATCCTTGTGCCTACCGAATTCATCATACTGTGAAGCATTCGTTGACGCCTGAAGAGCTCTGAGTTGATGCCATTCATCATTGACAGCATCGCACTGCGCATGGAAGGTGGGAGGGGAGAGAAGACCGACGATGCCATCCGGAGGAGGAGAAGGAGGAGAAAGAGGAGGAGGAGAGGAGAAAGAGGAGGAGGAGGAGGAGAAAGAGGAAGAGGAGGAGGAGGAGGAGGAGAAAGAGGAGGAGGAGGAGGAGAAAGAGGAAGAGGAGGAGGAGCCTCCCTTCCTCCTCTCTCCCTCTTGCCCCCCCCCCGCCCCTCCTCCCTCCCCGTTCCCTTTGCCAGGCTTCCTCCCTCCCTCCCTCCTGCCTCCCCCCTCGTTGATCCTGCCCTCACCTCCCTGTCTCCCTCCTCGTTCCCTCCTCCTCCTCCTCGTCCCTCTTCCCGAGCGGAGCCGGCGCGCGGGCTGGCCAGACCGAAGGACAACGACGATCTGATTTCAAGAAGCCCCCAAAACGTTCCAAGACTGCTCCAAGAGGCTTCCGAGACCTCCAAAGAGGCCCCCAAGAAGCCAAACTCCTTCAAACACCAAAAGAAAATGAATGATTTTTGCTTTCTCGCCTTTTCGCTTTTGATGGCCATCCGAAGCCTCAAGGTGCATCCAAAATGGCCCAGGAGAGCCCCAGGAGAGGCCCAAGAGAGCCCCAGGACGGCCCCAAGAGCGCCCCAAGAGCGATCCAAGAGAGGTCCAGGAGGCGATTGTCGGTGCTCCCAAGGGGGGAGGCAAATTGAAGCTCACCTTTTTGTGATCGATGTCCTCCAAGATGGCCCCAACAGCGCCCCTAAAGCTCCCAAGAGCGGCCCAGGAGGGCCCCAAGAGGCGCTCAGGCAGCCCGAAGATGCCTCCAAGAGGCTCCCGAGAGACCCTATACGAGGCCCCAAGAGGATCTCCGAGGTACCCAACTCTCCCTCCTTCTCCTCCTTCTCGTCCTCCTCGTCCTCGCCCTACTCCGCCTCCTCCTCCTCCTCCTCCTCCTCCTCCTCCTCCTCCTCCTCCTTCGACGACGACGATTCCTCCTCCATCCTCCCCCTCCTGCGGTATATGACGGCGTCCCCCGCCCTTTGTCCTTCTGCATGCTCCCCCACTTCTCGTATCATCTCAACTCTCCTGGGCATCGTTTCTGGATGGCTGGTGGGGATATGTGAAGCGTCAACAATAGCAGCGCGTTCATCGATTACCGATGACAAATCCCACCAGTCCTCTGGGCGGAGGTGGTCTACGGCGTTTCCTCTGGTAGTTTTCCAGAAACCCCTCTCCCTACCCTCTCCCCTGGACCTCGCCGCACCCCCTGCAATATTCTGCAAAACAGGGGTACAAAGATTCCGTGCTGACCCTGCAACACCCTGCAACACCTTGGAAAACGACCCTGCAAACCAAACCCCTGCAGTACCATGCGATACCCTGCAAACCACCCTGAAATACCCTGCAAAACGACCGCGCGCCCTCTGGGTGGAGGAGGTCAGAAGCGGTTCCTCCGCACGCTTTCTAATCCCCGAGCCCGCTGGGCGTGAGTGGTCTAGCAAATTGCCTCTTCCAACTCCCCTGCTTCGCCTTGCGGGAGGGGCCTAGCATTTTTTCTCATTAGAATGATACCGGAGAAAAGACCCAATCAGGGCTATAGGGCTAGGGGGCTATAGGGCTATTGAACTATAGGTCTATAGAGCTATACGGCTATAGAATTGTAGGGCTGTTGATTGGGCTATAGTGCTTAGGGCTATAGGGCTATAGGGCACCCCCGGGCACGCCCGGGCACCCGGGCACCCGGGCCCCCTGGCCCCCCCGGGCACCCCCAGGCACCCGGGCGTGCAGCGAAAATCGGCGACAAACCTAACCTAACCATATGAATCCGCTATGACCCCTACAGAAGCAAGCTCTGATTGAGGAATAAACACCCCCTCCCTGGCCCGACTGGCAGCCAATCTGGATCCATAACGACACCCATGGCAACACCCCCACAACATCCCTGTCAAAAGCCATACAACATAAACTTTGCCTCTGGAGCCTGGAGCATGCGCGGGCATCCCACGACCACTTAGCATGGGGTCTTGACAAGGACGGCGGCGGTGCCGGCGCATTGTTCGCCGCGCGCACACCCGCACACAACAATCCCGCCGTCACTGTGTATGGTTTTTGGCAGGGACGGTGGGAGGGTCGACATATTACCCAATGTGGCGCACCTGGTCCGCGTGGCGCAGCTGACATGTGCGGCCCATCTCGCGGGCTTCGCGCACCTGGCTGGCGTTTGCATTGGTTCCCGATAGCTGTCGATGGTGGCCCCTGTCCATGCTGAAACTCGGGTGCTTCTTATGTGTTGGGAGGGCGGGTGGGAACAAGCGAGACGGCTTGTTGCTTGTGGGTAACTTAATCACTGTTCCCTATTAATAAACACCCCCTCCCCCAGGCGACTGGGGGCCAACCCGAGTCCATGCCGACGCCCCCCCCACCATCCCTGGTAAAAAAAACAATACAAAACACACTCTGCCTCCAAATTCGGAACATGCGCAGCCAACCCGATGCGGCCCCCCCCACCATCCCTGTCAAAAAACGATACAGAGTACACTTGGCGGCGGCGGCGGCTGCGGCGGCTGCGGCGGCGGCGGCGGCGGCGGCTGCGGCGGCGGCGGCGGCGGGCGGCGGCGGCGGCGGCGGCGGCGGCGGCTGCGGCGGCGGCGGCAGCGGCGGTGGCGGCAGCGGCTGCGGCTGCGGCGGCGGTTTGGCAGCGGGGCGGCGGCGGCGGCGGCGGCGGCGGCGGCGGCGCGGCGGCGGCGGCGGCGGCGGCGGCGGGCAGCGGCGCGGCTGCTCCCGGCTGTCTTGGAGTCCAGGGGCAAGCCGGTTGACGAGCTTCAGGAGGGAAAAAACACAGTCACAATTAATTGTCGATCCCCCAGAAAATATGGGAAGTGTGGGGGAAGACAAAAACCTAGAAAATATATGAGAATATAGGGAATATGTTTATTTGTGTGTATTAATTTGTGTGTCCTGGGGCCCCTTCAGAGCTGGTCGCCTGCGTGTGTGCTCCTGCGGCCGGGATCTGCCAGAGGTCGAGTGGTCGTCTCTGTGCTTCCCACCGTTTGGCGGGAGATCCAGCGCCGTCTCGCGTTCGGCAACGCCGATGTGCTGCCTGGCGCGGCGTGAACAGCCAAGCGCGAACGCCACCGGCACGAGCACTACCACTGCTACCACCAGCGCAGCCACCACTCCCACCGCCGCGACCACGACCAGCTCCGACACGACCACCACCACGGGCCCGACGACCATTAGTACGGCCACAACCACGACACGCCGCGATTCCCATGACGGCCTCACCACGACCAGTGCGGCCGCGGTGCCCGACGCGACCATTGCCGCTCCCGGGCCCGACGAGCAGTCGCACGACCACCGCCGCGACCATTGGAGCCTTTTGTGGAACTTCCTAGGGGGCCATGAAACGCGTGAAGAGTGTATCGCCTTGGGTGCGGGGCCGCCATGCGAACGCAGCTCCTGGGGCCTCCGGTGGAGCCCCCTTTTGGGCCGCGAAGCGTGCGAGGGTCGTGCCGACGCGGGCGCGGTGCCGCCTGGCGAAAGCAGCCACTGGAGCCTTCAGTAGAGGCCCGCCTAGGGCCACGACGCTTCTGAGGGGTGTGCCGAAATGGGCGCGGTGCCACCGTGCGATCGCAGTGGGGCCACGAAACGTGCGAGGGGTGCGCCGACATGGAGGTGGAACTGCATGCGGATCCTGTCACTGGGGCCTTCGGTGGAGCAGCCAATGTGGCCACGAAACGCGTGAGGGGTGCGCCGAAATGGAGGTGGAACTGCATGCGGACCCTGCCCTGGGGCCTTTGGTGGAGCACCCAATGTGGCCACGGAGCGTGTGAGGGGTTCGCCGACATGTAGGTGGAACTGCCTGCACGCATATAACGATGATGAGGACATGCGGAGTGCAGAGGCAAGAGATGGGAGGAGGAGGAGGAGGAGGAGGAGGAGGAGGAGGGGGAGGAGGAGGAGGAGGAGGAGGAGGAGGAGGAGGAGGACGAGGGAGGAGGAGGAAAAGGAGGAGGAGGAGGACAAGGAGGAGAGGAGGCGGAGGCGGATTGGCCCCCAGTAGCTCCCCATCCCAAGACGACTGCTGAATATGCTGAGGCTCGGGCCAGACTCGGGTGCTACGTATGTGTTGGGAGGGCGGGTGGGATTGAGCGAGACGGCCTGCGGGCGGGGAGGGGGTAACTTAACCCCTCCCCCCACCCCCTCCCCTGGACCTGGAATGGAGGTGCCGCGACCGATTTGAGCGTCCAAGAAGGCCTCGGCGAGATTCTACAAATCACTGATTCTCCTGAGGTGTTGGGGGGTGGGGGGGGAGAGGCTAAGAAGGACCCCCCTTCTTTGATCGAGCTCTTCCAAGATGGCCCAAAGATGGTCTCCAAGGCTTCCAAGAGTGCCCCAGGAGGGCCCCAAGAGGCGCCCAAGCGGCCCCAAGAGGCCACAAAGAGGTCCCCAGGAAGCTCCCAAGAACCCCCCAAGAGGCCTGAGGTACCAAGACGCT
Organism: Prorocentrum cordatum; assembly: GCA_963575745.1. Taxonomy (NCBI): domain Eukaryota; class Dinophyceae; order Prorocentrales; family Prorocentraceae; genus Prorocentrum; species Prorocentrum cordatum. The sequence continues at coordinate 126,873 of CAUYUJ010020018.1, forward strand.
GCAAGAGGGTCCTGGGACCGCCAGGACGCCCCCAAGACGTCCAAGCAGGACTCCAAGAAGCTCTCAAGAGACATACGAAGAGATTCCGAGAGGCATGCAGGGGGCCTCTGGCCCTTCAGCTCACCTCCTCCTCCTCTTCCTCCTCCTCCTTCTCCTATTCCTCATCCGCCTATTCCTCCTCCCTCCTCCCTCCGCCCCCCCTCTCCCTCTCCCTCATCCTTCTCCTCCTCCTCCTCCTCCTCCTCCCCCTCCTCCTCCTCCTCCTCCTCCTCCTCATATGTCCCCCCCTCTCGTTGTATGACGGCTTCCCCAATCCCTTATTCCACTGCGTGCTCCTCCGTATCCGGGATCAGGGCAACTCGCCTGGACATCGTTTCTACATGAGCTCGTGGAGTTACGCGAAGCGCCTAGACTAAGATCTTGGCATCTGCGGGCCTAGGGGGTCGGCTGTGTGGCGTAAGCTAGCGAAACATATGTCCAAGAATTCTCGCCGACACCACAGGCAGTGGAAGGCAAGAAACTGAAGCACGCGGGCATCATTGCAGACCCTCCGCACAAATCTGTCCGTCTTGCTCTGTCTGACCTGGCCAGTGCCATCTTCTGAAGTAGCCTCACGGGACGAGAACTCGGAGAGGGTCGATCCCAGCCTTGGTTAAGTTTCGGCCGAACCTCTCCATGAATGACCCCCGAGCTGTGACCCGCGCGTGGCTGGCGAACTCCCACTCGTGGAAGTCAGGCCCTGCTTGCGAGCACTGCATGGCCTGCTCATCGTCACCGAGCGCGAGAAACAGCTAAGCCCAAAAGGGAGAGGCGGTCAGGCTCTCCTCGCTCCCGCCATCTGCGTTCGCCAGCGGTGCCAGGTGCCCATCGGCGCCTCCAGGCCACTTTCTCTGGCGCTTGCCGAGGAGAAGTGCAAATCTCCCAGGCCAGAGAACGACCTCTGGCCCCTCCTCCTGCTCGGGCGCGGCCATATCTGCGAACGCACGGATCAATGCAATGCATCCGTGGACCTCTTGATCTTTGCCACATGAGGAACGAAATCCAAGTGAACAGGGCACGCAGAAGTTGAATTGAACCCCAACTCCGCGGGAACAGCCCCCTTCGGTGCATCAATCTTTGACTGGGGAGGGAAGACTGTTGGTTGGCGGGGGGGCAGGCGGTAAGCAGCAAACATGGGACGGGGGAGCTCGGCGTCGGTTCCAGACATCCCCCAATGCAATCGGACCCAGGACTGAAGAACATCCCACAAGAACACGAGGCCATCCGCCGGCCAAAACAACCCAAACCATACGATCACTCGAGAATCTCATCCCCCAGGATGCCCCCAAAACATCCCACAAACTGTTTTTTTGCGTCGGCGGCTAGGCAGAGTAACTGCGCTGGCGGAGAGCTAACTAAACGGGGGTGCCGTTGTAGCGAAGTGCGCCACCATGCAGGAGAAGGGGGCAGGGCAGAGGAAGCGGCCGAAGGAGGGGGCGGGAAGGGAGCGAGGCCTCTCAGGGGGACGGGTCACGCCCTGAGCGCGTGGAACATCGCACAAACACGAAGAACAATAGGTTACCCTCCACGAGCCGACCTCGATCTTGTACCTCGGTCCGGCTGTCTGATTTTTTGTTCAATCCGCGACCCCCCAGCAGCTCCCGACTCCTGCCCCCGGGGGTAGTGCCTCGCCCCGTGGATCCCATGCTGGCGGCCCCGAGGCCCGAAAGACGGGCCCCAGAGGTCGAGATCGAGGGACGCGGCCCAGATCGAACAAATCTTATCGTCGCTGGCGGCCCGCTCAAGCCGCCGCGTTAGGCCGCTATGCAATCTCGCGTAGGGCCCGCTCTTGATCGTGGAAGAAACGCAGCGTGCCGCGCTCGCGCCCCGCGTAAGCTGTGGCGCAAGGCCGCTGCGCCATCTCGCGTGAGGCCCGCTTTTGAGAGCCGCTCGTGTGGTCGCCCAGCCCCCCCGAGCTGTTTCGGGGCCCCTGCCGTCGAGGCGGAGCCCAGAGATCCGGGGTTCCCAGTCCCAGCTCTCGTTGGCCATGCCGCGGAGAACCCGCGAGCTGGCCTGGCAGGGCCGTCCTGCCGCGCCGCCCGAGCGGCAACGGCCAGGCCGCCCGGCGCAGCGAGAGAGGGTCGGGGGGGCGATCAGCACCGCCATCGGCTCGCGAGGCTCTGGCCGGAGACTCCGGACCCTCTGGCGCCAACCTGAGCGGGCAAGAACGCAGAGCGCCGCGTTTGTCCGTTAGGCTCGAACGTAAACCAACAAAAAGAAGCGGGCGACGACAAGGCGGCCGATGACGAGGGCGACGGCGTGGATGACGGGGAGAGTAGCGAAGCTCTGGCCGGAGAGTCTGGACCTTCTGGCGCCAATCCGCCGGCGCCCGTGGTGCCGTACAGTCACCGGGCATTCGAATGCAACTGTCGACCTCTTGACTTGTGCCCTGGCAAATGCTGAGCTTGTCTGGACGAGGCGTACCGAAAGTAAACTGAAGCCCAACTCCACAAGAACGGCCCCTCGGTGTACCAGCTTTTGACGACAAGAGGGGGGGGGGGGCCTGTGCTGGGCGCAGGCGGCAAGCAATAAAACGCAAACTACAAAGCGGACAACGGAAAACGGAAACCGGAAAACGGAAAACGGAACCCGGAAACCGGAAAGCGAAAAATGGAAACTGGAAAACGGAAAACGGAAAACGGAACTTCGCTTTTTTGCCCAAGCCGGATACCGGAAAACGGAAAGCGGAAAACGGAAACTGGAAAGCGGAAAGCGGAAACCAGAAAACGGAAACCGGAAAACGGAAAACGGAAAACGGAATTTGGTTTTCTGCCAAAACCGGAAAACGGAAACCAGAAACCGGAAAACGGAAACCGGAAAACGGAAAACCGGAAACCGGAAAACGGGAAACGGAAACCGGAAAACGGAAAACGGAACTTCGTTTTCTGCCCAAACCGGAAAACGGAAAACGGAAACCGGAAACCGGAAAACGGAAAACAGAAACCGGAAACCGGAAAACGGAAACCCGAAAAAGGAAAACGGAAAACGCATCTTCGCTTTCTGCCCAGACCGGAAACCGGAAAACGGAAACCATGGAACGGAAACCGGAAAACGGAAACCGGAAAACGGATTTTCGTTTTCTGCTCCAGGGTTCTGTTTTCCGTTTCCGTTCCGGTCCGGAGCGCCTGCTGACCGGAATCATCTGCGGTGGTGTTCTGGACCTGGCACCCAACTGCCTTTGTAAGCGCGAGCTGGGTCTGCGCGGGAGGCCCGAGTCCTTGTCGCAGTTGCGTCGAGGCCACCATCGGAGTCGCAGCGCCGGCGCTGCGCTTCCGGCGAAGTCTCTAGAAACAACGATGCGGCGCAATTGATGCACTTGTAGATCCATCTCCGTCAGCATCGACAGGCGCGCAAGCGTGCTCGCGCGGGGCTGCCGCGCGCGCCGCGCCCCCGATGCAGCCCTTGCGCTGGCCGCCGCCATCTGCGAATTCGTCGCCCAGTAATGCTGCGAAACGGTTGCAGCGTAGGCGACTTGACTGAGCGATGTCCTCTGGCGAGAGGATGCGATGATGAGTGCGTAGCGCGCTTCCCCCTGACCCTGGCGCAAGTAGAACGCCTGGGCCCGGGTCGAAGCGCGCGCGGCGCGCATTCAAAGTAGACGCGGGGGCTTTGATGCCGTTGCCCCCGCTGTCGAGAACAGCAGAGGGGCTGGCTCCGAAATATTATGCCGGCCTCGTCGTCGCGCTGGGCCTCCTGCAGCGGCGCCAGTGCGCCATGCGGCGCCCGCGCTGCTCTAGGCGCAGTTGCGCGCGCCGTTCGCCTCGAGGCATCGTGTCCGCCATGCGCGCCGCCCACGGCGCGCCTGATGTCAATCTGCTTATGATGTAAACGCAAGAAGCAATTGCTCTTCCCGCGCTTGTCTGGCACGAGGTGGGCTCTTCTGCTCGGGCGACGCCTTCGGCTATTGCTGCGGCTGCTCTTGGCTCGTCGCACTCCGCATCGCTTCCTGGGTCGCGAGATCTCGCCCCGCGGTCGCATTGGCAGGCGCGGGGGGCCGTGGCGCCGCGGGCCGCGCATCTTCCTCACGGGCCGCAATCTGACGCCGGCGGCAATCCGCCTGCTGGCCCTGCCCGCGTTGACGCAGCATGGAGGTGAGCGTCTGGGTCGTCGGCGCATCTTTCCTGTGGTCTTCGTCCTCCGATTGGCGCTCAGTGGCGTCGCCATCGCGCGCGCTGGACATCTGCGGGCCCCCTGGTTCTCGCGCGAGTTGAGGCCCAAGTCCGCGTCGACGATCTGGGCCGCAGCTGCGTCCCAGACCTTTTCTTTCTCATGCCTCCCCTGGCCTTTTCTGCGCCCGGCAACGCGCGGCCCCAGCGGGCCCCGCGCTCCGGCGCGGCCCGGCGGCGTCGTCGGCGCAGGCTGGCGCGCGGCAGTGGGGGGAAAGTCAGCTCGTTGCGCCGCGCGGTCTTTGCGGGGGCCCTTCGTGGAACGTTCGGGCGCGGCGCGGCCCATCGGAGTCGCAGCGCGCACCTCGTCTTGAAATTGCGTCTTCCGACGTGGATTATTCGCGTCGCCAGGGCCCCGTCGGGCACCCAGGGGCAATCGCCATCTGCGGGGGAGCAACGTCCTCGTTCCCTCGAGCGGCTTCAGTTGTAGTCGGCCCAGGCACCGGGCTGGTGGCATCGTGGGTCACTGCCTTGAATTTGGAACGCCTGTCTTTCCACTGCGCTTGCTGTACTGTGACGTCGCCTTGATGGCGTTGTATTAGGCGTTGCATCTGCGCCATCGCTTCTGCCCCCCCCCTCAGACACTGAACTGCGCGCAGCGCGCAATGCGTTGTACTCGAAGTTAATCGTGCCCTTCCTGTTCTTGGATTGAAGCTGCGTGTCTTGTGTCTCCTTGTCGCACCTGTGCTGCGCGCGCTCCTCGGTGTACTCAGAGTATTCGACCGTCTTACTCTTCCTCTGACCTTCTGAGTGGAGTAGTTCGGATTGCTGCGTTCTTCCCATGTCGCATTAGCTGCCCACAGTGCTGATCTCCTCCAGCCGCCAATGAGCCGCGTGCTCTGATGCTTCTCTGGTCAGCAGTCGCATGCTCAGATGCTTCTCTGGTCTGCAGTTGTTATTCCAGCAACTGCTGCAGGTGTCCTTCAGGCACTTGTGACCCTGGCAGGCCTCGCGCTGTGAGTATGCTTTCTGACCCTTGCGGCGCGGACCTGGCGATGCCGGAGCTGCAGTCCGCGTCCTCGATATTCTGCTTCACGTTGGCATCGCGGGCCGTGCTGTCCTCAGTATTCCTCATATACTGGATGATGCCGTTGAAGTGTTGCATCTCCTTCTCTGCGTGTACGAGAACCTGTTAATCGCGCTTCTTCTGTTTGACTGCCATCTGGGCATGCATCTCATGCTCTTGTACTTGATGCGGCCCTGGTTGCACTCTTCCGTGAATAGACAAAACAAACTCTTGCTTGCCTTCCACTGTTCCGTCTATTCGTTGGTGAGGAGCGCGCCTTCATCCACTCGTTTCTTTTGTAATACCTGTACCTCGCGCAGCTCGAAGGGCGCAGCTCGAGCGCTGCTGCTGCAGGTATCCATCTCGACGCAGCTCGTGGCCACTCCTGCGTTGCGGTCATGCGTCTGGCTCTACATGTACTGCCTATCTCGATACCCCGCGGACTCGAGCTTCTGCCGGTAGGCCTCGTGCTGCTCGTGGCGGCACCACTTGGCCTGGCATTCAAGTTTGTTGATATCAGTCTGTAGGGGTGATACTTGTGCTGCACATCCTTTGTTGAAGTGCTCCGTGTCCGTCACTTGGCGCCCGTGCTTGGCGTTGTCCTTTTTTTCCTGCCCTGTGCTCAAACTTCTGGTAGGTCGTCTTGGGGGCGTAGTCTTGATTGTTGCGCAAGCCGAGCATGGATAATGCCTCCACGACAAACATTTGCATCGTGTTCGCGATGTCGTGGTCGTTGCCCAAGTGCTTGTCGTCCCGGGCTCTTGAGGCTGGGGCGCCACGGGCCAATCTCAACGCACGCACTGTTCTGAGGCCCGCGGTGATCTCGTTGGCCTTCAGCCATGCCACTTAAGTCTCTCTGGAGATCTTGGTGAGGTCTTTCGTCGTCAGTGTTATTGTCCTGCTCGGTCTTTTGGAGTTGTCCGTTCAGGTTCGGTCTCGCCTTGATGTGATATGGTTGGTTTCTTCGCCCGTAGCTGCTTGAGCCTGACAGAGGCCGGCGGGCGTGTTTGTCTGCGGTATGTACTTGATGCGGGCGGTGTTATCGGATAAGTATTGGTTTGTTGTCCTGTCTCTTTATTGGCCATGTAAGGACTTACTTCGCCAATTCGAAGAACATGCTGTTGCAGTGTAGTCGGTTATTGTAGTAATCGCCCTCGCCCTCCAGGGTAGGTGCCCAATCCTTGTTGGCCACTGCCTCGTCTTCTTGAGCGGGTGGCATGGTATCCGCTGTCTTTTCAACTGTCTCTCTGACATGCTGGTATTTACGGCCGTCCCTTGGATGAGGTAATGTTGGTCGTAGTTGTCGTCGTCGTCCTTTCAGCGGCAACCACAGTGACACTCTCATATTCTGTTCGGTACATTCCTCCGCTTGCAGATGCATGTCCACGTGTCATTGCTGGTATTGTTTTTGGCATCCTGGCTGCCTTTGCTCTAGCTGTACTCTCTTCTGTGCTGCTTGTCTTGGTAGACGCACTTTTCGGGGGCACGGCGCCTGTTGCCTGACGTCATTGGTCCGTGGTGTTGGTCAAGACGTTCCCTCGCAGCGACTGCAGCAGGTATTAAGCGATCTTGAGCTCGTTTGGCACGTAGTAGTTTTCTGTGCCAAACCTTCCTGGGGCTTCATTCTCCTCGTCTGGTAAGGGATCCGGTCCGCGGCGTACGCGCGACGCCGATGGCGGCGGGTGCGCTGAGGCACGCCCCCCGCCGTGGGCTCCTGTGCCGCGGCGCGGGAGTCCGGGGCCAGAGAGGCCTTCCTCCTTGTCCTTATCCTTATGCTCCTCCTCCTCCTCCTCCTCCTCATCCTCATCATCCTCATCCTCATCCTCATCCTCATCCTCCTCATCATCATCATCCTCCTCCTCCTCCTCATCATCATCATCATCATCCTCATCCTCATCCTCATCCTCATCCTCATCCTCATCCTCATCCTCATCCTCATCCTCATCATCCTCATCCTCATCCTCATCATCCTCATCCTCATCCTCATCAGCATCATCCCCCGCCTCCTCTCTGCAGTGCGCCGTGACCTGGCGCAGCGAGGGCGGCCGAGAGGCACCGGCCGAGGCTCGTCTTCCCTCGGCCTGGGTCGGGGGCTGCGGCCCCGCAGGCCCCGCCGCCTGGTGCGCGCCACTCTGGGGTGCCGGCGGCCCCAGCTCTCCAGGCCGTTGGGAGGGGGGGGGCAAGGCTGCACTGCGTGCGCCCCGCCGCGGCCTCGGCCCCCCGCAGCACGACACCGGTCCTGGGGATGGCTTCAGCAGAGCTCCAGAGGCCCACGGCGCTTCACACATCGCGGCGTCGGAGGTCCGGGGCCGCTGCAGAGGGAATGCCGCCAGCAACGCCTCGCCGGCCAGCGTGGAGCCGCGTTTTGCGGCACCGGCCGCCAGACGCAGGCGAGGGGGCTGGTGAGCTCAACAACGGCACCCTGCCTCACTGTAGGCCTTCGCTGCGTGATAAGAGAAATCAACACACGCCTGCATCGATCCCTCGGGAACTTCACCCCCCCTCCCTTCCTTCCTCCCTCCCCCTTATCTTTCATATCCCTTCTTACCTTTCATATCCCTCTGGTTGATCCTCATGTGCATCTGTCTGTTCATCCTCCTTTTGCGTTGCCGTTGCCTTTCGCAACAATTATACGAATCTACATTGCCTTGTGAATTCGTTTCCTCTTCATCGCTCCGGCAAAATAAGTATGTGCCCTGTTACTATCATCCTGGCCATTCATGCTTTCGTCCCTGGCGTCTTCTGCATATATTCAGCCATGTGACTGTACACAGATATGTGTATGTCGGCGTATGTATGCATGCGTTTGTATGTGTGTCTGAATGTGTCTATCGATGGATATGTGTATGTATGTCTGTATGTATGTACGTATGTATGTATGTGTGAGTGTATGCACACGTGTGTATGCAAATGCACGTATGTATGTATGTGCGGATATAGGTATGTATGTACGTATGCGTGTTTGTATAGGTGTATGTACGTACGTATGTGTGTGTATGTGTGTACGTGTGTAGGGATGTATGTATGTATATATGGTTTGATGCATGCATGTCTGCGCGTATGCATTTATGGATGTATACATGTACGTATGTATGTGTGTAGCTATACATACATATATATGTATATGAATGGCTGTATGTATGTATGTGCATGTGCATGTGTATGTGTAGATGCGTGTATGTGTGTATGTGTATGTGTATGTGCGTGTATAGATTCATGTGTGTATGTGTATGCGTACGTGCTTATGTGTATGCGTACGCACGTGTATGTGTGTGACTGTGGCTGTATATGGGTGTATGCATGCTCGTACGTATGTATGTATGCATGTAAATACGTGTTGTTATATATGTGTATACATATGTATACGTATGGAATCATATGTGTGCGCGCATGCGTCTAGATGTATGCGTGTATATATGTATATGTAAGTGCGCCCGTGTAAAAGCATGCGTTGCTGTAAACATACACATATACATAGACATGCACATGCACATATACACACAAACATATAGGTATGTGTATATATGTATATATATATGTGTATATATATATAGACATACATACATATGTGTGTGTGTGTCCGCCACCGTGGCCTGAGGCACGAGCTGGAGTGGACCTAATCCCCTAAGCCCCTGTCCTAAATCCTGCGGATATTTGAGGGGCCCGGACCCAGCATTGCTAAATCGTCCTGGGTTCCCCGCGTGCCCTCTGGGGCCCGCACGTAACTTGTCGGACCCATGAGGGCCCCAGGACGGACCACGAGGGCCCCCAGAGGCTGCCCAGACGGTCCAAGAGAGCACCGAACCGCCTCACGATCGGTCCAAGACGCCCAAGATGACCCCCACGGCCCAAGAAGATTTCGAGGCGTCGAAGAGCCCCAAGAGCCTTCCCAAGAGGGCCCCGAGAGGCCAAAATCATTGACGTGCCTTCGATTGTTTCCACGGCATTGGGGTCCTCGACTTTTCGAGCTCCCAACGCTCCAAGACTGCCCTGGAGGCCCTCAAGACCGTCCCAAGACGGCCCAGGAGACCTCCAATAGGGCCCCAAGACGGCTCAAGAGGGCTCCAAGACGGCCCCAAAGCAGTCCAAGACTGCCCAAAGACAGCCCCAAAACAGCCCCAAGACGGGCCCTAGAGGGGGAACGCGAGCCGAAAATCCGAGCCTTCCGCCACAGGAGGCCCCAGGAGGCCACAAGGAGGCCCCAAGAAGTCTCAAGAGACCCCCAAGAAACCTCCAAGACAGCCCAAGAGGCAACATAACGGCCCACAACAGGCCTCAAAACGGCCCCAAAGAGGCCCCACCTGAGGCGTCCCGCGACCTCCCAACGAACACCCTAGAGGCAGATGGCCCGCAACCGAGGCACCGTGGCGGGATGGACCGCAGGCCATGATGTTCATATATATATATATATATATATAGTATATATATATATATATATATATAGATGTGTGTATGTATGTATGTATGTATGTATGTATGTGTGTATGTATGTATGTATGTATGTATGTATGTATGTATGCATGTATGTTTGTATGCATGTATGTATGTATATGTATGTTTATGTATGTATATGTATGTGTATATATGTATATGTATATGTATGTATGTATGCATGTATGTATGTATGTATGCATGTATGCATGTATGTATGCATGCATGCATGCATGCATGCATGCATGTATGTATGTATGTATGTGTGTATGTATGTATGTATGTATGTATGTATGTATGCATGTATGCATACATGTATGTATGTATATATGTATGTATGTATGTGTGTATATGTATGTCTGTATGTATGTATGTATGTATGTATGCATACATGTATGTATGTATATATGTATGTATGTATGTACGTACGTATATAGATGTGTGTGTCTATACGTAGCACCCCGCAATTGCAGATACGAGTGAGAGGGAGCGGGCGCGGGCGACGCGGGCGTCGTCGAGCCGGCGGACCTCGTGCCCCCCACCTTCCCTGTCGATGGCGCTCTCCTTCTCCTCCTCCTCCTCCTCCTCCTCCTACTCCTCCTCTTCCTCGTCCTCGTCCTCGTCCTCATCGTCATCCTCCTCCTCCACCTCGTCCTCCTCATCCTCTTCCTCTTCTTCCTCGTCCTCCCTCTCCCCCCCTCGTCATTCCATCATCGTCCTCCCATTGTCGTCCCCCCCCTCATCGGCCCCCATGATCGTCCTCCCATTGTCGTCCATCATCATCATCCTCCCCCTCCTCCCCCTCCTCTACGCCATGGTAAGGGATGGGAGGGAGGGGTAGGATGCCAGATTTGACGCGAGCGCACCTAGCTTGCCCTCCTCCCCCTCCTCGTCCTCCTCCTCCCCCTCCTCCCCCTCCTCGTCCTCCTGCTCCTCCTCCTCTTTCTCCACATTATCCTTACATTCCCTCTTCTTCCGCGTCCTCCTCGTCCCCTGTTTACTCCTCCTGCCTCCCCCTCCTTTCCCAAGATAACGGCAACGCAGTCCTTGTTTCCACTTTATGCTCCAGGACTGCTCTGATCAAGCCAACTCGCCAGGGCAAAGTTGCTAGACGGGCTGGTGTGGATGCGCGGGGCTTGAAGAGGTCGTTGCAGGCTCAGACGGCATGCAAAAATCCGCCGCCGCGCTTGTGCGGCATTGGTTTGTTCAGTGAACGTGGTTTGGGTCGCGGGTGGGTCACGGGCTCTCCACCGCCACCTGGAAGGAATGCAAAAGCAGCCCGCCACAGGCGCCGAAAAATGCGGTTTGTACCCTGAACGTGGCTTGGGTCGCGGGTTGGTCGCGAGTTGGTCGCGGGGTGGGTCGCGGGCTCTTCACCTGGACGGAATCCAAAAAAAGCCCGCCGCAGGCGCCGAAACTGGTGGTTTGTACATTGAACGTGGTTTGGGTCGAAGGGGGTCGCGGGTGGGTGTGGTCGCGGGTGGGTCGCGGGTGGGTCGCGGGTGGGTCGCGGGTGGGTCGCGGGTTGGGCCGCGGGCGGGTCGCGGAATGGGTCGCGGGTGGGTCGCGGGTGGGTCGCGGGTGGGTCGCGGGGTGGGTCGTGGGGTGGGTCGGGGGGTGGGTCGCGGGTGGGTCGCGGGTGGGTCGCGGGTGGGTCGCGGGGTGGGTCGCGGGGTGGGTCGCGGGGTGGGTCGCGGGGTGGGTCGCGGGTGGGTCGTAGGTGAGTCGCGGGTGGGTCGCGGGGTGGGTCGCGGGGTGGGTCGCGGGTGGGTCGCGGGGCGGGTTGCGGGTGGGACGACGACAACAACAAACAACAACAAACAACAAACGACAACAAGAATCCGCACCGCGGAATCCCACTTTAGCCACGCACCCAGGGACAATGAATGACCGTTCGGCCCCCTCACTCTGATAAATGTTATTGAATGTGTGACTGCGTACCTGCGCACACACATGCATACACATATACATATACATGTGCAGATGCGTATGCACATAGATGGACATATGCATATACAGATACATCTGAATCCACACATACATATGCATGCACATGTACATGCACATGTGCGCACGCGTATATACCTGTACCGACCCATCTACATTAACAGGTACGTATATGTATTATAACCATCGCGCGCGCTCAAGTTCTAGCTGAGCTGGATGGTCGAACTCTTGGGGGTCTCTATTCCATGACGCTTCTTCTCCTGGGCTCCCAAGAACCGCGAAGACGGCCCAAGCGGCTTCCAAGACTTCCTACGGTCCACCCGCGACAGCCTAGGACAGGCCCACACGGCACTTCGGGGGCCATTTTATTCGCCGCGGCTGGACGTCGCCGGAGGAAGAGATCAAGGGAGGTGAAGGGGTCCCTGGGGGAGAAGGAGGAGGATTATGACGAGTTCGAGAGGGTGGAGGAGGCCGCAGAGGAGGAGGAACCGGAGGAGGGGGAAGAGGATGAGGAAATATGATCTATATGTTATATTCCAAGCGTAGCGAAGCTGCCAAGCGAACTTTAAAACAAGCAATGTTGCAATTCCCGGTTTTCTCAAGTGCCCTCGGGGCCTCTCTCGGAGATGTTTTGGGCCTCTTTGGGGCTTCTTGGGGACCTCTTGAAGCCTCCTGGCGGTCTCCTGGACCGACGATCTGGGGTTCTCGGCTCACGTTCCCGACCTGGGCCGCGGTTAGGTCCCTCTCGGGCCGTCTTGGACGTCTCTTCGGCGCTTTTGGAGCCTACTGGGCCGTCTTGGGGCGCTTTTGAAGCCTATCGGGCCGACTGAGGGCGATCCTCAGAGCCTCTTGGGGCGTTTTGCAGCGTCGGGAAGCGGAACAAGCGGAAACTCTGAAATTGTTGTTCAAAAACCTATGGAACATAAGTGCTTTGTTGGCCTCTTCGAGCTCTGTTGGGAGACCTCTTGGAAGCCTCTTGGGTATCTTGGGAGCCTCTTGGGCCGACTGGAGGCCGTCTTGGACCATCGAATGGCCTTCGGCCCATCCCGCCACCGTGCTTGGGTTGTGGGTTAGAGTCCTCTTGAAAGTTCGTCTGGAATTCGTAGGAGGCCTCCCGGGGGCCTCTTGAAGTCAGTTTTGGGGGTTTCTTAGGTGCCGTTTGGGGTTCTCTTGGGGCCTCTTTTGGGGCCTCTTTGGGGCCTCTAGGGGGCCTCCAGAGGCCTTCTTGGGCTCTCTTGGGGGCCTCTTGGGGCCTCCTAGGGGCCTCTTTGGGCGGAAGGCTCGAATTCTCGGTTCGTGTTCCCCCTCTTGGGCCTCTCTTGGGGCCGTCTTGGGGCCCTCTTGGGCGATCTTGGGCGCCTCTTGGGCAGTCTTGGGGCACTCTTGGGCCGTCTTGGGACTCTCTTGCGCCGTCCTGGCGCCCTATTTGGGTGCCTCTTCGGCCGTCTTGAGCTGAGTTCTGAGGCCTCGTGGGCTGTCCTGGACCGTGGGAAACACAACAACGCGAAAACATGAAAAACCTTCAGAACCTCGAAACAAATACTTGCTTCGCCTCTGGAGGGCCTAGTGGGAGTCCTTTTGAGGGCATCTTGGCCGTCTTGAGGTCCTCTTGGGCTGTCCTCAAGCCGTGTTGGACCACTATTGAAACGCTCTTATGCGGTCTTAAACTCTCTTTCGGCGCTCTTGGGCTATCTTGGCGCCCTCTTGGACGTCTCTCGGGCCCTTTCGTCGCCCCTACTCCCCTCCTTTGACGCATTATGGCACCTCCCAACGGGCCCAAAACGGCCGGGTACCGAATCAGTGAACTCCAGGGCCCCTGGGACCCCCTTCCCATTTATTAGTATGTCTATCGATATGTATCTGTACCTATACGACCACCCTGCGGGTGATAAGGAGGTTGGGGGGGTGGAGGGGCCGAGCAATCGGCAACAGTGGTGATTGTTCTCCTGACGATGCCAGTGGAGATTTTTTCTCGGAGGCCTGCTGAAGTTCCTCTCCCTCCCTTTGTCGGGTTGCACATGGTGCAAATGCAATTGATGAGAACTGCTGCGACAGCGACGGCGGCGGCGTCCTGTCGGCGTATCCCTTTTTATGTAAACGGACCAACTCCAGGGGCCCAGACGCATAGTTTTTCGATTCGCTTCCAGCCGCGGCGGCGAGCAGGGCCTCCGAGGGCCAGGAAACCTCGACCTAACCTCGGCGCCAACCTCAAAACGGGACCGGGACCCCTCCCAGGGGCCCGCGCCGGCGTCCTGTCGGCGCATCTCTTTTTTATGTAGACGGCCCAACTCCAGAGGCCCAGACGCATCAGTTTTTCGATTCGCTTCCAGCCGCGGCGGCGAGCAGGGCCTCCGAGGGCCAGAAAACCATCGCCTAACCTCGGAGCCGACCTCAAAACGGGACCGGGGCCCCTCCCAGGGTCCCGCGCCGGCGTCCTGTCGGCGTATTCCTTTTTATGTAGACAGACCAACTCCAGGGGCCCAGACGCACAAGTTTTTCGATTCGCTTCCAGCCGCGGCGGCGAGCAGGGCCTCCGAGGGCCAGGAAACCTCGACCTAACCTCGGCGCCAATCTCAAAACGGACCCGAGGCCTCTCCCAGGGGCCCGCGCCGGCGTCCTGTCGGCGTATCCCTTTGTATGTACACAGATCGACTCCAGGGGTCCAGACGCACCAATTCAGACGCACCAATTTTTCGATTCGCTTCCAGCCGCGGCGGCGAGCAGGTCCTCCGAGGGCCAGGAAACCTCGACCTAACCTCGGCGCCAACCTCAACACGGGACCGAGACCTCTCCCAGGGGCCCGCGCCGGCGTCCTGTCGGCGTATCCCTTTGTATGTACACAGATCGACTCCAGGGGTCCAGACGCACCAATTCAGACGCACCAATTTTTCGATTCGCTTCCAGCCGCGGCAGCGAGCAGGGCCTCCGAGGGCCAGGAAACCTCGACCTAACCTCGGCGCCAACCTCAACACGGGACCGAGACCTCTCCCAGGGGCCCGCGCCGGCGTCCTGTCGGCGTATCCCTTTTTATGTAGACAGACCAACTCCAGGGGCCCAGACGCACAAGTTTTTCGATTCGCTTCCAGCCGCGGCGGCGAGCAGGGCCTCCGAAGGCCAGGAAACCTCGACCTAACCTCGGCGCCAACCTCAAAACGGGACCGGGACCCCTCCCAGGGGCCCGCGCCGGCGTCCTGTCGGCGTATTTTTTTTTTATGTAGACGGCCCAACTCCACGGGCCCAGACGCACCAATTTTTCGATTCGCTTCCAGCCGCGGCGGCGAGCAGGGCCTCCGAAGGCCAGGAAACCTCCGCCCAACCCCGGCGCCAACCTCAAAACGGGACCGGGGCCACTCCCGGAGGCCCGCGCCAGCGTCCTGTCGGCGTATCTCTTTTTATGTAGACAGACCAACTCCAGGGGTCGCTGGCGAAGCCTACGCGCAGCCTACGCACAGCCTGGCAAGCGCTGGCAAAGCCTGGCGCAGCCTACGCGAAATCAAAAACTATATCCTTCATGATGCAGGAGCCTGCAAGCGCTGGCAAAGCCTGGCGCAGCCAGTGCCCCCCTTCCATTCACGTCTTGCTCGGCGGCGTGGCCTTGTACGCACTGGATGCGATCCAAATGGCCTCGCTCTCCTCCGCGTTGTAAGTGCGCCATGTCGGCGTGGCCGTGGATATCGCGGGGTTCGCCTGGGTCACCACGCGGCGCTGGACTCGCTCGACGCCCCGCCCCCAATTCTCCGGAGGCGCGTGCGCGAACACGCGATGGGGCGTCATCGCGCGAAGCGGCGTGGGCTCGCCATCCGGCCCGAACACCGCGGGGTACAAGCACAGGGCGCGAAGGGCAACACTGGGAAGGCCCGGCGTCTCATCGGCGCCCTGTTTCCTCTCAGCACGCCCCTTGCACGCGTAGTGGCCCCGACCCGCGGTGTCCCGCAAAAGCCTTGACATCGGCGCGACGTTCATGCACGCTGCTCCGGTGCTGGCGTCGACGATCTGCGTGCACTTATACAGGGGGCACGCGATGACACCCGCCAGCTGGTAGTCGACGCTGACCGCTTGGTCGTTGAGATCGCTTCCCAGAGCGGCGCCGAAAAGCATGTCGAGGAAGCTGGCGTCCCAGTAGAGGAAAGACGGTCTGGTGAACTTGGACAACAAGCCAGCCCCTGGCAAGGCCTGGGGGAACACGTGATCCAGCCACGGCGGGCGCATGTCCCGAAGCAACGCCAACGTCGCGCACTTCACAGCCTCGCCCAGCATCTCTTGCTTGGTCTTGGAGCTGACGTACGCTGTGGACAAGCCCACCGCCTCTATGTAGTCCTCCACGAGCACCTCGCGGCCGGTCGCCGGGCACGAGTAATCTGCGCGGATGCGGGGCGCCTGGAGGTCGGACCCTGTGAAACCGAAAGCAGCTGCCGACCCGGCTGGCCGAGATGCGCTGGCAAAACCTGGCGCACTGCTACCCTTGGTGGAACTGTTCTTGTCCCTCTTCAGCGCGACCAGCCGGAGCGTCCTGTAGAAGGCGTAGATGGCCTTGGCCGTGTGCGTCCGGCCCATGTCCCAGAAGAGCTCCCCCAGCGTCGTCGCGACGGGGCTCTGCCGACACCGCTCGTGCGTCTCGACCGCCTCGCGCGGAACGCATGCCCTGCTCCACTGGCGGGCCTGGGCGGGCATGTAGACCTGTGGGTTGATGTCCTCGCCCTCGTTCACGGCGGCGGCTTCGCGCTGGGCCTGTGCGTCGACGGCCTTGGCGAAGAGCTCGGACCCGCACCGGCCGTGCTCGCACCGCCCCTCCGGGCGTCGTCCCACGGTGTAACCGCCTTGCGCGCGCCAGAATTGTGGATTCTCGATTTGCGCGGCACTGGCAATGCCTGGTGCGACCTTGCGAAGGCACCACTGCGTTCTGCACCCGTCCAGCTCCACCACCTCGCCAGAGTGGTGATTGACCAAACCCACCAGCGCTTTCGATGGTCCGTCGTCGCCCCCCAGCTGGTTCGGCGAAAACTTCTGCGCTGCCTCATCCGGGAGCTCCTTGAACAACGTCTGGCAATGCTCCCGCAGCGCGAGCATGCGCAAGCGGCTCTCCCGCGCCTGCGTGTTTGGAGGTGGCCGCGACAGATCCTTGACGCAGAGAGACCTCTTAGACGCCGCATTCAACAACTCGTTCGGAGTCATGGGCACCGCGCCAGCACTGACCAGCTTGACGTACACCAGTTCGCGGCCCAAGAACATGTTTCGCGTGTCCAGGCCACGGGCACATGTCCTCCGACGCTCCTCGTGATTTTCCCAGGCCTCGCGGCGCATCCTGTCGATGTCGTCCTGCACCTCGGGATCGCCGGGCTCGTCGATGACTCGGTGCCGCACGTGCTCCACACCGCGACTCTTCATAGCACGAACATCGTCCAGGGCGGCGTTGCTGGCCATCGGCTGACCCTGCACAAGCTTCAAAAAATCCGGGATGGGAAGAACTTCGGCGCCGAGTGCAGCGCGGACCTCCCTGGAATCACGGGCGGCGGCCGGGCCCCCATCGGGCTTCTCGGCCAGCTTCTCGCGCAGGTCAGCCGTGATGTCGAACTGGCGCACGTCCGCCGCATCCTCTGTCCAATCGGCTTCGGGGTCGAACCCTGGCGGCGTCTTCTCCGCATCCGCCTTGTCCTCTTTCCTGCCCCTGGGTCGCCGGGCTGGCAGAGCCTGGCCCCGACCCCTGGGCTTCGCCTGCCACCGCTTGCTCCCCGCCCGCTGGCCTCCTTGCCGCCTCCAACGCGGTCCGCATGCGCGCGCGCATCCTCCGCGATCTCCGCGAAGCGGTTGAACTCCGCACCTAGCGTCTCGTATTCGGTGCCGTCCAAATCGCGCCCCTCAGGCAAGACGTCCGAGATGCGCTCGATCCCCTGGAGCAGAAGGTCCCGGGCCTTGACCAACGATGCAATGTTCCCGTCCCGCTCGAACGCTCTCAGCTCCGTGACCCCAGCCTCGCAGTAGTTGAGGCCCTCCGGGCAGGAGGCCTGACGCGCCCCTCCGCTCACCTGCGCCGCAGGGGCGATCGCGGCACCCCCGGGCGCCGCTTTACTCTTCTTGGCAGGAGGCCCGGTCGCGCCGCCCTGATTCATTGAAGCTTC
The DNA here is from genome assembly GCA_963575745.1 of Prorocentrum cordatum. NCBI lineage: Eukaryota > Dinophyceae > Prorocentrales > Prorocentraceae > Prorocentrum > Prorocentrum cordatum. The sequence continues at coordinate 144,578 of CAUYUJ010020018.1, forward strand.
CACCCCCGCAGAACTGGCAAAGCCTGGCTCAAGCGGGACCCCGCGGCCACCCTGACTCATTGAGGCCGACTCGGTGGGGCAGGGCTCCACCCGCGCCGCAGAGGCGGTCGCCTGGCCCCCGGGCATCGCGGGGGCGTTCTGGAAAGGATACGGGAACGTTGGCTTGCGACTCGGTGCCTGCGTCGGGGAGCTGGCAAGGCCTGGCGCTGTTGGAAGGCCTGGCGCCTGCGTCGGAGAGCTGGAAGACCCCGCAGGACTGGCAAAGCCTGGCTCAAGCGGGATCCCCTCCAGGCCCTCTGGGAGCACGTCGTCTTCCCAGGTACCGTGTCTCGTCAGGCAGCTATTGTAGTAGTCGCGGGCATGCTGTGGAAGGAGCTCCCGGCCCTTGACGGCGTGCAAGAGCACGCGCCACGCCGCCGCGTGATGCCGTTTGGGGGGGTCCTTGAACATCGCTGTCTCAGTGCAAGGGCGCCCCTCCATGTGCTTCATGTGGCTGTTCCGCGTGATCTCGAACTCCAGAGCTACATGAGGCTCGCGGTGAAGGTGGACTTCCAGGTTCTGCTCGAAGACGCGGTCGCCTCGGTTGCCCTGCGAGGTCTTGGAGCTCTTGTCCACGACCTGAGGGTCACCCTCGTAAGCATTCCCGGGGAACCCCATATGGCCTCCACTATGGTTCAAGATAACCAGAGATGGCTCAAGATGGCTCCTCCCAAGGAGGCCCCCGAAGACCCCCGAAATCCCAAATGGCCAACCCAAACGCCGAGTGGCCACAAACATCTTTGGAAGCACAGAGACCTTCAGCACGCCTGGTGCTGCCAGCAAGTTCGTCTTGAACTCCTCCCGAGTCAGCAGGCGCTGAGGATGGAGTTCCACCATGCCCGAAAAGGAAGTGCCCTTGTACTCGTATCGTTGCGCGAGTCTGCGCAAGCCCGCGTAGGGTGCCTCTGTCCCTGGGGCTGGCAAGGCCTGGCCCCGGGACACAGGCAGCGCAGGTCTGAGCATGCGGGCGGCGGCGGCCATGGCCGCGGGACCGGCCAAAGGTCCGCGGGAACTCTCCGAACACAGAACCGTGATGGGCTGCGGTCTGACGGCGTCAACGCCGGCACAGCATACAGCACGGCATGATGATGCAACAAGGCCCCGGGAACGATTCAGGAGTTCCCAAGGGAACCTGCAGGGACGTACCGACGCCGACTCCAACAACGCCGGCATCCTGTCGGCGTATCCTTTTCTATGTCGACGGCCCAACTCCAGGGGCCGACACGCACAAGTTTTTCGATTCGCTTCCAGCTGCGGCGGCGAGCGGGGCCTCCGAGGGCCAGGAAACCTCGACCGAACCTCGGCGCCAACCTCAAAACGGAACCGGAGACCTTCCCAGGGGCCCGCGCCGGCGCCCTGTCGGCGTATCCCTTTTTATGTAGACGGCCGAACTCCACGGGCCCAGACGCCCCAGTTTTTCGATTCGCTTCCGGCCGCGGCGGCGAGCCCGCGCGGCCGCCCGAAGGAGCGGGGCGCGCTCGGAGAGAGCGGCTGGAGAACACCCACTATCATTCCTCCGCCTGCTGGCGTTCCCGCGCTGGTCGCGCGATGGGTCGCATTGTCGGACCAGGGAAAGCGGGTCGCCGTAGCTCCGCGGAGGCGTGGGCGGGCGGGTGGGTCCGAGAATCGCCCGTGGGAGTCTCGTTGCTGAGCTTTGCATCAGCCGCCCGTTGCCCGAGTCGCACCACACTGTGGTCGCAACGGCGTGGTTGTGGGTGGGCGGGCCGAAAACGCCGCCTCACCTGAGGGCCCTTGCCCTGCCTGTGCCTGCAGGCCCTTGCCCACCCGAGGGAGGGGAAGGCCAAGTCGAGGTCCGAGTGTGACCTCCCGCAACGCCCTTGCCTGGGCCTGGGCCCGTGCCCAATCGCAACGTGAATGCAATATGCCAGCAAATGCGCAATGCTAGCCCCCTGCGAATGCACAAGCAAGACGATAACACCATGCTACAATCCGTCATCCCTGTTCGCCGGACTACCCTTTCTCCCCTGACTGTAAGTTCCATTGCCGTGCTATGTTCTCCCACTCGTACAACGCGCGCGCGTTATCCGCGGAGGAGAACACCCACTATCATTCCTCCGCCTGCTGGCGTTCCCGCGCTGGTCGCGCGATGGGTCGTATAGTCAGACCAGGGAAAGCGGGTCGCCGTAGCTCCGCACCCATCGTGAGGCGATCGCTTGTCTGACCCCCATCGTCGCGATCGTCGCGGGACATCCCCGACTGGCTTGGCGGGTTATGAGGCGCGGAAACCAAACCAGGAAGGGATGGACTGGGCTGTCCATGTTTCCTCTCGTTCTTCTCTTTTTCGCCCCTACTCGGAGTCCGAGTGGTCGATCAGCAGCGACAGGGCCGCTGCTTCTTCTACCTGGTGGTCACGCAAATACCGTACAAAGGCCGAACTCGTCCAATCACCTGCCCGGAGCAGCGTCGCTAGACTGCCTCCAGGATCCACTATGTCTCGAGCCATGCCTCTTCTGAGCGCGTGGGTTCCTAACTTGTGTGCGCCCACGATGCCTACATGCTCGGCGTGCTGCCTCAAGCGCTGAAGGAATTGCTGCGCTGACCGCGTGAACACGCGCTGCCGCCCCTGCCGGCGCGCCTCGGCGATGAGCGGCATGAGGTGGCGCACCGCGCACAATAAGCGCCCAGATTGCCGACAGTCTCAGAAAGCAAAAAAACTTGAATGAAAAAAAAAAAAACTAAATTTAAAAAATGGCATAAAATTAAAAAATAAATACAAAACAGAAATAAAAAACAAAAGAGGAAATAAAAACGAAAACAAAGAAAGAAAAAAAAAAAGAGAGAAAAAAGGCAAAAGAACATAAAGGACAACAATATACCGGATATATAGATGTAATCATAAAATAAAAGCAAAAAATAGAATTGACGAAAAAATAGGGAACGATAAAAAAAAATAGTACAGGAAGATTGCATGAAAAGTATATTAAAAGTGAAAAAAGTAAAAAAAGAATTAGAAAAGTAGAGTAATGAAACCTCCTGAACATAAGAGATTAAAAAAGCCATCGCGCCGGACGACCGCAGGGCGCCGGTCCGGCTTCCGCCGGGACAGGGTGATGCTGAATTCGACGCCCTCCAGGGCGATCTGCGAATGCTCCCCGTCGATCTCCAGCGGGATGCACTCCGACGGCATTCGGAACAGACACAACCGACCGACAGCGTAGAGTGCAGCTTGCTCGGGGTCTCCCAACGCCTCTGCGTGAGCGACAAGCTTTCGCGCCTCCCCGGTTTGCAGCGCCAAGCGTTGTCGCGGCTGGTCTGCTTGTTTCGCCTGGCCCCTGCGGACCTGCCTCACCGCATCCGTGTCCCAGTCGCTGCTGAACCGCAGGAATCGGTGCGCCCATCGTAGATTTGTCAAGTATGCTCTCAGAGTGCCGTACTGACGGAACATGGCCGCGTATCGGATGACATCGCCTTCCCTTGCGGGAAAGTGCCGCGCCCGCCCCAGCGCGTCCATGAACGCAGCCCAGCACCGCACCCCGGCAATATAGGACGGCAGTGATCTGCCGATCGCCGCAAGCATGCTCCTCTGCCCTGCTTCGTCGAGAAGAGAGCCATCTCCACCCGTCGCCGCCAGCACGGCCACCGCCTGCCGGGGCGGCAGCCTGTCCGACAAAAGCCGGCCGAGGCCAGCCGACGACATGCGGTCATCAAATGTGCGCCATCCCGTCGCTTGTGCTACGGATGTCTCGCGGTGGAACTCATGCATGGCCTGTGCCACCACCCAGCTCGTGCGTTGTCTCTCTGGGAGGCCCAAGAGTCTCGAAATCCACCAGCCAGAACCAGCGTTCACCGGAGGCACACCTGCAGCTGTAATCGCAAAGGTTTCTGCTCTGTCACCGGGCGGAGAAATCGCCTGCGCCACGTTCTGCAACAAATTGGGCCCCAGTGTCGCAACCCCGTGGCTGCCTGCGTGCCCCCAGCTTGGGGCGCCCGCCAGATACCGCCGTGCGTCTGCATGATTCTGTACACCCCCGTGGGTGAACTGGGCGCTTGCCAACCCGCTCGGCGCCGCAGACGAAGCCGATGTGAAAGGCGGGACGTGCGCTGTGCTGTTGGCACGCCCTCGCGGGCCCAACGCCTCGCGCTCCGCTGGGCAATGTGCGCCTGGCCCTGGCGGGCGCCACTCCCCATGGAGTCTTGCCGCCCAGGCCACTGACGTGAATGGCGGCACTGCACACATACTCGCGAAACTGGTCTCGCGCAAGGGCCCCTGTGAGCCCAACCTGGCTAGAGCCGACGTGGCTACGGTGTGTGTGTGTGTGTGCGAGAGAGGCCGACTGCAACGACACGAACACCAATTCGAAATCGTGTTCACACCCTGCCTCAACTATAACCAATACGCCAACTTCCACTCAGACGAAGCACGACGTAAATCGGGCGCCCCCCGGGGCGCCTAATGTGTAAAGCGACGCAATGAACCTTTTTATCGGCCGGGCTCATACCCTTTGTAACGCCCCCGGTCCGAGTCCAAGTTCATTGTTTCCTCGTTCTTTTTTTTTTGGGGGGGGGGGGCTCTTGGGACCCCCGCAGGGAAAACTCCTGGAAACGTTGTGGGCCGTCTTGGGCGGCGCCCTTTGCCATCAAAGGAATATTTTGGGCGTCCAGGAGCGGCGGTTCGCCGATAGGGGCCCTCCTGGGCCATCCAGGGGGCCACCTGGGGCCCACCAGGCCCATTTCAAACCGACCCGGGTGCTTGAACAGCCGCCCCAGCGCCCCAGCGCCCACTTTTGCGGTTGGGGTTCCGGCCCGGGGGCCCCCTGACTCAGCCCCCCGCTCTATGTATACATGGCCGCAAGCGGGGGAAGAACGCGCGGCCCGAAGGAGGCGACGACGACGCGACCGGTGATTATACCTCTTTTCTCACCTCCGCGGCTTCTGCGCCATGCTGTCAGAATTCATGTAAATACACCCCTCCTGATTATTTACAACACAAGGCGGTGCGCACCAGTGCGCTGAAGCCACGAATCGAGACCTGCGGAAAAATCGGGGAAACTCCAATTGTCCCTTTCCGTCGCTTCCATGCCGCGCAATATATCGAGATCGTCTCTAGAAGGGCCGTCTGCTAAATTGGCCTTGCTGGGCACGTAGTGAACTTGGTGGTCCATGCCCATGACTGCCGCTTCGAACCACAGGCGGCCCGCAATGGCAGCGAGGTCCCTCTTCGATGAAAACCCCTGACGATGCAGGCGAGGGCGGCCGCGTTGTCGACGAAGTGGACGACCCGGCGTTCACGGAGAGTGTCCGGGCACAGCGAACACACTGCAACCACGGCAGCGAGCAGCTCGAAGGCGACAATATTGGTCGCCCGCCCCAACAGCTGTCTCCGAATCGACTTCGGCACTCTGCCCCGGAGGAACTCCACGGCCCCCCTGTCCGCGATGGCGACAGCACCGACACGCCCGTTGCCTTCCGCGTCTGAGTACAGCAACACTGCAGGAGACTGGACCTCCGGCAACAGGGGCGCGGACCGGCAGAGGCCCAGAGAGAGCACCTCCAGGAACCACCGGAGAGCGTGCTGCATCCTCTTCGTGATTGTTGCTGGGCCGCGGGCCTGGCACTGCCGCCATATCAGAGGCCTTAGCAGTGCGCGCCCCAGGCGGTTGAACATCTTCGAATTCAAAAAGTTCAACTTGCCACAGAGCTTGGAGGCCCCGCCTGGGCTGAGGCGTCCGGCCTGCAGTATCTCTTGGATCTCGCGACACCACTGTCTGCGCTTGGCCTCCCCCAAGCGCCAGTGCGCCGTCCAGCTCTGCACGGCCACCACCAAGCCCAGCAACGGTATCTGCGGGGACACCACTGACTTGCCTGGGTCCAGCTCCCAGCCTAACATCAAGTACGCGACCTCGTTGAAGACCTCTGCTATCCATTGGGCTTGGCGCCGTCCGTTGGGCAAAATGACTCTGGTGGCTGCCCAGAACACGTCATCGACGTAGAAAAAGACAGCCAAGAGGAAGATTGACGTCACGATCTGCTGCAGCGCTCTGGCAGTCCTGAACCACCCGGCCACTGCGCCCAGATTGCCGAAAGTGTGAGAAAACAGCGCTGCGGCCTGGTATCTCTCCACCTCTGGATTGAACAGAAGCGACCCGCACATCCATAGATGTTCCTGGGCTGGAGGAAGCGTCTTGAAGGCCGACCGAAAGTCTGTCTTGCCCATGCAGGCATCGAGCTCGAGCCCGGCCTCGCGCGAAACCTCGGCGAGGTGCTGCATACTCTCAAGCATGTGGTCATGCGTGTCGTACCGGAAGGTATGTGGCATCCAAGCGCAATCGTTGACACGATTCCGTCTGAAATTGTGGATCTCCCGCGCCTTCCGGCCCGCGTCGCCCCGGCTCTCCCAGATGCCGAACGATTCCACCAGCAGCACGGCGGACAGATCGAGGTCCTGGACCTCTCGCAGTGGCCCCGTCCTCCCAGCGGCCATGTCTGTCTGGGCCTTCCACCATATCTCTCCGGCTAGCTCTCGTTCGTCGTCAGTGCGGGGGCGGCGAGCCTCGGCGGCCTGCAGAGTTCGCTGGTTTATCTCCGCGCAACTCCCCCGGAGCTCCGGCAGCGGGCACGGCCCGGGCCAACCCGGCCGCCCTCTGCTGCACTTGCCTCCAGGAAGGTCGGTGCCGAGGCCCCCGACCGCGACTACTTCAGTGAGGGGAAACCCATTCATAAGATCCGCGATGTATTCGGTGTCCTCGTGGCCACACTCCTGGAGCATCTCTGCCATCAAAAATGGGCCCAGCCTGCCCAACACGCACCGCTGGCACTCTGGGAGAGAAGCGCGCCACGCCGCAAGCCGCGACTTGCCGACCTCCTTGCGGGCGCGCCACCGCTCGAGCGACGATTGCACGTGCCCGTGCCACGCCAGCGGGTCCTGCACCATTCTCTCAAGAATGCCACGCTGCTCTGGCGCCAAAACCGTTGCCTTTGTCTCTGGTTCAGAGGCAGCCTGCATTGCTTTCACCGCATGGCTTACAGGATCCTCGCACTCCCCCTCTACCTGCAGATGTTCGGAGACGCGGTCGCCGCGCTCCTTTGTCAAACCCCGCGCGGCAGCGCTGCTACCCGCCGCCGGGGCGCCGCCCTCATGGGCGGCTCAGGCGCCGCGCGCCCACGGCGGCGGCGGCTTGCCCTTGCCGCTCTTGCCGCCGCCTTTGGCGTAGCCTTTGCCCCCCTTGGTGGCCCCGGGCGCTGGGCGCCCGTCGCTGCCCCGCGGCTGCTCCGAGTAGTCGTCGTGGAGCCGGCGCGGGCGCGCCTGCTGCCCAACCCGCGGCTGGCCCCGCGGCCACGCCGAAGCCTGCGGGTGCTGCTGCGCGGTCTGCTGCGGCCGCTGTTGCGGCGGTTGCTGCTGCTGCTTCAGTGTGCGGTCCTGCTGGTGGTGCGCCTGCGTCAGGTTCCTGGCCCGCCCCCGCCTGTTCTCGTTCACCTCCACGAGGCAGGATTCTGGCACGCACGCCCCGTCACTGCGACGGCAACGCTCTGCTGTGTCGGCCCACAAGTCGGCCTCCATGGCCCATGCGGTCCGGCACGTGTCCTCGATGGCGACCTGATTCATGTTCAAGAACATCCTCAGGAGGCCCTGCATGGACACCGACTCCTGCTCGCTGGCGGACTGTGCGGTGAGCTGGGCCAAAGCTCTCGACCAGAAGCACGCCACCCACTGAGCATGCGTCATGCTCCTCGTAGTGGGTTTTTCCTTCATCCACTGCGGCGCCCATTTCTCTAAGGGCCCGCGGCAGAGGAAGTAGCGCCTGTTCTCGGGCCTGCCCGCGGCCGCCCTGCGCGCCGCGCGGATCGTGGCCTTCATGCCTTCGTGCTCCCGCGTGTGGCCATGCTCGATCCCGGGGACGCCGTACCTGGTCAGGCAGGCGACGGCGTCAAACTCCCCGTCACCACGTTCATCCCCGTTCTCGCCCGAAGACGAACTCGCGCTGCGGGGGTTCCTCCGGCGCCTCCTGTGCGCCCGCGCCTGGGCTTGCTGACTCGAAGCCACCTTCTGCAAGGAAGCTGCCAACGTTGCGTCGCGGCTGCTCTGGGAGTGCCCTCGGGCATTTTGCTGGGCGCAGACGACGAGCGTGAGCTCGCGAGGCGACGTCTCGGGTTTGAGGACGACCAGAAGAACCTCGTGCGGAGCGCTGGCCACCTGCCAGCCTGCCGACAGGCCCTGCCCTTCCACGAGGCTCGCCGCACGCGCCACTAAGGCGGGCTCTGCGTCCGGGACTTCCCTCGCAAGGAAAGCCCGCGCGGTCTCCACCGCAGGCGAAGCGTAAGCTGGCGCACCAGCTTCGAGCCCGTGCCCTGCTGCATGGCCGCCAGCCGTCACTGGCGCTGGCGGGCCCGGGGGGGACCTGCTGGCCCTTGCCGGACGGCGGGGGCGCCTGGACCTCGACCTGCTGGGGCGACTGCCGCTTCCGGACCTCCTGCTGGCTGGACTCCGCGACGGACTGCGCCGGCGCCGCCGCCCCCGAGACCTGCTTGCGCTGCTCGGCATGCCGAACGTACGTGTAGGTGTTGGCAAAGCTCGACCTGTTTTCGAGCCACACCCGCTACGGAACACAAGAGTGCACCCCCCTTTGGGCGGCGTCGCAGCCGTCGCAACACATTTCCCCCGCTGCGTGTCATCTCCGTGAACGACGCCAGGCCAGGAACAGACCCAACCAGTGATTCGTGCACAGAAGGGAAACTCCGCGCTCAGGCGCCCGGGCTCAGCAAGGAACCCAACCCCAGACCCCAAGACGGTCCGCAAGGACTCCTCCAGCGCAAACAGAGAACAGGAAAGCGTACAAGGAGGGGATTTCCGTCGCTTTCCGCACGTCTCCACGCGTCATATTCCAAATACTTCTGGGCTGGGGCCTGCGCCTGCACTAGTCCCTGCGCCGGGGGACAACACCCCCGAGCCACTTAGACTCCGATCACCTAACACAATGTTCCGTGGAGGCCTGCGTTTGCGAAGACATCACGTGTTCACTGTTTACACCCATGCCCACGCCCGGCGCAGAGGCCCGCGCGGGCCATTCTTACTTCCCCCGATCTCATTTTTTTTTTTGTGGGGGGGACCGCGTTCAACCCGCTTGTGCTGAACAGCCGTGACCCCCCCCTCAGACCGCCTGCTCTCCTAAGACCGCAGTCTGCAGAAAACAATGTTTGGATTCCAACACCCCCAAACAATGCTTACTCCTGCGCCTCAAGCGTTCGCTTGAAGAGACCCTGGCGTACATTACGAAATGGCCAACAGCATAAAAAAACGAACAATCTTCGGATCCGGCGGCAACCTGATGCTCGCGGGCGGGAGCCGCCTGAGCGGTTGAACGCTCTCGCCTGGGTGACGCTGGTCGCCTGCGCCATGCCTCCATCCTTATCTACCTACCAGACTTGATATACCGGAACAGGCCCGTGCCTGCGCCCAAGGGCCCGCGCCCGCAGCAGCTGGGCCCGCGCCCAAGAGGAACCTCCGCGGACGAGAACCCGTGCCCACGCCGCACGCCATGAACCGTGGCCCGTTACAGACCCGTTTGTTGTACTGACGGCTACCGCATATCCACACAGCGGGACCCGCCTGAGCGGCCGCACGCCGGCACCTGGGAGATACGGTCACTGGGCCCGTGCCCGACCGACCAGGAAACCTGAACAGGCCCCAGCCTGCGCAAACGGGCCCGCGCCCACGGCAACCAGGCCCGTGCCTGCACCGCACACCTAAGACGGGGCCCGTGCCCCGCCGCACGCAGTGCGCATGCAACTATACGTTACCACGGCTCCCTGCCGTTGAGGGATCCCGTCGTTTAAATGCACCCTGTGAACGCGGCCAGGGCAGAACCCTACATGCTGAGCCACCAGAATACACGCGTGCCCCGCGGCCACGCCAGCGGGCCCATGCCCCGGAATGGGCCCACGCCCAAGACAGCGCACCCCAGCCGGGGCTTGCGACGTCTCTCAGTTTATGTAGGGTTCGCGCCCTAACCTGAGGTCCGCGGACAAGATCCACGCCTTCGCATTCGGAGTACACATACTGCGACAAGGGCCCTAGACCTAGCCGCTACGCCTGTCTCTCCCGCAGTTTGCTGCACTCAACGACCATGGCCTGCGCCCTGGCTTCTGATGATCGGTTTTGAAAAGCTGCCGGGGAGGAGGGAGGGAGGGAGGGGTTGGAGGGCTCCTCAACTCCTGGGAATGGGGTCGAGAACTCTGACCGTGCGGTGGCACCATCCTGCGGTTTGCGCCATCCCGAGCCCTGCACCAGTCAACGGCTGGGCACCAGCCCAACCTGCACACATTCCACCCCTTGGCAGATCTTGGCGTTCTGACCACGCTGCGCTCGATTACCCGCGGCGTGTGAGCCTCCTCTTCCTCCACCTCACTCGTACATGGGGGGGTAAGAGGGTAAGAGAGGAAGGAGAAGGTTTGTTGAGGTTGGGGGTGGTGCCGCCAAAGCGGTTTTAGGCCTGCGCCTGTTGGGCCATGGCCCAAGATCACTGCATAGCCGGGGCCCGTGCCCTCGCCCATGGGCTTGTGCCCTGCCGGTACCCACGGGCCCGCGCCCAGACCAGAGGGCACGTGCCCTGACCAGAGGGCCCGTGCCCTGACCAGAGGGCCCGTGCCCTGACCAGAGGGCCCGTGCCCTGACGGGAGGGCCTGCGCCCTGACCAGAGGGCCCATGCCCTGACCAAAAGGCCTGTGGCCTGACCAGAAGGCCCGTGCCTTCACCACACCAGCGGGCCCGTGCCCTGACCGGAGGGCCCGCGCCCTGACCAGAGGGCCCGTGCCCTGACGGGAGGGCCTGCGCCCTGACCAGAGGGCCCGTGCCCTGACCAAAGGGCCCGTGCCCTGACCAGAAGGCCCGTGCCTTCACCACACCAGAGGGCCCGTGCCCTGACCAGAGGGCCCGTGCCCTCACCTGAGGGCCCTTGCCCTGCCTGTGCCTGCAGGCCCTTGCCCACCCGAGGGAGGGGAAGGCCAAGTCGAGGTCCGAGTGTGACCTCCCGCAACGCCCTTGCCTGGGCCTGGGCCCGTGCCCAATCGCAACATGAATGCAATATGCCAGCAAATGCGCAATGCTAGAATAAAATGCTAAAAAAGGAAAAGGATAAAAAACAAAGATAAAAATAATATAAAAAGACAAAGATATAAGAAAAGGTAAAGAAGGAGTAAATAAAGCTAAGAAAGAGAAAACAAAAAAAGAAGGCCCCCCCTGCGAATGCACAAGCAAGACGATAACACCATGCTACAATCCGTCATCCCTGCTCGCTGGACTACCCTTTCTCCCCTGACTATAAGTTCCATTACCGTGCTATGTTCTCCCACTCGTACAACGCGCGCGCGCGTTATCCGCGGAGGCAAAGCCTAGCCTGTACTGGTGGGTGCACGGGGCCTCGCCCGCACGCACGGCACGCACGAACACGAAACCGAAATCGATTTCCCGGTAGGGGGGCTCTCCGTTCCACTTCGATCTCACCCCCCAACCTCCGATCACACAATTCCTTTCTCAATCGAACGGTCGTCATCATCATCATCATCATCATCATCATCATCATCATCATCATCACACATCACAATCATCATCATCATCTCTCATCTCATCATCATCATCACCATCATCATCATCATCATCGCCATTATCAACGTATCATCATCACCATCATCATCATCACCATCACATCATCATCATCATCATAATCATCATCACACAACCATCGGACAACCGACGGGACACCGACGGACAGCCACCGGGACACCCGGCGGGACACCGCGCGCCCCGCTCCCGGTGGAAGAATCATTTGTGGCGGGCCGCGCCTCAGCCACGGAGGACAACCACCGGGACCCCGGCGGGACAACGATCGCGGCCCTCGCCCCATTTGAAACGCTGCCGAGGCCGGCCGGGGCGCCTCAGCCACAGGAGACTTTCCTCTCGCCCGCCCACACAGCTTCGCCTCGCCCGCACGCACGGCACGCACGAACACGAAACCGAAATCGATTTCCCGGTAGGGGGGCTCTCCGTTCCACTTCGATCTCACCCCCCAACCTCCGATAGAGAGATATGTGTGTGACTGCACATACACATGCATATGCATTTACATCTACGTATGGATACACATATTCATCGGCAACTACAGATGCAACACATACATATACACATGCATGTACAGATCTACATGCATATTCACACATGCACATACACCTACACCTGCTCTGGTACACATACACATGCCTGTGCGTATGCATATGCAGGTGCGTGCCCACATACACATACGTGCACAGACTCTATGCAAATACGTATGCACATCCATATACACATACACACATTTACTTGCGTATGCGTATATACACATATGTAGATATGCGTCGCTATAATCATATACGCACTGATACCTCCACATATACATGCACATTACATATACATGAGCATCTACATATGCGGGAACATAAGCGTATACATACATGCACGCACATTTGTATACAACCATAGATACATACATACATACATATACATATGCACACACTTACATGTATAACAACATGCATACATGCATACATACATGCATGCATACGTTCATACATACACACATGCATACATACATACATACACACACACGCATGCATACATACAGGCATACATACATATACAGGTACATGTACATATACATATACATTATACACATATGTGCACACCTCCTGCAGTGGCCTCTTGAGCTCAACGTGTCCCACCAGCGCGTCACGGGGCATTCCAGCGTTCCCCATAGCCTCCCAGGGCTTCCTATGCGTGCGTGCGCGCGGCTTCTCCGGGATGTACGGCTGATTGGATCGATGGGCAGGCGGACCCTCGAGCGATTGATGGAATGCGCGCGCGGGAGCACGCTTCAGCGGGCACACAACCCAGAGAAGCCTCTGAAACCACCCAGACTGTCTCGACAGGCACGGGCCCCTCCTCAAGATCCTGCACAGAGCTTCAGCAATCTCCGACCCAACGTAATCGAAAATTCATCCGCATCAAACGCGCGGAAAAGGCAACCCTCCGAGAATATCAGATTACCTCCGCCGCTGCCTCCACCTTTGCCGCCGCAATCGTCGTCGTCGTCCCCGTCGTCCCCGTCAGAGTCGGGAGCACTGACCGTAAGGCCCTTGCAATATCAAACTACCTCTGAAGTCACGGACTTAACCTCACATCCATCGTTGCAAGCGCGCGTGCCTGTGTGCGTGCAAGTATCGCGGTGGCTACATATGCGTTCGTGCACGAGGCGCGGCTTGGGGCGCTCCGAGCATATTCCTATTCATATACTTTTATAAGGCCGGGGGCCCCGGACAGACCCCGGACGGAGACCCCCCCCCAAACGAGTTTCGGATTTCCCCGAGATTTTCGGGCGGTCCCGGAGGCGCCCCAGACGGCCCGAGATACTCCCAAGAGGGGTCCACGAGCGCTCCTAGACAACCCGAGGGCGCTCCAAGAGACCCCGAGACCGCCCAAGACCGTCCAAGGGGGCCCCGAGACGCCCCAAGAGGCCTCCAAGAGGCTTCCCAAGAGGGCCCCAAAGAGGGAAACGTTATTGATTTTTGTATGGTTTTCAAAGGTTTTCCTGGTTCTCCCTTTTTCGGGCCAACATCAGCCCGAACCGGCCCAAGAGGCTCCAAAGATCGCCCCAAGATAACCCAAAAGGCCCCCCAAAGAGCCCGAAAACGATCCAAGAGAGTCCCAAGACAGCCCAAGAGGGCTCCAAGACGGGCCCAAGAGAGCCCCAAGAGCGCCCAAAGAGGCACCCAAGAGGGCCCCAAGACGCCGCCAGGAGAGCCCCCGACGGCCAAAGGCCTCCAAGACGCCCCAAGACGGCCCCAAATGGCCCCGAGACGACCCAAGAGAACCCCAACAGGGCCCTAAAAGGGATCCAAAAGGGCCCCAAGAAGACTCCCAAGAGGCCCCAAAACGCTACATAACACCAGGGCTCCCAACACTGAGCTTCAATGGCACCCCCAGAAGCCTTCCAATATTTATTTTCCTCCATCCTTCTTTTCTCCGTCCCCCTCCTTCTCTTTCCCGTTATCCTCCTGTTCCTCCTCCTTCTCTGTATACTCTCTGCTCCTCCTCCTCCTCTCAGCCTTATCCTCCTCGTATGTTTCGTTCCTTCTGCTCCTCCTCCTCCTCCTCCTCCTCCTCCTCCTGTTCCTCCTGGGCCGTCTGGAGGGCATCTTGGGCGTCGTGGAGCTGTCTTTGGGCGTCTGGGGCCCGTCTTGGACCGTTCTTGGCGCCCCCTTTGGGCAATCCGGAGGGCCCTGGGAGGGTGTCTCGGGCAGCTCTCGGGCAGTTTTCGGGCAGCTCTCGGGCCGCGCGGGATACTTTTGGTCCGGGAACCCCCAAGGGCTGCCCCGCGCGCGCGAATTAGAAATATTGGACAGCAGCCGCCAGAGATCTTAGCACGCCTCTGGCCCGTTGGGCTGGCGACTTATTCGCACGATGCTATGGTTGAGTGTTCAATATAAAAGGCGTGTTTGCTTTGTGGACATGCCGATCGCCCTGTCTACTCACCTTCTCTCTCTTGCATGAGGTGTTGGCAGAGCCCTCAAAACGACACATGCATTTGCGTCCGTCACATGCCGACATTCACGCATACTGATTCCGCTCTCACAATCCGATCATTTGCGTGTTCCACTACGTTCCTTGATTTGCACTCAGAGGCACAGCCAACGATTATATGTGTGTATATATATATATATATGATTTTTGGTATGTGTACATATATACATATATACACATGTGTATATATATACATATATATATATATATATATATATATATATATCCAACTGCCAGCGGCAAGTCCCGCCGCCGTGCCAGCCCCGCATTCTCGGCGGTAGCTGTTCGAACCGATGATGAGGGAGATGGTGATAATGATGCTTGCGCTGACGATGACGACGGTTGTATGATGACGATGATTGCGAAGGCGATGGCGAGGATCGGACGAGGATGGATAGTGTGGCGAACGAGAGCCATTTGTATCTTCATGGTGATTATAACCACGCTCATTACGGCGGTGGTGGTGGTGATATGACGATGATGGTATGACGACGGCGACGACGTTGCTGCGAATGAGGTTACTGTGTACGGGATGCGGGTGTTTATCATGAGGATGACGATGCTGATGATGATGATGGCAGTTGATGAAGATGGTGCTGCTAATGGTGATCGTGGTGACGATGATGACGATGGTGGTGGTGGTGCTGATGATGATGCTGATGCTGGCGCTGATGATGATGAGGTTGATGAGAATGAGGCGGAGGAGGATGAGGATGATGATGAGGAGGAGAAAGAGGACGAAGATGATGATTTGTTTTTGGCCTTGTCGCCATTCCGTATCCGCTCCAATGCGTCAGTAGCCACGGGGCCTCAACCGCCACCCCCACAGCTCCGGAACCGGGTACTGCGAGGGCTTTGGTTTTGGCCGCACAATGTCCGTGGGCTACGATCAGATGATGAATGCCGCGCCACCTCCCCAGTGGCACAGCGGCCAGAGCCAAAGGCCAGCGTTCAGAGACGACACTGCCCCTGAAATTCATTGCATACCCTGAGACAGAGCTGTTTCGGCTCCCAAAGACACACCGGCAGGGACAGGCCACCCAAGCCCTGCACGGAGGTCAACCCGCGCCTCGGCAACAGCCACATGCCTCCGAGTCAAAAGACGGAAGCGAGCTTCAAAGTTTTGCGGGGCCGTGCCAGGCAGGTTCAGCCTCACACGGTGGTGAGCCCGCAGGAAAGCATCACACATGCAGGCACACAGCAGCGACACATTCGGGGGAAGAGGATAGAGCTGAATCAGCGTGGCAATCAATGGAATCATCACAGGGGCAATGGAAACGCAATACCCATCCATTGCACACATAACTCGCAGAAGCGACGGCAGAACTAGGATGATGAGGGCGAGAACGAGGAAGAGGCCGCGAACGGCGGTGACGATGATGATGATGAGGAGGGAGCGGAAGAGCCCTCATAGACCTCATTTTGGCCGCATTCGGGGTGTCCCGGGCTCCTGTGGGGCAATATTGCGGGCCCCTTGGGGACCTATTGGGCCTTCTTCGGGCTGTCCGGCGGCCGTATTGGGGCTCTCCTGGGGCCCTCGTGGCCGTCTGGGGGGGGTCGGTTGGGGCCGTCGCGGGATGGCTTTCGGCCGTCCAGCGGTCCTTTTAACCCGTGCGGGGTCGAGCAACGACAATCCATGTTTTCTGCTTCCCGGGGCCCTCTTCAGACGCTTCTTGGAAGCGTTGTTGAGGCGTCTGCGGCTGTTTGGTGGCCATCTTGGGCATTTGCGACCGATCGGACGGCGACTGGACCGATGGATCGGCGACTCGGAGCCCTCTTGGACCATCCTGGAGGCCCGCGGGGCCACCTAAGAGCGCCTTAAGGCGCTGGAGAGCCGCGCCGAGGAGGAAATCCATCTCTGAGTCGGGCGTCCCCAGGCCGCCTCGGGGTACTTCTCGGCCCGGGACCCTCTCCGCGCGCGCGAACTAGAATATTGTTTACCAGGCACTGGAGATCCTCGCACGCCTGTGGCCCGCTGGACCGGCGAATTCCGGCTTCGCCTTCCGAGGCTCGTTTGGGGCCTTAGTGATACCGACCCGGCAACGCGATGGCGGCGGCGCTCGCGATGGCAGCGGTCTCCCCCTCTCATTCTCCCTTTCGTATGTCGTCGCCTTCGTCGTCGTCGTCGTTGTCGTCGCTTTCGTCGTCGTCGTCGTCAGCGTCGTAGCCGACGTCGTAGTCATCGTCGTTTTCAACGACAACTGCAGGCGTTATCGCTTTCTTTAACTATGTACGTATCAGTCATCCCGCCTG